>OY735212.1:48516521-48565229 GCA_963457665.1 Thysanoteuthis rhombus | reverse complement strand
TGCGAAAATCACTCAATTACTATTCACCATTGTCATTAATGTCTCCTACATTGTTACCATCGGCTGAGCTTTTTTTCTAATCTTATCATGTACACTATCTATTTTGCCTGTATATTTCACATCATAGGTATATTTCATCTGCGTATTGAATCTACATCGGCAATAGATATTTATAATGAAAAATCTTTACACCACAGGGAAGCCTCCCACGGAATATGTATTTTAAAGTGGCAAAGGAAGGAATCGTCAGCATCGAGAATTCGTGTCCAAATAGTCAAAATGGGATTTACAAAATACGCACAACAGGGCGAGGAAAATACCATGGAGACCGAGTGGAAGGGAATAAAAGGACGACAAATGCGGTGGGAGAAGAGAACTCTCAACAGAGAATTTAAAATGCAGGTAGAAACTATCACAGATGATCAGTCAAATACGCAAAAGACACATGGAAAGAGAAACGGGATCCCTGATCTTTGCAGTCCAGTTCAAAGTCTTCATGACCAATTATATGAAACTAAAAATACACAAGATCCAGTAAAACAATAAACACAGCTTTTTTTTTTTTTTGAGAAATAGTTGAGACACTAAGTTAACCACGTCATATTCTTAGGTGCCTAATGGTAGACCCCATCCTGTTCATCGATTTGGGAAAAAAAGAACTGCTTTTTAATGAATTTTTGAGAGACTCTCCTCCTTAATACTTGGCGGTGGTGGCACTAAGATTTGTCAAAATTTTCCCTTCAAAAGACAACTATCATAAATGTAAGGGGTAGGGACTTTGTTGAACACAATCAGTTTAACCAATATGTACTATAAATCCTCCTCTAACGACTTTGTCCAGTTTACATTCTTCTAAATTATGTCTGTGGCCGTAATTCCCTACTCTCTTCAGCTTACTCCCACCCATTGGTTATTAAAAATTGTGACAGATTGCAGAACCCCTGTTAATTCCGACCTAGGACAATTGAGCACCCAAGAGTGAAGGAATGCAGCAGGCTGACTCTTGAAGAATACGAAAGTAAACATGATGGCGTAGGAACAGTGATACACTGGGAATTATGCTAACAATTTGGGTTTAATCATGTAAACAAGTGGTGTCAGCAAAAACCAGAAACTGTTCTGGAATACTCTAAGACTTCGTGAATACAACGGAACAGAATTCAATTGACGTGAACAAAGAATAGATCGGTGAAGGAGAATGAAAGGAAAAAATTCAAGGAACCTTTTCGGGAAGTGGAATAATTGGTGGGGGTAAGAATAAGAGATTTGCCCAAAATAACGAACGCTCTAAGAACTGTACATAAAGACAAGAATCGAAAGTGGAAGAGTTGAAAATTCCAAAGGCTGGGGTCAGTAAGAATACTGAGAAAAGCTCTGGTGATTTGAGCGAACTGGATCCACCGATAACATCGATGTAGAGTGCACCTGCAGATGCATGAGAAACAGATGATGATGATGATGATGATGATGATGATGATGATGATGATGATGAAGTAGAAGAATAGAAAATACCATAGTAGGATAAGGAAGATATTAGAGACCAAATTAAATAGTAGAGATCTGATAAAAAGAATGAACACATGGGCTGGATCGATAGTAAGATATATAGATCCATTTCATAGATGGACAATGGATGAGTCCCAACCAATGGACTGGTGAACGAGGAAGCCTATGACAATGCACAAGGCTTTACATCCCAGTGATGACTCAGATAGACTGTACGTAAAGAGAAAAGAAGGCGGTGGATGACTCATCGGCATAGAAGAATATGCAAAAAGCTAAAACAAGATCAGAAAATATGTGCAAGTAGATAGCGAAGATATTATAAGAACAAAAAATAGCAAATGAAGGAGCAGCACAACATAGAAAGAAAAATGAAGACACACACACACAAATATATATATATATATATATATATATATATATATATATATATATATATATATATGCACGTTGTATGGTGATACTCGTTTTTCATTTTCGAATGAAGCTAAGGTTTACCTATCCATAGGCCGCTTATGAGAGGAAATGTTATAACGGTAGATCATTTCAAATAGAGTTTCAAATATTTAGAGAATTTCATATATATATATATACATATATATATATATATATATATATATATATATATATATATTAAGTTTGTCAATAGAAACGTTTTGTTCGCTTTTTCAAATCTTCATAGGTGGTCAACATTCAATTAAGCCATCGAATATCATTATGCAGACGCTAGCTTTTTCTTTGACATTTTATATAAACGTGTTTAATGCTTGGCTTATTTTCTATCCTGTAATTACTTCGTCGAGTGTTTGAATAATTTTGTGATATGTGGAAATCTAAAAAGCACGGAATATTAGCCTCGAGTAGAAATTTTGGAAAATAAGAGAATTTATTTAGTGCATTTATTAGGTGCAATTTTATACTAATTTTCAATATATATATATATATATATATATATATATATATATATATATATATATATATATATATATTATGCACTAATTTTCTCAAATCTCTAATCCTAATCTATTTCATTTTCAAGTTAATGTGTTTTAAAGGAAAATCACATTCGATTGACTACTACACAAGAACCATTTCTGTCCAACTTAGAAATTACGTGAAAACTAAATTTCAATATCCTTATTTTCTTTTTTTGGTGTGTGGTATTTCTAATCTAATCTCAGATGATCCAATGTGATATAATCTCTCATAGCCGTCTATACGCCTGTATATATTTATGATGGCCTGTTCTATTGTAAAATAGTATGATAGCCCCGAATGCTATTTTCTGGCATGAGCGAATATATGTTTAGTGTTCGCTACATAAGTCTTAATGATTGGTAAGTGAAATTATGAGAACTGAAATCATGTCATTATCGCTTGAACAATATTGGCTGTAGCTACATTAGTGATAAACAATCTATGATTTTAACTAAATAGCTATGAGGGACTCTGACTTGAAAAATCAGAATGATTTTCTGCATAAGAGAAAGAAGATTTACATCAATAGTTTAGCATTCTTAAATATCTTTATCTAGAATCTCAGACACTTGAGGAGACTACGTTCAAAATAACATCTGTGAGTATATTGGTGATTTCTTAACAATTTTGATGCTCCTGGAACATATACAATGTTTCTATGACTGCTAGAATATTTATCCTGTAGTTCTCTTTAAGAGGTTTGCTGAGGCATTTTTATTTAGGCATTAAGCATCTTAGTGGATTAGTCTTGGAAAGGTTAAAAGTACAGGTTTTACACAAAGCTCGTTGGCAAAATTTATTTTGTATGCTTTTATGTTACCCACGGTTATCAGCAGAAAATTCGATTACACCAAAAATATTTATGATTTGACTGCTTACACAAATGGTTCGGTCGTCTGCCAAAAAAAGCTTTTTTCCTTTAAGCACTTTTATGAATATTTTCCAACCGTTGATGATGGAAAATATCCACAAAAGCGCTTTGCAATCACCTTCACACACTTCCATATTCATATTAGACAGCTGGTTAACACAAGATGTTTCAAATGATTTTAATCCCAATATTTGCTTTTTTGAGGTAACCTGAAATTAAGAAAAAGGGTGCCTTTGTTGGATCTGTATGGTGTTTCCGTGTTGCAAGAATTATTCAAGTCGAGGACACTTCCAGTGTAAAAAGCTTTCTCTTCCAATGTAGAGAGATTGTCACACTTTAGAACGTATATATTCAATATCTGCGAAACATTTCTTGTATACCGACTTGAGTGGTCTCAGAAAAGTTATGAGTTATGAGTTTCCTTCGATAGTATAGACACAAGTACCAGTAATACCTTTAATTGAATCTTAACATTTTTAATAAGCTTTACAAGTTTTAAAGACCTCGAAAAAAATTACATTTTTGAAGTATGATAATTTTCCTCTTCTCTACTGTAACAGGTCTCACTTTCTTCTCTTTCATCGTTTTAGTAATTAAGACATAGCATGTATGAAAGTATCGTGATGACAGAACCTGAGAAGCCTTTCTTATATTATCATGCTCCCACACAAATCTAGAAATGATTTACAATTTCGCAACTTAATCGTAAACTGCTCATTACAGATAAGGTAATTAGGTTTAGAACTGTTATCATGGATACAGGTAATCCAGGTGTCAAACTCATTCCTTGAATTTCTATTGCTCTTTAAACATGTTATACCTGGTCAAACACTCTGATTCAGATTACATTTCAAGTTCTATAACGCATTCATTTAATTTTGTGTTTCCTTCCACAACAGACATATTATGCATCTCAAATGAACATGCTTCTATGCATTGATAGCCTAGGATTAAGTGCATCACGAATCTATTAAATAGCAACACCGAAGTTTCCCTCCTTTTTTAATTTTGTCAAGTCTAACTCCTTTCATTATAAACTTCATGTGTGCAGGCCTTCCTGGTGGTTGATGTAATCGCTTATCTCCAATCGAATACTGATTTTCAAGGCAAGTAGGGCTACTCCACATGCAATATGGACACAATTCCTTCACTACTACTATCATTACCCAATGATGGCGAACCTATTCAGCAGGATGAGTCGAAATTTGATTTTTTTTAATTATCCTGCTATTGGTGTGTCACTCTCGTCCATGTATTAAGTTTTAGGAAAATGCTTATAGATAGATGTTCTTCTTATATATATATATATATACATATATATATATATATATATATATATATATATATATATTGCGTTATATCATATAGAAACATTTATTTCGAAATGATCTCCCGTCGTTACGTGGTTAATGGAACGCTTGAACTAGACAATGTAAACAGAATCAGTAATTAAAGTAGATGGGGTTGCTACAAGAATGTTCTTTAATTGTTTATTTTATTTACGTTGTCTTGTTCAGATGATACATTAATCGTGTAACCACGGGAGATCATTTCAAAGTAAGAGTGTCTATGAAATATAATGCGATTTATTATCATTCTGTCGAATTACATATATATATTTATATATATATATATATATATATATATATATATATATATATATATATATATGTATGTGTGTGTGTGTGTGTGTGTGTGTGTGTGTGTAACTTGAAATTTCAAAATATAATTATAAAACTGGGATAATAGGATTAATGTACATTTTTTCTCCTAAGTTCATTGTGTGTCACTTAAAAAACTGTGGCATGTCACTATTGATATAGGTACGCAATCACTTAGGTAGTATGTCATCTTGATTCTAGTTTTGAAGTTGTTCAATCCTCAATGTGTACTTTAGCTTTATTAGCAAATTCAAATTAATAGAGATATAACCCACTTTACGAAAGTTTATTTTATGCCACATCGCTTTTATGAAAACGTCTAGCCTCTCTAGCTTTGAATCATTGGTATTTTATCTTGATTAATTTAGTACATCCGTTATTAAGAGACGGTTTCTGTAGACGGATAACTTCCAACAAACTTGGCTAAACTTAATAAAAGTCAAATTGATAGACTAATTTGCGCACCTATCATAGAATGATTCTAGTAATCCACTGATACTCAGTGTGCTCATTACTTGGTGCTTTACCAACGTGACTTTGTGTCAAAGTTGGTTTTGTTGAGAAAAAAATTAATAGACGAACTAGGACAGATATAGCTTGGACACCTTGCCGTGGAGTAGGAGTTAGCAAGCTAGTCCAGCAGATAGATACTACTGTGTAGTGAATTTGATCCTCACTTGATTCCCTACTCTCAGGCCTTGTGTCAGACTAAGCTACGCTAAGTGAATACTTATAGTAGGTATAATTTTCCAAATAACTAATATTTTGCCCTATAGTCCTGAGATTTGAACTGCGGGAGATTTTAATGCACTTCAAATTATTTGGAACTATTCTATTAAAGATCTAGAATTCCTACTGGTTAGAAAATCGATTGATAAAACCTGGAGAGTAGAACTTCTAATAGTGTTTTAATCGGTCATTAATGATGTAACAATTTCCTACCTTTCACTCTTTCGCAATTTCTCTTCTTTTGCAGCACCCTGTTCAGCCCAACCGCCAACTATTGAAAATGGAAGAAGAGTTTACATCGGCTGGAAACATGGTGACCGCGCCAAATACAAATGCTTTCAAGGTTTTCGTCTCCGAGGAGACCTTTATATGACTTGCAGATATGGACGATGGGTGGGCTCAAGGCCCTACTGTGAAGAAGGTGAGTCAATTGTTAATATAACGACACATAAACAATATCTCAATTGACTGTCTGAAAAGATTTTGTATTTAATATCAAATACGTGATTATCTTTAACTGTAAAAATATCCAGATCATTTCAAGTAAAAATTTAACTAAAATTTCTCCGTTGAATATAATCTCAAGATTTATGAGTCATTCAAGATAAGCTGCATTAGTTTGAATGCTTAAAACCCACAAGTATATATTTAAAAGAGAATTTATAATTTCTACGATTCAGCAAAATTCTGCAGCAGGATAACATACCAATTTTGACTACAACTAAGATTTGAGAGAAAGAAAGAGCAAAATATTAGATACGGCGTGATTTAGTTAGGTGAGTTCTACGATTGAACTGCTGATTCCCAAATATTTTAGGAATAAACGAAAAATTAATCAATTATAATAGATTTCTGACATGAACAGATTTTTCTAGTTATGAGCAGTCCAACTAACCATTAATCTACACGTATTCTAGAAATAATATTCAATTTTTACCAGGAAAATCATTTTTCTAATCTTTTCTTGTCATCTGGATATGTTGATTATTCAAAGTGACCACCAATATCTATGAGTGGCCTTACAAACAATATCAACTGGAAAATTCTGCTTGTTTATTTGCCAGGATTCAAATAAGTCAGACACACAAAGTCTTCTTATCAATCTTGCTTGTTTATCGGAAGAGTACACTTTGTCTGTCTGCTACTTCACCGCTGAATCTCAATTTATAAGCTGCGTTCACATTGTTGCTAAAATATTTAATCGGTAAACGTGAACTAGTCTACTCCAAGAAACATACGTGCATTTGACCTGATCAAAAGTTATAGATAGAGTTACAGAAACAAAATTATTAAAATAAAGGTTAAAATGAAATATTCGGATCAGAGATATCAATTGTAAAATTAACAAATTACAGAAAACTATAAACTCTTTGCTTATTTCATTGTTTTATTATGAATTTCGTTGGATTTTTCATAGAAAAAAATTATTGACAATTCTTCGCTGCATCATCTTTATTCTTAATTACTTGAAAAATTCGATCTAATTCGCTTTGAACAAGATGATTGGAAATTCATCAAGCAATTCTTTTCAAGCTGCACCGAATTAAATTGCCTACCACTTTTTTAGACCTTCGTTGCAAACTATCTCCATACATTTCCAATGATTTGGTCTGTTGGCCGGTCAGTCCAAATAGGTCATACCTTGCTCTTGAAGAAATCGTTCCAGCATGAATAAGAGCTTTAACTTGCTGAAACATAAATTGTTGGCGTCCAATCAGAACAAATGAATTCGTAGTCCTTAGCCTTTCTACGTGTTTTGCTGCGTTTAGCCGCCTGTCAATAAACCGGAGTGCCATTTTCGCACCATATCTCACTTCTCATCTATGAAGATGACACTGCCATTCTTCATCCCTCGTCTGATGAAGTCTTGCAAATTCTACTGACTGCATTGTTTGTAGATCATTATACATAACTTTGATACGTACTTGTAGAATCAAAAATAATAAAAACTGCATATATAATTGCTACCGTACTGTTGACGAGATCGCTCTTATTAAGAGCATAAATTGGTTATAGAACTGCTCCCTATCTCTGAAGGTATCAAAAATAAATGAATGCGATCTCCACCATTCGATAACATGTTTCAGAGATTCATTAAGATATAGATTTCAAAAACAACCCGACGGCTCAACCAGATTCGTTCCTCCCGCTTTTTGAGGTTTAATAACTCGGAAATTAATGAAGATAAAACAGCATTTTCACCAATCGGTAGCCCATCATTTCAGGATCCATTCATTATGTATTTGGAATTCAATAGTTCGGGAATTATGTTGCTTTTTGTAAAGCAAGACATTTCAGTATATCTCGGGAATCAGTCTAAGATTTTCTGAATACGTTTTCGTTAAACGATGAAACATCAAAAAACAAGTAAAAATGATAATCGCCACGTAATCGGCAAGTTGCAAGAGAACCTAATTATGATGCCTCAAATAGTTTTGGGTTAGTTCAAAACTATTGCTTTAGAGAAAGCAACATAATTCCTCAACTACTGAAATCCAAATACATACGAGAAAATAGAGATACGAATGCCTTGCATTAAAGCAGAGAAGAAATTGGTGAATACATTGTAGAAGAATGGTGCAAGTAATTGCATATACGGAAAAGATTTGGTAGTTAATAGCTGGTACTTAGAACAAAGACAGTGGGGGAGCCATGGCATTTAAGCCTACTAGCAATACTATCATTATGGATGGATTTATTTTCAATTAATCTGGCTATTTACATTGCCAGTCATTTTGATATGCTCAATTAATTCTTGTTTGCACTTATTTTGTAAGCGTGGTGCCATCATATCCCCTCTTTTAGTGCAGATATCCTCATTTAGTTATGCATTTATTACGATACATGACAATAAGAATATAGCTATATATTATTAAAATAAGTACGCATAGAAATTCGTGTTTATAGTGCGTAAATATCTACATTGTATATAAAAAGCAATTTCTGTTCATTTGAACGTCGCCAGATCGCTTTAAATACAAACTCAAAGTTCTTGACAATTGATAATAAACTTACTTTTTTATTCGTTCTCATTATTGAATGAACTTTTGTCTGAAAGATTTTTTATTAGTCTTTACCTCCAGTTTGATTTTATTTAGTTATTGTTCTGGGGGGTTGAGTCGGGAATAAAGAGTAAACCTCGAGAAGGATCGAAATCACTCCCCCTAACCCTAAGGAGTCTATTCGGCACCGAGGTCTCTATAACAGCTAAAGCTGAAAATAAAATGAAGGTAAGAGCTAGTCAAAATTAATGAAAATGTTAAACGAGAAAAATTCTTAAGACTAAAATCCAATTAGGATTTATGTTGTTTTGAAGAGTACCGTAGATTCAAATTTTGATACTAAATTCTGCAATTTCTTCCAATTAATTTTTTACCAAAGTAAAGTCTAAAACAGACTATGAAAAGAACCGGGGGCGACGCTTTGATACCAGGCTGAGTGCATAGATACTCTGGTCCGAGACAGACTTATCTATTCATACGTAGATTATCCGGTTACTTTTTACGGGTTCCATACTAGTATACATAGAATACAGTTTCATTTACGTCGTTCAAACTGGACTTTCTGCTTCGATTGTTTATGGCTGGAGAGCATTTGTTTCGTCTGCTGCTTTTATCAATAAATCTCAATTTGGAAACCGTGTTCTCGTTGTTACCGATCAGTTTAATCGGCCATAGTCAGCTAAAGTTTCTCAAAAGTGTCAATGATTGGAGCAGGTGCGACGTGCACATTAATTACATGTTATGGACGCAGGCAAAATGCCACTTGCTGCAAATTAAAACAGTGCGTCAGGGGTGAAAGGGAAAAAGATAATGGCTTGCAACACTTCACCGATAATGACGACATATTGGCACGTGGATAGACTGAGGACACCCACTGGTGACATGCAGGAGTGAAAGAGTGGACTTTATCAATGCATCAATAATGAAAGATCTTCAAAGATTGATCTCCATTGTTTGGTTTGAGTTCTATTTAGGAAAGAAAACAAGGTTTTCTCCCTCATAACATAATCTATCTCTTCCTCTCTATATATCACTCTCTCTCTCTCTCTCTCTCTCCCTTTCTCTCTCTGTAGTGCATATTCGTGTTAACTCTAATTCAAGTAAATAATGCAAAAATACTATAAACATTTTTTGTAAACAAATGAACTCCTCTGAAAGAAAAAGTCATGATATTCAATTAACCGTTTCATGCACCTGGTGGTTGTGAAACAACACATTACATTGTCGTTTTTTTCAATAACTGAAAATAATTAGTGCATGAAAGGGTTAGAGAGCTAAACAAGTTTAAACTGTGAATGTGTGCTTTGTAAAACTTCACACTTTTCATTGTCATTTTTATCCACATAATATTAGAGAAAAATGTTGTGCATTGATGCAGACTTACACTGAAAACGGAACACCAATATGGCAAACATTTGTTAGTTTTTAGTGGTAAAACCTAAAATTATAAGCATAAAATTATATACATGCAAACTTTTGAGACGGGCTCAATTTGTAGGAGTATTGGATTGAAGGCAAAGATGTCGGAGGCTTTTACACTAGCAATCATTGTTACGAGAAAATCCTCATTTAATTTCAAAGCGAAATGGAACACTATTTTCTCTAGCTGCTAGTCTATAATTAAACTCAATGTTAATAATATAAAAAATAATGGTTGTAATTACAATATCTTTGTTGAATTTATGCTGCCTTTCAAACACTTAATGCCATTCCTTGCATTAATTAGAATTAACGAATCTTTAAGATGTTTTTGTCGCTTTGTAATCGATGTTAATTGAGCTTAGCTAAATATGGTACAAGACCAAAATGTCGGAGCACCTCTGTTGTTTTATAATCAAGCAAAACATTTCTTTATGGAAATTAAGAATGCAACTTTTTTTATGAGCAAGTATTGTGGAAATTACTTATATCTATCATTTATTATCAGCCTGGTATGTAACCTGTGATATCATGAATATAATTTATTTAAAAAATGCTTCAAAACTTTCAGTTACTTTAACAATTACATATATAACACAGAAAATATTGGTGAATGGGGAAAATGAAACAACGATAAGGGTTCTGTTGAAATACAACTGTAATTACTGTTTTTATTTCAACTCGGTATACTTAAGCTGCCACTGACTTCAGCTATATTCCACCACTCCGCCTTTTACTGTGCTAACAAAATGAATATTTCTGTTAGTAAGGAAAAACATTTCATGATAACACTAGGAATTATGCAATCTTTGACAATATATTTGTTAAATAAAGATCCAAAACTCAATTTTTTGGAAAGAAAAAGGTAAAATGGGTTGTCAGGTCAGAAATTAAGGCCAGCATAACTGACATAATAGGTTTGGTAATACACATAATCAGTTCTAATTAAAACCAAAATGTCTTCTTTTCTATTTTTACCGTATATCAAACCTATTACACGTCAGTCAACGTGAGAAAGTCCGTAACCTGATTGTAAACTGATATAAGATAACCTTTTCTGCAACATCCCATATCATTGAGGAAAAATCTGAATATTAAATGATGATTTAGATGTAAGAATCGTTCACTTACAAATGAGAATAAAACCTTTTAGGACTCGTGAAACTAATATCAACATACATGATGAACCGATTTGTTTTTTTAAATTTATTTTAACTTCACATTTACTAATTCTATTGTCTAAAGCCAACATTTTTCTGGCAAATCTCTGGAATTTTATTCCATTTTAACTTCACTGCTTTTTCATCTGCAGCTTTTCCAGAATTAATTACCATAACCGATAAAATTCAGTTCTATCATGAACTGGAATGTAAAACTAAAACGCTTTCAAAGAAACGAGAATGAAATAAGAAAGTTCAGGCAACACATGACAAACATGAACAAATACTTATGTCCAACGGTCTGTACATACATACATACATACATACATACATACATACATACATACATACATACATGCATGCATACGTACATACATACAATCAAGATAGAAAAGAAGAGCCAAAACAAAATTAAATGGATTCCCACTCTTTTTCAGATAAACAAAATAAAGATAATTATCAATTATTCAAAAATATTCCAAATATATTCTTCAAATTGAATTTTGATGTATTCAATAATCATTACTAATAGCTTTCATTCAATCATTGGTAATTCCTTTCAGTCAAAACCAGTCGTATCACTCGGGAATTTTTTTAGATAGGTGTGTGTGTGTGTGTGTGTGTGTATATGAATACCTATACTTTGTTTGTATATATATATATATATATATATATATATATATATATATATATATATATATATTGGCGAAATTATTATCATTACTCACGAAATGATCTTTTGATCGTAAAGAATAGTTATTTTAAATCCATGTTTTGATTAAATAAACTTTTGACCAAATCAAAATTACGTATTCATTTCCTGATCAGATTAAACTAAAGAATTTACTTATTTTTCATTAAAGTTTGATTACACTTACCTTTGATTGAAAAAAATAGTTCTTTTATATCCTATCTTAATTAAATGAACTTTTGATAGTATTTATTAATTTTCTTCAAAAAATTAAATTTCAAGTATTTGGCAATTTCAGCGATTCAGATATATATATATATATATATATATATATATATATATATATATATATATATATATATATATATATATATATATATATATATATGTATATATATATATGTATATATATATATGTGTGTATATATATATATATATATATATATATATATATATATATATATATGTATATATATATATATATATATATATATATATAGGTTGGACAAAATAATGAATCACCGGCTGATTTCACTTGTTGTATCTCCAAGCTTAGACAGAGATCGTAGAATGCTGAAGTGCATTTCGTCGAAGGATCATAGGACAACAGATTCAAAGATTATAGCAGAACTTAATCAGCGTTTAATGTCCTTTTCCGACCAAGATTGTTCGTCGAGAACTTCGTGAAGATAGATACTATGGAACGAATGCAAATGCCAGACCTTTGCTTTCGCATATCGTAAAAAGTGGTGTAACCATCATAAGAATCGAACCATTGGCCCATGAAAGAATGTGAAATACTCAGGTTAATCTTCCTTTACATTATTTCCAAGCTTGCGTTTGGAAGCAGCCTAAAGAAGCTCATGATCCTGAATGTCTCAATCCAAGCCCTGGAAGATAGGGTGAATTCCAAGAGCCATCAGTCAATATTTGATGACCAGTTATATTCCATGAGGAAAACACTCTTCCCAAATGGCAACGCCGTCCTTCAGGGTGATAATGCACCCATTCCATTCACACCACTATAGTTGTAAAAACCTAGTTTAAGATGCATGATCCAAAATAACCGGATCTTAATGTGATCGAGAATTTGTGGAGATGGAGCAGCAACTGATTCCTTCCACCGGCGTCCTTGAAGAAGCTTGAACTGGTTTTGCCCGCAGTTTAGCTAAAATTCCTCAAGATACTATCCTAAAGCTGTATGAATCAATTCTTTAACATATTGAAGTTGTTATTGATTCTGAAGGATGACCAACTCAGTATTAAAAATAAAAATCGATGATTAAAAATCAATAATTAAAATGGCTTTTCCATTATTTTGTGTAGCCCATGTATATAGTAAGAGAGAGGACTGGAGAGAAAGTTAAGAAGTTTTATTGGAAGCTGGAAAGAGAATGATAACGAAAGAAAAGTAGTTTACTTTTCTATGTTTATAAAAGATTTAAATCGGTTATTTGATGGATAATCTTGGTCGGTAACACCCATGGAATTTTCATAGGCTCAGCTAGAATGTAATATCCTCTTAACCCTCTGCTAACTCTTCCATCAAACTCCTGGAGGACCCTTCTTAAGCGACAAGGTACCAGAGATATGAGTTTGCAAATTCCGATTTTAGATAAAAGCTTTTAAGTACATTTTAATATCCGCATTTCCTGTTTGCTTAGTATGTCTCAAAATCATGAAATGACAGCAACCTTATCAGTTTGAAAGTAATTACAGTCTACTTAAATATTTATATAAATTTCTTTCAAGAGTTCTTAAGTAAAGAAATAAATAA
The DNA here is from genome assembly GCA_963457665.1 of Thysanoteuthis rhombus. Classification (NCBI taxonomy): domain Eukaryota; kingdom Metazoa; phylum Mollusca; class Cephalopoda; order Oegopsida; family Thysanoteuthidae; genus Thysanoteuthis; species Thysanoteuthis major. Next base: position 48,551,438 of record OY735212.1, on the reverse strand, counting down.
TAGTATGTTCCAGCAAATTTATCAGAGCTAGGTATGAGGAGACTTGGCTGGATAGATTAATGAAAAGGTATAAAAAAATGTTTAAATAGAGAGACAGATAGACAGACATAGAGAGAGACAGACTGAGTGAGAAAGAGAGAGATTTGAAAAAAATGATAGAGATATGAAGAAATGGAATAGATAGATAGATAGATAGATAGATAGATAGATAGATAGATAGATAGATAGATTATAAAGAATTGAAAATGACGAAAAATCACAGACTGTAACAGATGTTCACAAAATAAACTGAATAAATCAACCTTGATATTTTTTGGAGTGTGTGGTTATTTGGTCATACCTAAAATTTTGATCTTTTTCTGTTTTTTTCCATCCTGACATTTACTTCATTTTTTTTATGTTTCAGTGTATTGCCCGAATCCAGGCAAACTGCCCAATGGGAAGATTCACAAGAAGGGCCAAGTCGGGAAATTCGAATTCAAATCGTACATTGTGACTATCAGGCATGGTGATCGACTTTTGTACGAATGTGACCGGGGCTTTGAACTCGACGGCGCCAGCGGGGCAACCTGTGTGGATGGCGAGTGGAGCCCCATCGAAAAACCGACTTGCAAACGAGGCCAACATCCCATTCTGCATAAACTATGGAAACCTCTCGAGGAACAAGGCCATGCTAACCATTACTACTTCTAAAAAGAAATAACACCTCCCACCTTCTGAACCCCTCTTGCTGAAAAAAAGAACTACCTTTCCAAAACAATTTGGAAACCAAATGGTAGCCATTATTATAAATATAAGTATTTAATAACCACCAGACGAAAACAAAGAACCGAAAAACGTCAAACTCTGAACCACTGCAATAATCTATGTTGGTGCGTGAGCGTATTTTTAATGTGTACATTATGTATACGTGTGGTTTGTATAATTGCATATGTGGAAGTGTGTACATAACAAAGAGGAAAAGAAACATGGTAGCAGAAACTAACAGTTGGTTAACTTTTTTATAAAGGAACTAATTCATACTTTCGGGAAACGACATTGAAAGAGACCAGAGATTTGAATTCGTAGACGATTGCTTGAAGTCATTGTGAGAAAAATCATAAATAGCAACATATTTTGAAATTTGAAAGAAATCTTGGTTTATGCCGACCATCATAAATATTAGTGAAGTGTTTCCGAATTAAATGGCATTTAAAGTTGACATTTTTTTAAGCGAAGAAAAATGCGGTTAGAGTCTCATTTTTAAAAGCTACAGAAAAAGATGGACTACATTTGACTGTGACATTTCGGCAAAATTTACGAAAAAAAACCCGATTCCTCAATCAAGATTATCTCCCTTTTTGTTGCTTCGTTTCAAATTCTCTATCGAGTTTCCTCTTCAAACATGAAACTGATGGGCAAATGGTCCACTTGTTTTCTTGTCACCAGACTCGATATTTCTCGAAACTCGTTTTTTCCTTTCTTCTCCTTTTTCTGACCCTACTTTATTTTCCATTTGGCCTCACCCAGTATAACTCCCTCTATTTTCTTCTTAGTTATTGATATATTGACGAGTGAATAATACAGATTGAACAGACAAAGTGAGAGATTGAAAGAATCACGCCAAAAGACTTTATGGGACCAAAATGATTTAGCAGAACGTATTTAACTGACAGAATACCTGTACGCGGACACAGGTTTCAAGATGTACATTCGTATCCATGTCTTTACCCATACATACCAAAGAGAGTATGTGTATGTGTGCATGTGTGCGTGTGAAAGTGTGCGTAGTCTACACACATGTGCGTAAGAGTGTGTATTCTTGCATGATCATGAAAAAAATGTGAAAAACATGTCGAGTGAAAACAAAGTCAGTGTAGCACAAATTTGTGCTTGTATAATCTAAAAAAATGTGAACAGTTTAATCCGTGGGTGACAATTTCGTTCCAAGAGAAAATACAGTTTATTGATGCAGTAAATCAAGAGACTGATTCTGTATGAGAACAAATGATGGTAACTTTCTATCGATGAACATACGTATGCATATATATGAATGAATATACTCGCATATCCATTTATATATCTCCCTGTATCTACGTATATATCATATATATTTCTATATGTATGTTCTCCAAAAGGCTAAACTGGTTATGCACTTGTATATACATATATATTCATATATGCATTCATACAAATGTGTTTATATCTATACCACTAAATTTAAATTTGGCGCCATATTTAAACCATGATGGAGCGGTAAATAATGGTGCGATCCAACATTGTGATTATTATTCTGTTCATACAAAAACACTAACAAAAACTTTAATATATACATTATTCAGATAATTACATACATATATAGATAATAGTACAAAGACACATATGTTGGTATATATATATATATATATATATATATATATATATATATATATATATATATATATACACTCATATACTGTTAATTTCGTTTAAATCAAACTCCTATTATCAAAAGTTTGAAATTTATTGTACAAAAGTATACACCATTGCTGCCACACATCTTTTTTTTGTTTTCTAGTTTTTGTTTGATGATTTTGTTTTTTTATTTTGTTTTGACACTGGGGAATACACAATCAAGTCATCATTAGTCAGAAAGAGGAATAACTTTTTATAATTATTCAAAAGAAATTTGGAAGTGTTCAAAGTGTGTCTTCTCCTTCATATATACGATAAGTTTGTGAAAACGTAACATTTTTATGATTTGTGGCAAAACTGAGTCTTACAGATGTAAACATATACAAATGAAATATATATACATATATGTACAGAAATAAATAAATATATATACATATATATATATATATATATATATATATACATAAATTAGATATATGTATCCATATGTATATATAATAATTAAATATATATGTATATAAATCAAATATATATACTAATATAAATGATTTATAAATATATACACATATATATATAAATGAATCATATATATATACAGAGAGAGATTCATGAATTTTATATATATATATATATATATATATATATATATATATATATATATATATATATATATATATATATATGAATCATATATATACACGTATATATAAATATAAATGAATTATATATATATACATATATGTATGTATATAAATGAATTACATATATACCTATATATTTGTATATTATATATATATAAATGAAATATATATGTATATATATATATAAATGAATTATATATATATTCATATATATATATATATATACATGTATACTTATTCACATACATAAACATATGTATATTTACTGATTTTATCTGTGTGTTTTTTAATCAAAAGTAACACAACTTCTGTAGTTACTTATTGTAAAGTAGTAATTGTAATTCGTCTATACTTTGTATTGTCTACGGTGAGGTTTTTTCTCTGCCTCAACTCGTTGCAACTGCTCGATACATTTTCCATTTAAATTGTAAATCTTCGCCATCTTGATTTTCCGTGGAATAATTGCGCGGGAAATAATTTGTACATAACATAAAATTTCTTCAACAAATGGAATTATTATTCCTTAAACGTTTTTCCTTCAGCTCATAACTGACACAGAGAAAAAAGACAACGCAAATATGTTTTATTGAAGAGTCTTGAAATACATACACATATATCGTGTATAACTTAATGTATGCATGTGGATAAAATATCACTGCCGATATATATATACATATACAAATGTATACATATAATGATATATACATATGTATATGTATATGTATATTCCTACATATATACATATACGCCTATACCTATACATTTGTATATGTATTTCAGTTGAGGAATAAGAGTAAGCAACAGTGAATAACCATTTTGTTAATATTCGTATAGACCATTGTTTCCACCATGTATAAATGTGAAACAATGCAATTCCTTACACCATTCCAAGATACATGATGAACCAGTTGTGTAAAAGGTGAAACATATATATATATATATATATATATATATATATATATATATATATATATATATATATATATGAATGAATGAATGAACGAATGAATGAGAAAATTGAAAAAATATATAATGAGAAAATGCAATGTTTACGTTCAGTTCATTACAGGTAAATGATCTGGTTTATAAGTATCGAGATAAAATGAGTGGTCTGTAGATTGGAGAACTGTATTCTTTAACGTACTGATATATGAGAGAAGCAGTAGTTAACTTGATATGTTTGTATAACATAAATGCTACGTCTCCTCTTAACGTGACACAAAATACCAACTGTGAAGTGAAATTAATCAAAAATTCAAATATGTCAGCAGAATCAATAATAACATTCAACCTGCACTTTAACAACTTCAATATATTCAGCTGAATAAATTCGACTAAAATATAATCGAAGGTGCTTGAGGGGACGATTTCAAATTAAAACGAAAACTGAACAGTTCTACCAACTACACACAGTTACCAGGAAACAGGGTTACAATGATTAAGAATGATTTATTATAAAACGTGAACGAAATTTACATAAACCAGATTCAACCAGTGATTGCCGATTAAATGAATTTATAAAGTGCAAATTGTACCTCTCCAATCCGGCGCTCTGGGGTCTAGCAAATTATATTGTCCGGCACATTTTGAATATGCTGCCATTAGTACGTGGATCTGTCAATAAACGTCTTCATTTGGTTTCAAAATCCCTTTTGAAACGTAATTTGGCGCTTTACAAACCGATTAGTTAAACCGAATGGACACAAACCTAACTATCGTTTGAAACCAAATCAAAGAGCTCTAAAATTGACAACTTTTGATGTTTATTTCAACATAAAATTAGACAAGTATTTAATTTTTCTAAATGTTATAAATTATTTTCCATACAACAAATTAAAAGGCATGAATAAACACGAATGATTTTCAAATCTAATAATATAATTTATATTATATGAATTATGTTAACGAAATAAATAGTTATATTTTTCACTCAATTAGAAAAATCGATAAACTACTGAAAAATTATTACGTCATAGTGTGGAAAAAGTAATTTCTGTTTTCCGGCATTTTCTATGTTCTGACTATGGACAGGTCCTGAGGTTGCCAGATTGAAGAGGTACAACTTTATTTAAAATGGGAATTTGCATTTTACAGGGCAAGATTTGTTCTCCGTTGAATTTGGCAGTTTGGTTATGTCATTAAAATTATGTCTTTTAACCGACTTTTTGTGTAAAGGAGAATATCTACTTTCCCACTCTCTCAAGTTTATATTAGAATTCATGATTGTCATCAATGTCTGCCAAGACAACCGTCTCTATTCGAATTGACTCTAATGAAGATTAGTGCTACAAAGGTTGCTCGTATCTATACAGTGATGTTTAAATACAGTACAGTGCTACTTAATTTCATGCTCGATTTTTTTATCCACAGCATAGCGAGAAAGAAAAATGTCCCTATCCTTACATCGATTGCTGAAAACTATTTGAAAAAAAACCTTCCTATTTAACAACAAATGATTTATGCAGCATTAGTGTAAATACCAAGACTTCTAAAATGGATATACTTTTCAAGTGTGTGCAGACTCAATAGGCGGATATTTAATTTGAGAATCGTTCAACTTTGAACAATCAAATCAACTGTTAATGGTCAGCAACTAAATGATGATATATAATGATGTTGATATTTTTTAACCGTTCTTAATATATATCATTTGTAGTTATGATAAAAAAAAGTAAGCCATAATCATCATTTTACTCACATTTATGATGTTGACTCCAATAGATCCATCAACATCCATGAAAGAATTATCGATGAATAACCATATTAAGATACATTTTTAAATAATTCTTGGTGTAGATTAGATAAAAAAGATATATAGATGAATTTAATGTATAAAAAACTTTTTTTAATGTTCGATTTTATTAAATCATCTGAATTCACTTTTTTGGACTTGCAAGTTCTCATGAACACCGAAAAGTTTTCAGGACAAGAAATGTTTGAAAATACCCCTTAAAGAAACAGAAACATACATTACATAAGCAACAAAAACATACAAAACATGTTTTATTCATAGAAATCGTCTGAAAATTGCTAGTGTAAGTGGAACAATGCCAGTATAAATGTCATTAAAAAAACTGTGTGCAGCAATTGAAACTTAACAAAAAACTACACAAAAATCAGGAGAAAATACTCTTGTGAAATTCGGACGGGCAAACCACTGAAAAGAGAAGGTGCAATGGCCTATTACACAGAGCAGAACGTTCGTTTTATTCATATTGTTCGTTAAATGAGTGCGTGAAGTTATCATTCTTCACTTGATAATTATTTTTCACTAGCATAGTAGACATCAGAATTAATGGGATTATCTACGTATGGATTGACTCTTCTGCCTAGGATCAGAGTATCTATGCACTCTCCTCAAAGTGTCGCTTCCCAGCACTCCTGCCTAGGATCAGAATGTAGTATCTGTGAGCTCATTGAAAAGCGTTATACACAAGATTATATACATATATATTGATATATATATATATGTATATATATATATATATTCCAATTTTTTTCCATCAAGTGGAATTTACTCTTCCTGTAAATGAGTTATTGCCACGTTTTCGATAACGCTCCCTTGGTCTTCGGTCAGTCTTCCGAATGCTCTAACATTTAAAAAAAAGCCGACAGCTGCCAACGCTCTCTCTTTCTCTCTATCATATATATATGTATACGTGAATGTGTGTGTGTATATATATATATATATATATATATATATATATATATATATATATATATATATATATATATATATATATATACGCACACACATACACACATATACACGCACATAGATAAATATACTTATACGTATTTATTTCACTCTTTATATACCTATCAGTTTTCTTTACCATCACTTCTACGGAAAAATGTCGTACGAAGAACCTCGTTGAATTTCAAAAGTCTGCGTAGTTTTTCTTAATGTATTCTTTCAAAACTATGAAACAATACCCTGTGCTTTCTTTTGTTCGCGGGGAAAAATTTCTCATGTACGAATAGATGAGGAAAAAGTTGTCAAACAATAAACTATAGTCTTTCTTTTATGAAAGAAAAGAAGGATGACCAGTTGATGATTATCACGATATAATTTTAAAGAAAATAATTCTGAACACAGAAATGGAGAGCAATCCTAATTTTTAGAGTTCTGTTGACTTACTCACCTTCACATTTTTTTTGTATTAGTTTGGTTATTTTGTAATTCAATATACTTTAACATATTTGTTACTACGAAAAGAATGAACATTTTACTAATTATTATAATTGAAATAGATGTATATTTATCTATGTCTTTGGCTAGAGTCATCAACATACCAACTTTTGTTCAGGCAATTTAATCTCTTCTTTTCATCTTTGTTGTTGACACAACGTTTCGGCCAATTTAGTCTACACCCTTTTGTGGATATTGCATTCAACACTTGAAGAAGGCCATAGAATGAATTGGTCGAAATGTTGTCTCAACTACAAATATGGGAGGAAAAAATTAGATTGTCCGTACAAAAGATCTACATTTATTTTCATCCAAATTATACGTCATGTATAGATAAGACCTATGAATGTAAGTATTCTCAACCATCCTTACTGTATCTATCATTGATCCAGTAAAATAAAAGCATAAATTCCCTGGATTAACCAGATTTAAGATCTTTCCGGTTACTCTAGTTGAACGTCCAGTTTTGAAGAAGAAATGAAAATGGAAAGTAGATAAGAGTAATGGTTGAAAATGTAATTTTCCTGCATTTTACTGAATGAAAATCCAAAAAGTAATGCAAACGATATATTCTATAAAAAAGACTCATTCGAAATGGTTCAGTATTTTTCTTTTAAATAATTTTAACTACTTTTTCTCAGTCGACAAATATCTTTACAAAATTTTATTTGACATAATATTCAGACAAGACTTTTAAGAAATCAGTCCTTTTTATAACACACATGCAATATAAAAATTGAATATATATATATATATATATATATATATATATATATATATATATATATATATATATATATATATATATATATATAACAGGCAAAATGTGTATTTATTTGTTGGCACATGAAGAAGAGAACTTTAGAGAGAACGAAAGACAAAACTTTAAGAGAGCAATTTTTTTTTTATACAGAGGAAGCCACTTATTGTGATCACTCTAGGACAGGGTCTCTTAGATTGCAATAACCGGCTGATAACATTGAGCAAATGATATGTAGAGGAAGCTGCTCATATTGATCACTTAATATGTATATTGACATATAACGTCTTGGGGACCAACTAATTTCGATAACAATAACCGTTTCATAATATGATCCCAGATTATAATAGGCGGCTTCTGCTGTACTAAAATTCTCATGAAGAAGACTATCAGCTCAATGGAACACTACAGAAAACTATACAACATAGAATTTCGATCCTGCCTATAAGTATCATACATAGAAAATAATGACTATGAATAAATCTCATCGTATTGTATAAGACGACAACGACAACATAACCATACATGATATTAACAATAATAGTAGTAGTATCAATAGTTATATATTCTAACAAGGAATTCTATTATTCCTGTATACTGACTTCATTTCTCATGGTTTTCACAATTAGGAAATTATTTAAAGTGAAAAAATGGCAAAATCAAATGTTCATTGTGAGTTGCTCACTTTACCTCACCGAGTTCTTGAACATTGACAATCAAAGTGACTTGATATTCCTGGGCAATTCACATCTGTTGGAAAGGGAAGTGGACCACCAAATGCTAACAAGTTGGTAATATTGCTTAAGATAATGATGATGATGATAACAATAACGATTCATGATGTCTATGATATTGTTTTTGATGATAATGTTATTAATTATTACTATTATTATAAGCTGGAAAGCAAAAAGAATAAACATTTAACACTTCCATTTTCAATTTTTTACTCAAAAGCAATGAACTAAAACGATATTTTTGAATTTCCTTAATAAATATTTTGAAAAAATCCTGTTATTGTGTTTCATTTTTCTTTCTTTAATTGTTTTTTGTATTGAATTTTTCTTTTTCATTGAATTCTTGTAATTCTGTTAAGTCCACATTGGTTCTATTTATTGATTCATGCAGATTTTCTTTCTTTTGTAACATTCACAGAAGTAAGAATTGTGGCGTGGGGGTCGGAAAGAAGGTGGCCGGACAATTACTTCGAAAGACTTTGTCTTTACGAGTATAAAATTAGAACGTTAATCAATAAGATGCATAGGCAATTCCTTTCCTTTGAAAAATCAATATTGAATCATTTGAATAAATAAAAAAGCTCTGTGAATAAGTTAACGAAGAAGGAGAAGCATGAACAGAACCAAAAGGAAATATCGAAAATAGAAATGAAAATAATGCGAGCAGATGATGGCTGAAAGAAAAAACTGTCAGACGGGATGAAGAAACAAACAGAATATAAATACCTGAGCGGTGAAAAGTTCTGAACCAGAAAATTCATTAAACTAAAAGAACCATAAAATGCAGTCAACAACTCCTTAAAAATGTGTTGTAAGAAATATATGAAAGACATTTGATATTCTAATTTTTTGAAATTAGCAATTTATTATGAGGTCTTGACAAAATGAAGTTGTTCAAGTCAATAACGTTTTCATCGGTTATTTGTACTTCATCAAGAATAGGAACACGGAAAATGTGTCCATATAACGGGATGAAAGAAAAAAACAGCTTTTGATACCAACAAAATAAAAATAAAAAAAAACTATTTGTTTCCTTGTTAGTTTTCTGCCATAAAGCTGCAAATCAAAAATGCAACTCAAAATAAAACACAAGACGTTAACAGGGAATAGTTGCATCCTGTAACATTTCGTCGTTGATATACGTAAGGTAATCTCTGTTCCTTGATTCATTTTGCTTTTTAAAGGGATCATATGTGTATATATATATATATATATATATATATATATATATATATATATATATATATATATATATATATATATTAAGAAATGGATATTTGGCCTAACAGAATAATAATAAATTGCGTTATAGTATATTAAAAAAAACTCTTTTGAAATGAGCTCCCATCATTAGACAGTAAATGTATCACTTGGCCAAGACAACGTGAATTGAATAAACCGTGAAAAATTCTTGCAGCAGCCCTATTTTCTTTAAATGTTGACTCTGATTAAGTTGTCTTGGTCAAATGATGCATTAAGTGAATAATGACGCGAGATCATTTCAAATAAGAGTTTCTATATAATATAACGCAATCTATAATCATATATATATATATATATATATATATATATATATATATATATATATATATATATATATATATATATAAAGTGCGTTTTATAATTTTGGAAACTCGATCTGAAATTATCTCCCGTTATTACACAGAGATCGTTTCTGATAGTGAATGGTAAAACGCAATTTATTATTTTTCTGCTTGATTATGTACATAGATCTCATGGCTTTCAGTTGTATTGGTATCAAGTTGAATACATGCAAGGAACATGATTACCTATATAAATACATATGTACATAATTACGGGAGAAAAAAAAACAAATTTCGATGTGATTTGAACTTGCATCCCATTTTCACAAAAATTTTCCATTTCATACAGGAATACCTTACAAGGTAGACTAAGGAGGTTATGTAATAACATACATGAAACATCTCTGTGATCTTTTGTTATTTATAACAACGGTTTCCTCCATATAGTGATCAATATCGCAATAGTTTATTTTAGATCTATTATTCGAAATATTTCAAATCTTTCTCAATAAATTCCCTTTCGAGATACATTTGATACGCCGAGATTGTAAGATATATATTGATGAATAAACTTTTATAGATTTATCAGAATACTACCCGTAATAAATGACTAAATGATTTACTGCTTTTCTACTAGAATCAGAGTACCTGTACCCTAAGCTTAGGATCAAAGTGTTGTATCTGTGCGCTTCATCGGAAGTTACAAGCAACAGAGAAACAAACTAGCTTGATACCAATATAGTTGAAAGCGTTCATATGTATATATATATATATATATATATATATATATATGTATATATATGTATGTATATAAACGTATATATATATATATATATATATATATACATATATATATATATATATATATATATATATATATATATATATATATATATATATATATATATATATATATATATATATATTATTTTTATCAAGAAATGGATATATAAATATAATCCGACAGAAATGATTATAAATTGGGTTGAAAATATTACTGCGGGTGTAAACAGTAAATAAAACAAGTTTGAAGCAATTAGTTCAAATCATTGATTTTCGCGGATTCGAAGCATTGATCATTAAGTCAGGAATATTTGCCAGATGAATAAATACTCTGAAACTAACCGGGTCAATATTCGACTCTTTTTTAGAGAAACTGCTACTAACCTTCATGTTAGAAAACATTCGATAAGATAAACTAATTAATTATAGAATGAACGAAAGCCCCCGTCATCGCCAGAAAAGTGTCGCTTGCCATTGACCGCTTCTTTATAAAAAATGTTGACCACGTTGGAAGCAAAGAACATACTGAAATTTCTATATCTCATCATTTTGCAAATATCGTCAGGTTATTTGTCATAAGGTTTGCCTTTGGACATCCCGGATTATAGCCAAATAACTCGTGGAAAAAGACCAATGATGTTGATACTGTACAGCAACATAACTGTGTTGTCTTTATTGTTTTTGTTTGATTTTCGTAAAATAGAACAAATATCTCTCATACAAATTAAAGAGACGCCGAATAAAAGAAAGTTCACACGTAATTCCCTAGCTCAAGGCAAACTCAGACTGAGTGTCGTCACGAAACCACGTGACATCACTTTTATTCAGTAAAGTACGTTATCACAAAAGTCACAAAGAAAAAAAAATGCTAGCTTCTTTCCGTATTGCTGCTGTCATTATTTCGATGCTATCTAATTCCATTGCAGCTTTTCCTGGCATTCAGCCGATATGCTAAAGGGATGGACAATCACATCAATGATCGAGGTACCGAAATCAGTTATCAGTGCACAGCCCAGACGAATTGGATGCCAAGACCCTTAACTTTTCAGCATAAATCCGCATACAAACTAGCCAGTTCACCGGTAGTGTCTGACTGTTTGTTAAGTCGACGCTAGGTTTAATTCAATTCTTTTCCTTCATTCACCACAACAGACGTCACTCAGCCTATCACGAGATCATGATACGAAACGAATAATCTTTGCCATTGAACCGTAGAGTTATTTTTTCAACTTTCCATATAATTCCAGCTATATATACTTATTACTGATTGTGTTTCAACGCTTATATCTTATCATATTTAATACAAGCAGGTCAACTCGTAACTTGTGCAGGTCAACTTGTACGATATAATTTGTAGGTGTATTCATAAAGAATAAGAGTTATAGAAACTAGATTCAGAATATATAATTCATCTAAATGGGATTCTTTTTGTGCGAGGATTTTTACACTGAAGGCGTTGAGAGATGCATGAAATTATCTTATTCTCATTATCAGCTGTATCAACTACTCAATGTAATTATTAGTGACTCTTTCCGATCAGTAAAATGTTTCATATTGGCAATTGATAATTATATGAATCGTTTTATAAAATCAAGTGCAATCCTATAAATATATCCTGATGATTGAGAAACTGCATGAAGTAGATATATTCGTAGAAATCAGCAAAAAGAAATTACTCCATTTTCAAAGATATATAAAAACACTTCGTACAGTATGAAAAAAACACATGTTGCCTCTTAAAAGTTACATCATTTTGATCAGGACAAAATACGAAATATTTTACAAAAAGAATTACATTGATGAATCATAACCTGAGTTATGGTGCTTACATTTTTTCTTCGATGAAAAACTGTTATTGCATGTGTATAGATTTTCAAGACTTTTTCAAGAAAAATATAGCGTCTTCGGCTCCAGGAAATGCGGTAAATGAAATCAGAATATTTTGAAATTTAACATCCTCTAAGACGGTACATTTTTGATCGATTTTTATTCTCGTATCTGTGGACTATTTATCAATGCTTATCATTTATGAATATTTTTTCTATGCAGATATCATTGTGTATCAAAAACTTGGTTCGCCATTTTACCCCATCATCTTTGAGAACAAGTGAGAAATGCTTTGAATTTGTTGAGATTTTTTTGGTAAGTATCAATTCCTTGGTTCCTCTTTTGGTATGCATTTTTATAAAAGTGTGATTTCGGATGATGAAAAATTTGTTTTAAGATTGAAAATTTGTAGATATGTTTACATAATAAAAGCATATAGACATTTAAAAAATGATACATTCATATGATTGTAAAATATCTTATGCGATATTTCCCGCTAATTGACATAGCTGTTTTTAAAGGAGAGTGATTTCCAAGATAATCATTGCGAATATGGACACCTGTAATGCGCATCCACTGCTAATCTAAATATATTTTTTTTGTTAATGTAATTGCTAATTTTTGGAAACAATTTGATTCACATATGAAATCGTTAAAAAGATGAGATTGGCACTTGAAAATCCAGCGTCATCAACTTCTGTTAGCTGTAAGGATCAATTTTCTGGCGTTTTATTCTGCTTGTAGTTTATTGAAAATATTTTTTCATCCAATGTTTCTTTTCCCTTTATTCTCCAAATTGTGCTGATTTATAGAGTATTTTGCGTATAGGATGAGGTGCTTCGCCATTGAATTAGAGGTGTTTGCCTAACTTTAATACATTCTAGAATGTCGGAAACTGAAGCAGATTAATGAAGGTCACCCTGTAGTAAATTTAATGTTGATTTCGTTTAAAATATTCAATGGTAACATTTTTTTCTCTATTTCTTTTCGCATATTCTTCGAAATCAAACAGAAATACCTTGCTCAAAACTCAAAAATGCCACAGAGTTTTGATCCGAAAAGGATTAGATTAAAACGCGAGACATATGTTGCTTACCAAGAAAAGAAAGGATTGGAAGAATCGAAAACGTATAATAATTAGAAACTCTACATGGGTGCGGAGTTGAGAGAATCTTGAAAGTATGAAGGTCTCCGTCAGAAAATGCTTGGAAGAGGGGGAGCAATTAGTTGTCTATTACGGCTGTTAACTCCAAGATATTTTTTTAATGTAGGAATGGGAAGGTGAGTGCACGTCAGCAAAATGTTGGATAATAGATGAAAATTTGTGCATCCATCTTTTTTCGGACAAAAAATCATTATCTTCCGAAAGATCAGACCATTTTGTTATAAATCCTGTAACACTACCGATGATTTACATGCAAAAATGACTGTGTGCAAACAAATGTCTTGGATACTCTTTATAATTCTAAAGTACATATAAGTATTTACACCAATTACCTTAGTCTGGTGCAGCCACAAATGTGGAGTACGAAATGATGATTGAACTGACCACACAATAGTTATGTTCTGCTAGTGTTAATGGTAAGACTTTTTTCTCCATTTCTTTTCGCATATTTCTCGGAAGCGACCATTAAGCCATAATATCGAAGTATACTAAAATTAGTGTGGAGTGCTGTAAGGATAGAATTCGCTCCACAGAAGTAATGCTTTGCAAGACCGAGTCGGCTAGAGATATTAACTGAGCATTGACACACAAAAGTAATGGTCTATCATCATCACATCATCATCATCATCATCATCAGTCTTTCAACATCCATTGTTGGACATAGACCTTCCCTAGGATTTACCAGATCTCTCTATCATGGGCATTGCAAAGTAAGTACTTTCTGAACTTGTCTAGTTCGTCTCTCAGTCTTGTATTCTGTCGGCTTCAATCACTAAGAATCCACGTGGTAAATCGTAATGTTCATCCGTTGTTTGCCATTCTTACAACAGAACCAGCCCATTGCCATTTGAGTTTTTTAAAATGATTCTATGATGTGTCAGACTCCTGTTTTTTCCCAGATACATTGTGCTGTCTTGTGCTCTCTCCATGTGAGGATGAGCATGATTCTTTCTCAGTTTGAAGTAGGTTGCAAATCATCACTCCACAGTATAAGAATACCTTGATTAGTACGTTTAAGGTATTGATAAGTAATTTAGTGTATCGAATAAGCTGAAAAAGAAAAACATTAAATTATAATAAACCCTTCAAGAGTGTTGTTTTGAACAGAGCAGAAAATTTTGTAACGGATTGACTGCATTAATTGAAGCATACTTGTATGTAAAATCGACTTTCGAAAAAAATATTCATATGAAAATATGTACCAAACAAAAAGTTGAAAATATAGCAGTTCGAAATACTATATGATTACGTCCTGAATATAGGTAAATTTATTGGGGAATGTTTTAATCAATCATACGTACAATCATACATTAACTGCATTTACATGATGTTCTTGATTACCTGCATCTCTCTAGTATAATATGTAAAATGTGGCTCTAAAATAAACGTAATTGCACACTGCAATTTTATATTTTCATTTTTCATAGTTTTACTTTTACAGGGATGAATGAGACGGTATAATGTTATGCAGTAAAAATAAATAATTCGTCTGACCAGGTTATTCTTGCCTGCAAGTTTATCGAATTTGGCTACCGGATAAATCTTATCGATTTTACAATCGAATCTCAGAAAGATGAATAGATTATAGCTATTTTCTAAGTTCATCTTAGTCTTGAACAGGGCCAGAATAGAACTCACTACATCAGCGAATGGATCCGTGAAACGGGTTTGCTAACCATCAACTATGGTATTTATTCGCCTCTCAACGAGGGAAGTTTTGACACAAGTTCATGTTTAATATAAAGTCTCACACGCGTACCTGAGGGGCAGGGAGTGGAAAGGTATGGTAACGCAGAAAGGCCATTACAGGGCACACCTTCTCATAAGGAGGCACAAATAGTCAGAACAACGAGCGATAAGAAGGTGCAGAGATCTAAATAAAAGGTTGCAGTCAAAGAATGGATCAATGAAAATGAATGCCAAAAGCCTCTCTTATACATTTATTAGTTGATTGATTCGAAATTTCAAATAAAAACAATGTGCGAAACTCTTGCGCAATTAACAACATCTCAGAATAAACATTTGGGAGGCACATTTGGTCAGAATTCTACGTTACAAGGCACAAAATCACTTTATCATGCTCTGCGTGTGGCTCAAAGCAAAAATGTGTGATTCTTACAGCTTTGCCTTTTGTATGACACAGGTGTCAGGGAATATTCTGATCATATATCTTTGAGAGCAGTGGAGAGTTTCGGCCTGGGAGAACAGGACTTCTGGGACCAGACACTTATTTAACCATGGAATGATTTTGAGCAATAATGTGCTGCGTATTTAGTTGAAGACGGATAGATTACAACCGATCAGTATACATTCTGAAATAAATATAGATAGATAGATAGATAGATAGATAGATAGATAGATAGATTGATTGATTGATTCGAGTACAACCTAACATTTCGAGAAAATGTAACCATTAAACATTGATTACCGTAATTCAAGTTTTCACCGTCTTCTTGGAATTTGTTCCCTCAAGCTTGCATAGATATGTATATCAATGTCCGTTGGCTAATGATGAAAAATTATCTATTTTAGATGACAAATGTTTATCTTTTAATATAAACTCTTTCCTTGTCAATGCATTTCGTCCAATGCTTTTCCATAGACCACATGGATCAGACATTAGACAATGAAATTTTTGCATCAAAATTTAACTCATAAATTGCCAGGCTATGAACTTATCGATTCATCCTCGTGCGGCTTTCTCATAAAGGATCCTGTTCACAAATAGTAGTGGCAAAAGTCCAGACTACCCCATGTTGGCGCACACTTTTCAGGTTACTGAATGTTTTGCTAACACCTTGTATATAACTTGAAAGACTATCAGCAAGATAATATAGCAAACCAGTGATAGTAAGTTCGATTGTCATTGTATGTATAATGTACTGTGTTTCAAGTAAGTACAGTGGATTCTGCATAATAGGACCTGCAGCATGATATAATCAATTTGTAAAAACTGATTCAAACATATGTAATCATGGCTAATTTTTTCGTTTATTATGGCCAATGCACTGCTTACTTTTCACCAAACAACAGTACTACCGAGTTAGAAAAAAAAAATTAAATAAAATATGATTTCTAAATGTTTTTTTAAAAAAATGGTAATAATGTTAGTTCTCAAAACAACCATCTTTCAGATATTTTTAGCTCGTGACTCAAGTTGTGTGTGGAATAATCAACCTCTCATAAATGTATCATGTTATGTTGCTCTTGACAAAGTTACCGCCCTTGCAACAGTTATTACTTCAAACCAAAGTTTTCTATTTTAGTTCAAAATCATTGGCCCTTTGCGGTCTTATTAATTGGAATCCACTATATATACTCAAGAGATGAGCGGATGAATAACTTATAAAAATTTTACGTTTGCGATGTTCGTTATTCGCATTATGAGATTGCTTGCTTCCACTGGACTTTCTTGTGCTTCTGCCGAAAAGCTCTCGAGTCTTTGCTTGGGTATATCTCAAATTTGATAAAGGCTATTTTTTTTCAACTATCTATCCATTTCCTATTGGAAAATACAATTACAACCCGATTGTAGCTCTTACAGCTCATCGTATTCTTGTTTGCTAAATATCTGTGAAAAAAAAAAGTTGAGGACAACATGACTGTTATTATCTCATCGGAATAATAATCCGGCTTAGGATTAGAGATTAGGGTTAGTCAGTCAATGAAAAGATTAGTTGAGTTAGAACTCTTTACATACTTTTTTACTTGCATTCATTTAGCAAGATAAAATACTGAGTTGTAATATCTATAATTATGTAGTGAGGTGGGGACAATAAAGAACTGTTTTCTAGGGGGGAGGCCTAAGGGATCGTTTTATTGACTCATTCGATAACTCATCTGGACGAGTATCTTTACCTTTGTTGTTTCGATCACTATCCTTCTGTGATCAGCTCTCATGTTTCACTTCAGGTATATTTTGCATTCAATAATAGTCATTTCTAAAGCCTAAATTCCCTCCTGATCCAAGCGACAAAGATTCATATGATGCTGATTGAAACAATAAGAATGATGATAATACCCCAAAACTTGAGCATTTCAACAAAAACCTTCTGTTAACCGAAATGGCATAAAACGAAGAAGAAATTACATGATTTAAAAAATTGAACATTCCAAGACCCCCAAAATGGTTTTGTTTGTATGTTTGGCTGAGTTTTCAGAGGTTGATGTGTTAAGAGGTACTGAAGACTGGGGTTTAGGTGAGAAAGAAAGAGTTTACGCGCTGCATCTATAATGACTTGCTGCAAAACAAATGCTGAAGCATCTTTTAGCCTTTCGCCTTTCTTGTAAAAGCGAAGAAGAAGTGAATAACGAACTTTCGAAAAGCGGGAGACACCTGCAATTTATCGAAGAATGACAATACTTTAGCTCAGAACTTCAAGAAACTCAAAATAACTACATTCTCCACAGCGAACGGTATTATTTTTCGTTTTTCCCTTAAAGTGAGTGAGGTTAAATTTGTCCTCTGAATAAAAATAGAAATATCCTACATGTTATTTCGTAACGCAAACAAGAGTAACTTCCACATGCACACATACAATGCGATGCATATACTTCACTCTCTCAAAGGGATTTAGCTACTAAACATATAGAATATGGCAGAAAATCCTCTAAGGCTAAATTCTTTAGAGGAAAATCGATATTTCTGACTCACTGCCATTTCTCTTCACTCGATTCATCTTACGCTTCGTTTCACCTAAATCTGGTGTTCAACCAATTGGTGCCTCCAAAAATGAAAAGGGAGATTTTGAAAACAAAATATACTAATAGAAAAGCAAAGAAATAATTGGGTATCTTTAAATGACAAATGTCTAATGGTGCATGAAGATTATTTTATGAGTTCACTTTCTTGCAGGCAGTAAAAGCTGGTATATTGCTATTATAAATATTCAGTAAACAATTTTTGAAGCAGCTATAATTTGGGGGAATTGATACAATCAAATATTTCAAGAGTGTAAAATAAATATTAGTTTGTATTCATTATCTTCGCCTCTGGAAAAAAAATGTTTAATTCTTTTTTTCTGTCGGTGAACGAATTTTTCTTCCCTCATTTTTCCAAATCGGAAACTTTCATATTTGAATTCCTTTCTTATCAAAAATCGGTATTTTTGCCACTAATTTTCATTATGTTACGATGTTAGATTAAAAATTAAAATTCAAAATTCCCTTCTTTCCCAAAATTACCAATTCATTTGGAATCAGCTCAGATTCGTGCCTTAAATAATAATAGAATTTAATAAATAATAATTAACGCTTTAAGAAGGTCTGTACTCATCAACAGAACCTAATTAGGGTAATATTAATAAATCTGGTTTTAAAAGACATCAAGAAACTAAAATCCTATAAAGAAAACAACATTTGCTTCCCTATAAAATATTTGGCTTTGATTTATTGAAGCAGCACTGGTCTTAGCCTTTATGGCGCCCTAAGTAGAATTTGATTTGGGAGCCCCTGCAGCCTCTTGGGTCCCCACGCTCTTGTTGGCCACAGGGCCCTAAGCTACTGCTTTCTTCGCTTATACCTCGGGCCAGCTTTGGATTAAAGGAACATTAGAAAATTAGTAAAACCGCAGCTGCACAAATACGTTAAAAAGTATAACCAACTCAACAAGAAATCCCACAGAAGACTAGCTTAAAGAAAGCAGTACATACTTAAGTTTGCTTCATTGCTACCCATAGCCAAGCCGATGTTATTATATTCTGATTTCTCCATTTTACATTGTCTGTATCAAAACAGTAAACAATCACTTCTTTTTTTCTATGATAACTTTTTATTATGACGCAAATATCTATAAATAGTAGCGTGTGCCTGCAACTTTGTGTTGGATTTAGTCCCCGTTTGCAACTTATATGTATATATATATATAAATATATAAATATATATACATATATATATATATATATATATATATATATATATATATATATATATATATATATATATATATATATATATATATGTGTGTGTGTGTGTGTGTGTGTGTGTATGTGTGTGTGTGTGTGTGCGTGTAGTACAAATCAGGTTTGCAATAAAGCATAATATGATATAATATAAAGAAATGTCTTATTTATGATGGATCTATTTCGCAGAATGTTCGATTCATTCAACTTTAAACTCCAAAAGTTAAGTTGGTATAGAGTAGAGCTAGGAATATAGTAGAAAGTGGATTTGCTACACAAACACATTTATGTTTCTGCCCTCTTTAGGCCTCTTCAGGCCAATGGTTATGTGTATTTAGATTCCTTTTTTGTTGTTATTTTGAAGTATGTATATTTTGCTGATGGTTACAAGTTACATGTTAAAGGGTGCGAATTAGATGTGGGAGTTATCCATAAACGGATGTTGAATTGTGTTCTAAGGGAAGTTTTGATCTTAACTTTGATTTTTGCAATAAATTTATTGCCTATGTTAGTGTCCTTTATGATCATGGTGGATTGTATCGTTCTTGATTTACTGGGATATGTAAAAGAGTAAATAATGTTAATCAGATGTTTTTTGTGAAGATGGGTTATGTGGGTAAACTGTCTATGTTACTTTCAGTGTACTAATGTTTGGATTTTTTTAAAATAAAAGAAAGAGAAAAACTCCTTCCGCCATAGCGACACCCACAAAACTCTCACCTAATTTCCCAAAAAGGGATCTAAAACACACACAACCATTTGTCTGATGAGGCCCAAATAAGGTAGAAACATAAATGTCTTTGAGTAGCGAATCTACTTTCTATTATATATTTACATATATATATATATATATATATATATATATATATATATATATATATATATATATGTGTGTGTGTGTGTGTGTGTGTGTGTGTGTATATATATATATATATATATATGCTACTTTTGTTGCACTCAAAAATGTAATCAAATATAACACTGATTCTTGTTTGGGATGTATATCAGGTTTAGCTGGCAAGAGTTTAGTATGGTAGTACTTTGTAGCCAGACGAAAAGGAATTATTATGATCTAAGCCGGGAAAAGAACGACAAGGTGAACATGTGGTGAGACTTTTACTATTCAATTAGTGAACGGCGCTTCCATGCATCCTATTGATAGTCACCTATGGAGCTGGAACATAGAACATAACCAAGAGATTGACTCTCAAACTGAGAACTGTGCAACGTGCCCGAGAATCATGCTCAACATCACATACAGAGATCACAAAACATTGATGGGAAACTCAAATGTCACTTGAGTCTTGATTATATCTTCGATTTCTTTTTTTATTTTGGTTAACGACTGACGGTTCGGTCACGTGCCTGAGAGTGAGAGTGTTGTATTCTCGTCCGTCTTGTCTATGGCACATGTTGAAATTGAAAATATAGAGAAGGAATATTTTGTTAGCGGAAATTTTGCGATATTCTCATTGGGTTCGCAGGATCATATGACCGTAGCTATTTCCTCTTTTCTGAGTAGATTATCATATGCCAAGTCAAGTGTTTTGAATGCTATGCATGATATTTATTTATCCTATGACCAAGTGGTTGCTTTGGAGACCCCCACCCTATTATGTAACTGGAAAGCAAATTTCAGATTCCCCGTGGGCTGCTGATCAAAAAGCTATTTAAGCATCTCTGTGAAGCCAGAGAGTTCGGCATAGTGCCTTGCTACCAAGTCAAACGTTCATGGAAGACAAACTCTAGATTTGCAAAGGCATTTTGGCTTGACCTATTTCACATCCATACAGCTATGTAAGATTATTCTATTTCAAAATATTGACCGAATTCTGCTCCTGAGATAGGTATAAATGGCGAATTTTATCAGATACAATTCGGTTTTCAGATTTAATGAATATTTAACCATGAATCATAAGCGATTGATTTTCACAAACATTCAATGATTACCGTCCTGAGAACTAATATCGCCCCCCTTAATATCAACCACCTAAGGTTTCTGGAGTCGGAAGAATTGAAACTTTTGAATAGGCTTAATTTATTCAAGATGCCAGTTGAGGGATGTTATTTAACGAGAGTAATTGGGTTTCTATATTCACAACGATTACCGATGATCACTTGCTTAGATTCAATCAACAAAAATCTTTAAAAAAAGTAACAACCCCTCTCTTTAAGGGTAAGAGTTGTGTAACTTCAGAGAATTGAATTTATTGTTTCAGACAACTAACTATATGCTGTATTCGTGTGGATATTTTTCTTCGAGGCTTCTACCCAAGTTCATAAAATCACTTTTTCAATACATGAGGTGACCCTAATATCAGCGTTATTTAGTACAGGTAATACTGGCACTGTGTATATTCTTTAAAAAGATATTTCATGAACTTGGGTAAAATTTCTCAAGAAAAAATATCTACGTAATTGAAGTGTATGGGTATTAGACTGGGTCCATGATTTCAATTTTGGATGTCACGCCCCTGCAATACTGCAACACTTACCTGCCAAGAGGAGTGTTATTGTGTAGCAATTACAAATGAATATTAAACATTTCAAGTTTTCAAACTCCTAAAACCTCAAGAGCTCAATATCATAGAACTGGATTGTAATATTGGCCATTCTATTTTGAATGAGGAATCTTCAGACCTTGAATCGGGGTAATATTGCAGTTCCGTGACACATCTAAACTACGCATTTCTAGGGGTTAAATTTGAGTAGAGTTTGTACTCCTCCAGTCAAAAACAGTAAAATCTCAACCAGTTTCTATTGAAAACAAGAGGTTTATTTTGTAAAAAAAGTTTAATTTTTTACTACGTTCTGCTATTGTATTACCGTAATGGCCTCCATCTCCATCATAGGTTTCGGTGTCTAACGCTCACCCGTTTAACATCAGTTGCTGTGTTCCTAGTTTTTTGCATACCATTTCGTGGTTTGCTTCTTCCGGATTTAAAAGGATTTTTTTCTATGAACAAGCTTCTGTCAATTTGTTTAACGTTAGTTAGGGTTGGGATGTGCAATATGCGGTGTTAAGGCAGTGTTGTGGTTAAAAGTGAGGTTGTGCTGAGAAAATGTAAGAAAAGCAAGTTTGTGCTGTGCACAGAAGAATCTTTTAAATACAAAAGAAGACATTTTTACTCAAATTCGCAAAAAAAACATACAGATGTTGTTCGATGCACGTGCAAGCGTCATCAGAAGCCTTGATGGTAGCACCGGCCATTATGTGTATACAATAGCAGTAAGTAGTAATAAAAATTAAACATTCTTATGAAGCTAAAAATTCGACGCTTAGAAATGCGTAATTTAGATGCAGCAGTGACCTGCTGTATTATCCGTGCCAGTACTATCATCCAGAATTTGTTTATACTCAATTTCCGTAACTTGATTTATAAAAGTATTGGTTTAGTTGGACTTATAAAATCTATATATAGTCACAAATTGAATTAATGCTCCTTGTACGGTGTTGTTAATTTTTTACTCTTTCTTTCATCTCATTTCTGATATATGGTCCTTAATTAATGACCATAGAATAAAAGTAAAAACGACATGAGTGTTGAGATAAAAAGCATTAAAATAAGATGAAAGAAAAATAAGTCATCTATCTATGACAATGCTTCCGCTCATAAATTTGGACAACTTGATACCATTAAATTCATAAATAACTGTCGTAATTACATCCTGCCCATTTATTATTGTTTGAACGGAGAGGAAAAGAGAATTGTTAATCAACGAATATACATAAAGAAAATCGGTACAAATGCTGAGATTCCAAACTTCTAACATTTACTCTATCTTCAGTTAGTAATACTGGGTAGAATATCTAAAGACTATAAACCTGATAGCGATCAAGCTTCTCGTTTTGTTTAATATCTATAATTTAAAATACTAATCATTCACGAATTTGTTTCTACTTTTAAAGCTACAACTCAAGCATCAAATGATTTAGACTCTGTCAATTCTAACTAAGGGTGACAGCTTTATTACTACTACTGCCTGGCTTAGACACTACGTCCAGAGATTATAAAACACTACGAAAATGATTGATTTCTTATTGAATTAGGTGTTTCGTGTTCAGAAGATTATAATGTACGAAAAAGTGAACTGCAGATATAAAGTTTTATTCAATGATCAACAGTCAAATTAGTTCAATTTTGTAATGAAAGCTCGTTTTTCTGTGTCCAAAAACTATGAAAGTACTTGTGGAGTGAGTCTTCTCTGCAATTCTAACGCTAAAGAGCTCTCTAAAAGAACCCCTGAAATTACCAAGATATTCCTCTCTGCATCAGAAGGAAGAGCATTTTCACTTGAAATAAAACTGGGTGTGAAACGAGCTGGCAAGAAAATGAAGATTTCTGAACGGACTAAACGACGAATTGTAAGAGAAGCTATAGAGAATTGCCGTAGCAATAATCCAGGCACAGCAAGTATCGAAATCTTTCGTTCACAACATCTTGGCCAGTGACTCGTGTAGCACTGGTGCAAACTAATCAGGAACCATATTTGCGTAAATACTACAAAGAAGCCAAAAACCAGTGAGTAGAGATGACCATCGAAGAACACCCTGATCTGTGGAATATGGGAATGTGATCTGGACAGACGAAAAACTCTGCAATATTGATGAGGCTGAATACCACGAGAAACATAATCTCACTCAGATTTGCTTTAATTTATGCAATCGACTTTTTTGACCCAACAAAATTCGCAGAATAAACCAGAATTGCTTGATTGGCGAAGTTTTCGAATCAAATTTTAAATTTAAACTTTTTACAAAAAATGAGTAAATAAATACGTATATTTCATCTGATAAAATCAAAGATATGATTTTTTTTTTACCATTAAAGATTTATGTCATCAAAGTGAAATCAAACTACTTTTTTGAGAAAAATTAAGTACGTACTTCTATTTTGATCAAAAATTTATTTAATCGTGACAAAGTTAAAAACAACTATCTTTACAATAAAAACCTTATGAAATCAATGTTTTTGTTAGTTTTTTTTCTAGAAAAAATAAGTAAATTTTGCCAAGTAAGCAACTTCACCCATTTGGCGTGACATTAATATAAGTAAAAGATATGTTTAAAATAAGCATTCAAGATGGAGTAGAGTAGTTTATCAAGTTGTAAGAGAAAAAGGAAAAGGCACGAAAAACAAAAAACTGAAGTATGATAATATAAATAAAAACTCTCAGGAAAAAATAGGTAGAAATTAAATAGACTCAATGAAAGGAAACACACACACACACACACACACACACATATATATATATATATATATATATATATATATATATATATATATCGAACAGATCTATGTATTTTTAAACAGAAAATAACGTTTTTTTCTGATTATTCGGAGTTATCAGAATAAAAAAAAATAATAAATTGGTTACTTTTTCTAAACTATCAAAATCTTTATTGTCAAGATTCTGAGATAAGTTATTGTCATTTCTGGAAGAGGAATAAAAACTAGAGTCGTTAACGTTTGTGTTTTATCACTGGGTTTTGATTTATGTATTTTCCTACTTCTCTCAAGTGTATTATTACTCAAGAAAGATTTTTCATGCAGATCGATCTGATTCTAGAATTTTAAGTTTTCTGCATGCAAAAGTAATGTACAATATATATTACGTCGATATGTAAATGTGTCGACTGAATTGAAAGCTAATCGAACTCATAATAAAAGCAAGTAAAGGAATTGACTAATTCAAATAATGATGATAATGAGAACAATATCACAGGTTTCCATCTCTATCAGAAAGTAAAGAATTCCTATGAGAAACCTTTCGTGGGCTGAAATGGTGTAAAGTGAAGAAGTAGTTACTAATAATTTATTTGTGAAAAATGTTTGAGTGTTCCAAGACCAAAAGATGACGATGATGGTATCTTAAGCTGAGTCGTTGAAGATTGGGGTGGTGGGTGGAAAAATAGAATACGGTTTATGAAAGAGGAGAAGAGGATGTCCGCTGCCTCCATAAAACAAATGCTGGGCGCTATTTTCGCTTTTTTATTGTTGAAACAAAAAAATGGCGTGACCTTGCGAAAAGCAGGGTCATCTATATTAACCTTTTCATCACCTTTATATTTGAACTCAACATATAAAAGATATCTATCTACCATAATTCCCATTCAGATATATGTTAGACAAGGAACTAACTTCGTTATAACGCTGTATTTGTCGAGCTTTTTATGAGAATTGAACTTACTCTCAACGGTTTAGGAGAACAGATGATGATCGCAATATGATTACGAGGGTTCCATCATTTATAAGGAATAG
Organism: Thysanoteuthis rhombus; assembly: GCA_963457665.1. Taxonomy (NCBI): domain Eukaryota; kingdom Metazoa; phylum Mollusca; class Cephalopoda; order Oegopsida; family Thysanoteuthidae; genus Thysanoteuthis; species Thysanoteuthis major. The sequence continues at coordinate 48,525,256 of OY735212.1, read as the reverse complement.
TGTACCACATGGATCCATAGTGCAAGAAAATTGTGCCGAAATCCTTTTAAAAATTTAAAAACAGCATCATGTCTAGAATATTGGTGAAAAATTCCTAAATTGAATGAATTTTTCAAAGACGCAAGCGGATTTGTTTTATTATATTTTAGACGTTGTAAGAATTTCCTTTCAGAAAGTAACCACGAACTTCCTAATTCAATAACTGTTATTAGTTTTGCTGTTGTCTATGTATGCCCAAAGCATTAAAAGCTTAGTAACTACTTGGCAATTTCTCTTCTCTTCGAAACTTTTACATGAAATTCCATTTTTCATTTGTAGAGATAAAGATACGTAAACAACTGGTTTTTATCTCCTTCTCAATTGTTTGTGGCTCTTCTTCTCAATTCTTTAATATAATCCTATTATTTTAGAACTGAATGTGAAATAAACAGAAACCAAGTGACAAACCAGATCCTTTTTCATAAGACCAAGGAAACTATGAATTTTTTCTGTTGTGAACTGTAATACAGTTTGATGCGAATTGTAATACAGCTTTATTTTAAAACCCTAAAATCACTAGAATATGCTACCACAGGAAAGCTTGATACCACTCACCATACTTGCACATGCAATTAGTAGTACAAGCAAACAATTGTTTTGATCTTGGCTACTGCATATTGGTGCTCTGTACGACCGGCAGTCCGTGCTTCACCGTAACAGTATCTTAACTTCTTAATTCACTCTGTTATCACGAAAGACTGATTTTTTTACCCCTAGATCGCTGTCTCGTCCTTTTAGTTGACGGAAATAGGAGTGGGGAAATGGTTGAAATCTTGTTGGTGATCCCTGTCCAAGGTATCCGTCCAGCTCTTCGCTGGTTTCCAATCCATTTACCTTCAGTGGTTTCTGGCGCGGTTGTCTTCACGTAAAAGAATTATACGCTTTCTCAGGAAGCAAGCAGACTGACGAGGGACTGGTAGATTGGTTCCTGCCGAGGAGCAGGCTCTCTAATAAGGCTTGGATTCTGACATAAGCAGGGCGGACCGATAACATTTACCAGTAACAGGCAACCAATTGATTTTGTTACTGTTTACATAACTTTATGTAGATGTTTCTTGACTGCAAAATATTTTTTTCATTTTCAACATTAGATTTTTGCTAAGATTAAAAAGAAATTTCATAACACATGAAATTATGTTTGCTACCTTAGTTTTTTACAAAATGAAAGTAAGAAAATGTGCTGCATTCTATCGACCGCACGCTTTTCACGTAGAACGTATCTTGTGTGCGGTACCAGGCTTTCCTGTACAAAATCATACAATTTGTTAATGAATTGGGCTAGAGTATCCCACTATTCTGACCAATGTCAGACTGAGCCTGCGCAACCGGGACTGGCAGAATATTAGATGGAGAGATGAGCTACACAAATTCAGAAAGTTCTGGCTCCGCGACGCCATGATAGAGAAGTGTGGCGAATCCTGGGGAAGATCTATGTCCAACGACGGATGTTGAAAGACTGGTGATGATGAGGAGGATGATGGTGATGATGATGAGGATGATGATGATGAGGATGAGAATGATGATGAATAGTAAACTATCAAGATCATTAACCAAGACTTTCTGTAGTAAACATTTACATTCATAATCAGCAGCAGCAACCTTCAAGCGTCTGTCATTTCGCACATAATCTCTGGGGATCCACGTTGTGAGCTGTGATATCAATCGGTAGTCTGACATTCTCGTGTCCAGTCCATTGCCATTTTAGTTTTCGAATGGATTCTTTGATATCCCTGACTCCTTTTTTCCTCAATACACTGCACTATTCTGTGATCTCTCCAAGTGATGTTGAGCATGATTATTTCATGTGAACATTGTATGGTTCTCAGTATGAGGAGCAATCTTTCGGTTAGCTTCCCTGTTTTGGCTCCATAGGTGACTCTTGGGAGGATGTATCGGTTATAGACCCTTCCTTTCAAAAATGATGGGATTCTCCTGATCATAAAGGTTGAGCTTGCTCTACCAAAAGCTGGTCATCCTTGAATAATTCTTCGTTTGATTTCTTTTCCTTCATTAGTTAATATCAAATGGGAAGAAACAAAAATTAATGCGTGCTTAGATGAGTATAGCTATACGAGGTCGGTCCAGAAAGTATCCATCCATTTAATAATCATCACCCTACTCAGAATGATTGGGCCTAATTCCCCTTCAAATACTCTGCTTTGGACGTCACACTCTTATCTGTGAGTCCCTTCCACTATTCAGGACAGTCTGCAAAGTAATATTTCGTGATCGCCATTGGCTGCATTGTCGCGTCCTCTTTAATCTTGTTCATGGTTTGAAATCTGTATTTTACTGGAGGTGGCCGACAGATCTGGGATATTCGCTGTTTTGCAAGAATAAAAACTCCACGAGACGTGAAAAATGGGCAGGCTCGGTCATTGTGAGTGTGACAGTCACACAGTACATGAATTGACATAATGATACATCACTGCCACGTGAAAGAACCAACGAGAAAGTTTCTCTTTCATTGCATGTACAATAAGGTCCATTCTAATAAATTGCCAACCGGTTCTTGAGATATTCAAAATCGCTTGATTCCTCCCGGACAGATCTCGTATGTCTGCAGGCACGGTCAGACAGTGAATGAACTAATCAGGAAATAGAGCAGATTTGTATGCATCAGGCGAAAAGAAATTGGACGTATTACTGAGCTTACTTAAGAACAACGTTACTGCTATAACTTTTACCGCAGAAAATATGAACAATTCATCATCAATATCCCCGAATAGAAAAATTAGTGATAATGATATGAGTTGTTTCCTTTCAGATGCTGTTTATTCTAGGTGGAAATGATTTCTTCCTCAGTAACATCGATACAGAAAGAAAATTATATCCGTTATATTTAAAATATCTAAGGCAAGGACGTGAATACTAGGAAAGATATTAGTAATGACCCTAAAATGCCGACACACATCCTAAATCATGAGATTTGGATAAAATGGTCGATTTAGTTTCTTAAACTAACGCCAAGTTGAAGAACGGCACATGCTCTTTTAGTCTATCAGAAAATGGAAATTATCATTTTTTGAAGAATCATAACAAGATTAAATCGTATTCATGAAAAAAAACATCCAGATTAGGAAAAAAAATATTAGTTTTTTTCTATGACGACTGTTAATATATATTTCATCCAATTTTAACTAAGTCATTGTGCACGGATCCACCACCAAATTTAATCTTCTCTCTAGCCTATTGCAAGTCCTGCCACTATTGAATAAATAGAGAGATTTATGAGATATCATATGGACAGACAGGAATGAATACGGAAGTACGAAAATATATATATCTCAATCAATATTAAGTTGCTGTATCCGCTCCGAATCACTTCAAATCTCATGAAGAACTAGAGCCAGACAGGAGCAAATACAGGATTGTATCTTTGAAAATCGCAAAAATATCGACCAATCAAAAACAAATTCGCAGATCCAGTTCAAAATTAATTCTTCTTCAATGTGACTCCGTTTCTACGAAATTTCATTGAAATTTCTTGAGAACTTTTGGGTACACCATGCAGACAGATATGAGCTAATACATGAACGTTTGAATATTAACTCAGATAAATCTCTCTCAATCAAAAATTAATTCCTGGATCCACCCCAAAATTTAAGTACTTGTTACTTCTTTTGTTGATTACCTTTCCACGAAATTTCATTGAAGTTCATTTAGAAATTCTGGAAATATCATGGAGACAGACAGGATCGAATACGATGAAAAATGCAAAACTATCTCAATCTTTTTTAATTAATTTCTGTGTTCACTCGTGTCCGTCCACGCGATTTCTCAGGAATTTCCCGATGAATTTCAATTAAATTTTGGGGATGGGTAAGCCAAAACGCGAGGAAGAAGTGATTTTAGAATGGATGCAGAAGTTGATATTGATTGAGAGATATAGTGTTGTTGTTTTGATTTTTTCGTAGATTTCTGTATTCACTCCTGTCTGTTCATATACTATCTCATAACATTATCTATTAATTCAAATTTTGTGTGAGGATGGGCAATGAGCTATGGAAGAAGTAATTAAATTTTGGAGTGGATCCATTCACAATTACCTTCTCAACATGGTCAAAATCAAATTATATTGCTAGAATTTTATACCTGTCCATGCAATATCTCCGAGATTACTGAATGGACTTCAATGAGATTTAGTGGAAAGTGGAAAATAAGATAAAGAAGCTGTTGTAACATTTTGGAGTGGATCCAGGTATTTCTTGGAATGGTCGGCAACAGGGTTTGGAAGAACAGATTATTTTTTGTAGTGGATCCATACACAGTTACCTCTCCTATATAGTATTTATATGCCAAAACCCCACATTATGGCACAAATTCAATGTTTGTCCACATGATGTCTTCGAATTTCCTCAATGAATTTCAATGACATTTTCTAGAAAGGTGCACAATGGGCAATGAAAGAACTAATCAAATTTGTGGCTGGATTCATGCCGCTGACATACTTATTAGTCATAATTGGAGAAAAATGTACATTTACAATAGTCCATTTTGAATATTCAAATGGGCACTCAAAAAATTGGCGACCTTTTTTCTTAATCAGAACACTTTGTAGAAATGATTCATCTTTTTTGATTAGATTCTACCCACCCAGCTCCAACAGATGATGACTAAAAACATGTACTCGGCTCTAGCATTCAAATTGACGTTTTATAATTCTTAATTATCATAAAACCATGCAAATACATGTACAAAAAACAACTATGATTACTGGTATAATAATGTGTACTAAATATAACATGGTACAATGATGGTATTAAATATCGTACGATAATGCGTTATTCATGCATTACGTCGGGTTACAATTTCCAGTCGTACTGTCTAGTGTTTTTTTAAGGCTGGAAATGACGGGAAAACTGCACAAGAATATTCGTTTACTTTTTGGTGACGAATTGCCATAAAGGGCTTCTCTCTCTAATGAATGTCGGAAATCAGTTACTTATAAGACTTATTGGGGAAGCACATCAAGTACATGCTGTGTTTCTCTATTCCGGTGCTTTGCAATCCGGCAACTCCTAAGGTCCGGCACGTTTTGGAATCTGCAGCCGTTATTTAATAGTCCTTGTGTGAGATGTTTCGATTCAGTTTCAAACTGTAATCCTATACGCTGATTTGTCAAACCAAATGTGTGAAAATCTATCATCCGCTTACCATGAAAATTAGACATGTATTTATAGATTCTTTTTCAGATTCACATGTCGTTTTAATACAGCCAATTGAAAACAAAATTATTCATAAGTAATACTCATTCATCATAATATATGATTTATATTGTGTAAATTATGATTTAAATATATTGTTTTATATTCTAAACTAGAAAAATCATCAAAAATTTGATAAACTGCAAAAATCATTACGCAATGGTATAGAAAAATATTTGTTGTTTTCCAGCATTTTATAGCATCCAGGAATGGCCAAGACGAATTGAAGAGACACAGCTGTAGTTGTCAGTGGAATAGAGCATTGTTTTTGGATACTTTTTCTTTGTTTTCCATTTTCAATGCCGTTTGTTTCTTTGTTGTTATTTTGTTTTTCAGTTCCACAACTGTAGCAATCGATGGTGAAAAGTTCCTCCCTTTCTTATATTTACGTGCCTTTGTGTGTTTGTTTTGTGTTTGTTTGTGTATTCCAGTCCTCCTGGCTATACCGTTTCCTCGACAGACTTGAAAGTTGGCATCAGTACTCCGCTAGGCCCCGTCTAAAAAATTTAAAGATAAAAAGTCATTTTAACATTTTGGGAGCCTCATTTTAAGGGATATGATTTAATAATGACATCAAGAGTTTAGATATTTCTGGATGTTCTTACTGTATTTTCAATGAAAACGTGGTTGATGTCATAAGAAGAATTTATTCTGACCATATCCATTCATCGATGGATAGAATTACATCACTTCAAATTTTTACGCCACGGTTGTTCAATTATTGACTGTGAAGGCGATTTTGTGTTGTTTTTATTTTGTTTTTTATTTTGCTGTTGATTTTTCAGCTGGCCAATACAGTCAAATGAACACTGTGATCTCATCTAATATTTGGGTTTGCACACAAAGACATGTTTCCACTTCCTGTCAGTCTAAATGTTCCTTCATATAAGAAATTGCTGGAAATGATGAAATGATTTTGAGAGAGCATACTAAAAACAGACGTAAAAGACACTGTCGCATTAAAATCATCATCATTATAATTGATTGGCTCCACCTGACTTAATATGACATGTACAACATTTTGGGGACAAAGAGACAACAATCAAAACCAAAATCAAGCGAGGAATCACTCCAGGTTGGTAAGCTTTCGGTAAAGCAGGCTCAACCTTCAAGAACAAGAAGATCACATTAGTTTAAGAAGAAGGTGTGTAACCAATGCATCCCCCGATATTCATCTATTCTGGTAGAAACATGAACCAAACCACAACCCTCAAAAATGCAACGAGCACAGGAAAGAATCCTGCGCAACATTACAGAGAGAGGTCGTAAGACAGAACCGTATATCAGTGAAAAATAGGAGTCAGCTATATCATAGAAAATTAAAATGGTAATGGGGTGATCGTGTTGCAAGAATGTCTGATAACCGCTTGATATCACGACTCACAACACAGATCCCAAGAGATCATATCCAAAACTGTGGCCGGCAAAATATATGATGGTGTGACGAGCAAGAAAAATTCAGTATGGACTTTGTGGGATAGAGAGGTCTGTCTGTCCCTGGGGAAGTTTTATGTCCTACGATAGACGCTGAAAGGCTGCTGCTGCTGCTGATGATGATGATGATGATGTATCAAACATCTCGTTTTAATTAGTGATGCTGGTGCAAATTTGGCTTTTGAGATGTGAAGTGATACGTTTGCAACAAATGCAAAAAAGACCGTTTCAGGGTATTTGAAGGTTTGCTCGTCCACCAACTTCGTTGTTTTGCTATAAATCTATTTTACCACCAGCTCCAATAGAATTGCCAACAGCTTACTGGGAGTATCCGATTATATTCTATACATCAGCTTTGGAGAAGACTTCACAGTCCAGGAAAATGGATTCATCTGTCTTTTCTGCTCAGGCATGAATTTCTGATGACATTGAATAAGCTCATCGGAGTGGAAAATCCTCCACAAGCAAAATTGGTACAGCGATTAAATCGACAATGAGCTTTAATCCTTAAGCTCGATTTTGAATTATCTTGATTCATATTCCTGTGAAAATAACAAGATCCTTATTAGATAATGATATACACAAGCATACAAATCGTCTGACCCATTGACTTTCTCTTTCTTTATCTCTCTCTCTCTCTCACTCTCTCTCTCTCTATATATATATATATATATATATATATATATATATATATATATATATATATTCTGATAAGATTTACAGCTATACTAGATGAAAAAAATTATTATGAAAAGTCTTTTTTCAATCTTATAGCAATTAAGATGTTACTGCGTAAATTCCTACAAAAGATCTTACATAGAGAATTTCTTTTGTTTCTGTTTATCACTCTATTTCATTCATGTCGTGCAAATTAATTATTCACTGATAACTGTTAATCAAAAGATGTTCAAGGGGATTTATTTTTACACAGAATCTGATCTTATAGCACTACAAGTGGATTTCTTTTTGTAAGGATCATCAGTTGTTCACCACTGAACTGTTCATTTTTAGCCTATGGTGCAAAATGTATCGCTGGACATATTTAGCAGTCAGTCGATGGCGTATCAGTATATATATATATATATATATATATATATATATATATATATATATATATATATATAAATTGTGAGACTCCACAACTATTTTCTACCGTAACAAGAACAATCCTCGCCAAAATCAAGAGTATGATATTCATTTTCCCCTTGGGTAATTCGAACTCAGAATAGATCGATAGCCAGGACTGAAGTCTTAGATATTATTGAAAATTTCTCATTCAGACTCACAGGCCTGTTTTATTCTCATGAAAAGATAGATTTATAAGTATATATATATATATATTTGTATTTTTCATCTATTAAACATGCAAAATAAGTTGCAGGATTCATCTTCGAACAAAACAGAAGTTACTGTGAAGTTTCACTATGGATCAGCCAGTTTATATATATATATATATATATATATATATATATATATATATATATATATATATATATATATATATAAAGAGAGAGAGAAAGAAACTCCTATTATCTATTGCCCATTGTATTTGTTATTGTTCTACCCTCGTGTCCAGAGCAAATTAATTCTCACCAACTATATATACATATATATATATATATATAAATGTGTGTGTGTGCGTGTGTGTGTTGTACCGGTCAGAATAAGAGAACGATTTATCCAAATGTAGTTATTATTAATAGTAATTGCCACGGGGTGTAGGAATTTACTGAAATCATACGTGAAACAGATACGAAAACCTATGTAGAAATTTTGAAAAGTTTTAATTGATAATTCAATTTTTACTGAAACCGTTGACTCAAACTGGACCCTGACTTTTCATTCCAGAAGTTTTGACTTCGAGGGCTTCTCTCCAAATAATTCACTTCTGGCTAAAGTTTAAGTGAATGGTTGATTATACTGCCAGGAAGAGTTTGACGAAATGAACGGACAGGCTCAAAATATTGTTTCACGGAGTTGGCAGTGAAAGAATTTATTCAAATATGATTTTTTTTCTCTAAATTACGCATGAACGTTGTCGTTTTTTGTTTTTTT
>OY735212.1:48491521-48514021 GCA_963457665.1 Thysanoteuthis rhombus | reverse complement strand
GCTTCCAGCAGGCAAAGATATTGTATTTTCCTGATTGATAGTTAATCACATAATTGAAGATTGGACATTACTGATGGAAATGTCATAATTCAAAACAGAATTCGAATGGAACAGGACAAAGAAACGTCTCAGTAGAATTATTCTGATTGTTGGAAATAGAAGTTGGTATTTGCTATGAATCTCTTAATCAATAGATTATTTCTTTTACTGCAGGCAACAAGATTGCTTTACGTTCAAGTAGCTGAATTCCATGAATGCCTTATTCTCACAGGGCATAAAAGTCAACGTAGAATATCTCATATTTACTAATCATTCCTGGTGGTCAAAATGGATGACTGGCTCAATTTTTCTAGACAAAATATGATTACTTATAAACTGTAAGTTTAGAAAAAGAAATGAAACCTTAGGAGAATGTGGTTCTTTTACATATTCATATCTAGATTTTCACAAGGAGTAGATTCTAATATATTTCACAGAATATTGATACATTTGCTTCTGATCTAGACTTACAATGAATAATTTACAAAACCGATTTGAAATACAGAAATACCCCGAATAGTGCAGTTTTGATTAGTACTGGTTTTGATGCTGTTTGGTTAAGTAATTACTATACAAATTAATGTAAATAAGTCTAAGATCAAAAAGAATTGATTATAAAACCTTGAGTAGTGCCGGTTTGAACAGTACGGAAAGTTTTAGAACAAATTAACCGCACTATTCAAGGTATACGTGTAGAGTCTTACATACAGTAACACGATAGGTGAATACTGTGGAACCATAGTTAGCGAACTTAAATCACAGATCAATACCCCATTGAAGTCAGTTGGGAGTCCGTAATAGCTTTGCATCAGTCTAAGCCAAGCTTAGTAAATAACCCTAATGAGCACCTGCTGGAGAATGATGGTCAGCAAGATCACTTTTGACGTAGTGAGTTCGAGTCCTACGGGGTACATCACAGTAGTGATCCTATGTTGGGCTAAGCTATCCTTAGTATTAAGTTGGTAAAAAGATAATTACGTTTTTAGTTATTATAAACTTTGATGCAAATTTTGGCATCAACTATTATTTAATTATGGTCATAGAATATACCTTTTCGAAGCATAAAGTTCGCTCTATTTATTCAAGCTGAAGGTTTTCTTTTTCCTGTTTATTCTGGCTTGTTTAATGCTATCAAAGTCGTAAAAAGAAATCAAATTCGAGCAATTCCGTTGTATGAAATCAAACATAAATTAATGGAAACTGCTTGCCATACCAACCATGTATTTGACCAGGGTACCGTCAAGGAACATACAACCCAATATTGGTTTCAAAAATCTCGAAACAGAGACGAGAATCTCGAGGGTGAGGAGGATTGTGGATTGATTGACACTTACCTATTGAAGACCATTTTTGAAGCAGACCAGCGCAAATCAAGTCGACAGGTAGAAAAGGAACAAAACGTCGACCACTCAACAGTTGTTCGATATTTGCACCAGATTGGAAAAGCAATCTTTTTAAAAATCGCCATCTGAAAATCTGCTTTGCAATTCTTTGTGACCTGTGACAATCGGCAGCGTTCCGTGCAGTAGCTGGACAGAAGTGAAACACCAAAACACTTCCCCTCACCAAACCTGCACCAAAAAGAACATTATGGTCACTGTTTGGTGGTCTTCAAGTGGAATCATCCACTACACTTTTTCGAATCCAGATGAAACTATCGCAGCTAAAGAGTATTGTCAGGAAATTGACCAAATGCACCAAAAACGGTGACATTTACGTCCAATATTAGTCAATCGAATAGGACTAATTCTTCTCAAAAGTTGAGTTCTATAAAGAATTCCGTCTTAACTGTTTGTTAATTTTCTCTTAAATATCTTAATAATTTGTATTTAATAGTGCGTGAACAGATAATTATATATGCGATAACTATTTGAAACAGTCGACATTGATTTCTTCATTTTTGAAGTTGGTCTGGCTGGCTATGTATGTAAATTTGATGCATGCAAGATGCACCAATAGAGCTAGAGTTCAGATATTTAAAGCATATACTCCTTATTATAAACATATTTGGCGGGTTCTTAGAAAATCTCTCAAAAACAGATTTTTAGAAGGGTTTTCCATTTGCAATGTAAGTTTATACGGAAATGATATTTTATTTGGTTTCCAGAAACGTTCAAGTTTGCTTTTTGATCAATGCGACTTTTTCGTGATCATCTAAACATAAGATGAAAGAAGTAACCTATTCATTGAACAACCCCTTTTACCAATTTTATTTGATCATCCACAACATGGCATATTGCCAAAAGATGCTGGTTACGAGATGAATTGTATTAAGTGACTAATCAGGTCTACTTATCTTTATATCAAATGCTGATATGCTTCTAGTTTTCAGAAAAAAACTTTAATTAGTACCATCGAAATTCCATGGTTCTGACTATCAATTTCCATTTAGTGTTTCATTATCTTTGGAGCTTGATTTATATTCATGTTCATGGGATGATTAAGCACATTTGGCTCAACAACAGATTTTACTTCAACTTTTTCAAGAGTAACCTATTAAGGTCTTTAATGCCTAGATTTTTTAATAGGTATAACATTTCCCGCTATATATCCTCCGCTTCATGTTTTTTGCCGGTTGTTGTCATCTAAAAAACTTGTTACAAAGTGATCACAATAAGCAACTTCCTCTATACACAGAATTCGGTAGGGGTAGTATTTACATTCAAACATTTCTATCTTAGACTCGAGGATCCAAATGAAAATAACAGATATCTATAAATCAACAGCACTTAAATGATTGTTTTCTTTTTAGCGAGCGGAGATCTGTATTTTTACTCGAAGAGTGTATTTATTGGAATACATCAAACGTTATAAATCCTGTTTCAGATGTTCTTGCAATTGGCGAAGATCCTTTACACATTGTACTGAATGATGTTCTAGTTTCAGGAAAACTGTAAAAGTAAATCTCATGAAGGGATCCGGTTTGTAAACTAGTTAGATTCGTTCATCAGGTACAAATTAGGTCAGTGCATCAGGCTGGTTCACCAAGGAAAAGGAAAAAACGTACAATACATGTACAAGTGCGCAAATGTTAGTGCGTAAATAAGTATGAAGTTTATATTAGATAGACATAAAGTTTCCACGTAAAAATATCTCTTGTACCGTACCTCAAAGAGAATTTAAGCATTGTTAAGTTCCGATTTCGATGAGGCCATACTGTGTTTAATCCATGTCCGATTTATCGTTCAGTTTGCTATTTTTGTCGAGCTCCAGTCCCAGCCTGAATTGACTCGTAGAGTACGTCAAAAATAAATATCGATGGTATAAAATGAACGCTTCTTCATCATCAGGCTGCTGACTAATTGATGAACCGACGAGGATGTTTTGACTGAATTTGGAGCCGATTGAACCTGTAGATACAATAGGAACAATGAATAAATGAATAGACTAATTCAAATCAGGATTATAATGATATTAATCTTATGATTCATCATCAAAATCTTTGGTGTAAATATACAAAAATAGATCTTAAATCTACCATAATTCTCATTCAGATATATGATAAACAAGGGACTAACTTAGTCACAATCCGTAGAGCATGTGATGAGAATCGAATTTAGTCTTTTACTAGTCGCTATTCAACTACGAATGTTTCAGCAATCGTACTGAAATCCTTTTTTAAATCCTGTTTTCCATGCACAACCGTCGTAGATTTTGTCAGGATTTCTATGATCGTTCAAATAAGAGTAATGACGGTACGAATATGAATGCACGAATCTAATGTTGCTTTTTTCATTAAAAAGTAAACCAACACTGGAACAACAGTAGAACAAAAACTAATAACAACCCAGCAAAAACAAAATAAGACGGGTCTGGTTTGTCACTCAATAGAAACTGTCACGAGACCAACATCTTTTGGCAGCATGCTGTGTTGGGGGTGATCAAGTGAATAATTTTTGAGAAGGGGTGGTCGATGAATAAACTACTTCTCCCACCTTATGCTAGATGGCAATCACAGTAAAAGTCTGAATTCAAAAAGAAAAACACGTGTGAATGAGGTTTGACGGGAACAAAAATACCTATTTAGAATACATTTACATATTAAATTGAACCTCCATCCAAGACCTTTCTTGAGGGGTAATTAAAAAAAAACAAAATAAATTTTTCTTTGGCTCAATAAAGAGTACACTTCCAGCCCTCTAGTTCCATTGGTGCGGTCTGTACGTGTGATACATATATGCACAGCCAAACAGACCAGCTCAAAAACTGAAGAAACCTGTTGACAGTTTTAGTTGACGGTTTTCAACATCACGTGACCACTGATGTTTTTTTACAATGAAATACACTTTCAATTTAAAAACAAATGTACAGAAAACGAGAAGAGAGAAAGAGAATATCCCAAATAGACGAGTCAGAGATTATAGTATTATCTATACTAATGGAAATACGAAAGAGACTGATTGAACAGAATTATAGGATTACTTACCATTCGAAATTTTCTGTTGCAACAGGCCTGCCTTGAGGTTAGTAGCTCGAGACAAGAAAACAATTTATTGAAACTGGTTCAATTTAAATAATGAGATTTGCAGGTCAATACTAACAGAAAATATTCATAAAAAGAAAAAGAATAACGTCTGGAAGAGCAATGGCAACAGATAAGAGTGAGAAGTGAAGCAATTTCATGAATCATCATAATGTCGTGATATTAGTCTAACATTATAAACATAATAATATATATAATGCGTATGATAGTCCTATTCTATCATTGACGCTTGTGTCAATTTCTAGTCATCGATAACCTATTTAAACACAAGAAACAGATTGAATGTCAAAACTAATCTTTAGTTAGAAATTGCAACATTCAGCATAAATCATCAAAGTTTCCTCTACCAGCAGAAATATATGATTGATTCAAAAATGATTATGCTTAAAAAGAAAACTGATACAGATAGTGTGCAGCGATTAGATAACCTGAAACCTTTCTTCACACGACGGACTCGAATATAGTTTGGTGTTTAATCTCGAAAATTTTCCACTACTACCCAAAATATTTCATTTGTCAATGTAGAAAGTGACTGAAGTTAAGCAGAGGCGTGGTGGGGCACTGATGATACCAGTGGGTAGCGACAAGATATCTTGTCTACATATATTGATTCAATTGCATTCAACCCGAAATACAACTGTCATTACTATTTCATTTTTACCCTACAATCAGAATTAACCTCGTCAGTATACGTAAATATTAGAGTGAAAGAATTTTTTCGTGGATTGGTTTAATAAATCTTATCTGTGATACTACTGGTTGCATAAACAGCTAGCCCTATTATATTAGCCCCATTAAACTTAAACATTATGTTGATCATGTACGAAAATCTGTATAGGCACAAAGTGATACATTTAGATTTTAGATTTCATGAAGCAATCAGAATTGTGAACTGGTAAGTCTTGTCTACAAGGCTCAAATTATACCAATAGCTTTACTGCTTCACCAAGAAAAAGAGGAAAATGTGCACTACGTCCATCTCCGTCTTTTAAAGGAGACAACTATTATTGTAATTCATAGGAATGTACTGAATTCGAATTATGAATTCAAATCCTGATTGCATTAAAGTATAAACAAAAACCTAATAAATAAAAGTAGCATAAAAAATTACCAAGCTAGATATTGCTACGCTGATGACACTTACTTTCTAAGCCCTGAAAGAAGTACAGACTACAGGAAAAGCCTTGGCCTAAAACGTAATGCAGACTTTCAGTAAGCGGTCGCTTCATAAAAACTTTACTTCGGTCTTTCTTACTCTCTTTCCTCACACATCGTGACCCCTAATGAATGGTTTTGTTTCTGACCAAGCGAACAAACCCTTTAATAATGTCTACTCGTATGTATTTCTCTCTTCGTTGATAACCTTCATGATTTCCAAATAATGCTTGATTAACTGAATGAAGAAAACAAAAAAGTTGGTTTCCATTTGAACTTCAGTGAAACAAATCTCACGTACAAAGTGGCCAAGACTCAACGTTCGTTTTTTTTTCATTTCTATTACTAGTATAAATACCACTTTTCCTAACAACTTATTGTTGAACCAGCAAGCTGTATATTCCGCTCTTTGAATAATGAACTGAAAAAAAATTATTTTTTAAGACTCCTTTAGAAAATGTCCAGAATGAATCTTAAAAAAACACAGAAAACTAGAACAAAATAAAAACAAAATACGACAAATATTACATAGAAGTTTTGCAGGAAGAGAAACTTGATGAGGACACCCCCTTTCTTACCCCTTTTTAAGCAGTCATGACTCGGACCAGTCAGGTCATCAATGGCGGGTAGCAGACCTCTATTGACAGTGCACATCTGCTCTGTTGGAATGTCTGGGATCTTTGCTTGATATTGTAGGTAGTACTATCTGGAGCATTTGTGCTGAAAAAAAATTGCTGTGAGCCGTACTATTTGTGCTTTAAGTTGCTGACAGTCGTACTGTCGCGATTCTCTTTCAAAGGGACGATAGATCAGCCTTACTATACAACCGTAATGGGGCAGCAGACCCTATCAAACCTACAACCTTAGAATCCTGCTCAGACCCATTCCCCTTTTTATGTAACAAGTGAAGTGTTCCAAACTTCAGGAACTTTACATTGTTTTAGGCATTAGTTGAATAAAATGGCTAGTTTCTTAGTGCTGACCTAACCAACTTTTTCCAGTAGATCGATGGTGATACTTTTCTCGGTTTGTTTGGTGGTTTGTTTCACTTTTCATAGCGTAACTTCTGGGATGTCTTTGAACTTAATGCACACGTCTTGCACATCTTGTCCATTGTTTTGTATTCCTTGTTTGGAGGAATAGAGTCTTTGGTAGAATTCTTGAGCATTGGAAGTTTTGTTAATATCTTTGGAGTTCCGACCTTTTTCCGAGAACCGTTTCGATGATTTCTGTCGTGTACCTCTTCTTGTGGTCTCCTCGTTGCTTCTGGATGGTTTAACAGCGGAGATCGAAATAAAGTATTAGGGTGGTTATTCAGTTTAGTCTAACAGAATAAATAGAAATTAAGTTAGATTAAACTGTTATCGTTTTGAATAGATCAAATTGGTGACTTCTATCATTTTTACGCCGTTTTGATATTGATTGGTGATGATGTAAAAAATTTACAATCGGAAATGTCGGTTATTTCCAAAAGTGAATAAATCAAACTTTTTGGAGATAAGATATATTAAACATAATTTACGATTCGAAAAAATTTTTTTATAAAAATTCTATACATAATATTTACAAAATGTGACAATTGAACATTTTTATAGGTCATATTTTAAATTTAAAGTTAATATCAGGATGAGCGAAAATTGTTTTGTTCTAATGTATTCATTGAATCTTTTTTTAAATCTCTTAAAGAAAGAAGAAATATTCTTATCAACTGTTCCCATTTCTAATATTTTTGTGTGCTTTCAATGTAAATACACCTTTTGTTGAAGAACACAGTCTTATTTAAAGTAGAAGTCGCTATTACCAGCAAAAGAAAAATGATGAAACACGACTCTTACACTTTTTATTGTGAGAGGAAGAGTAAAGACCAGAGTTCTTTGAAAGGAGACGGTAAGAGGAAGAATGTTGCCGACAGAGAAATTTTGAGCGAGAAGGAAACATGTTTTCCTTCTTACACTCTCTACCCCTGAAAAAACGATCAACACAACTCCCTCAACTGTGCGACTTTGACTCTGGCTGAAAAAGCCATCAGTCAGTCGATTCAAAGATCGCGTCCGTTTCAATGTATATTTTCTATCGAGGATCAACCAGTTCCCCTGAAGATATTCCGTGGGGTGGTTTTCAAAATCAAACTTGCCAAAGATTAGTTTAGTGCTCACGGGGATACCCACAGAAACCTTCATGGGAGTTAAATAGTTTTTACAATCACACACTGACAGACAGACGGACATTTCGAGAATTATGATAAGATTGTGCGTAGCCATTTCTACGATGAGTTTGGGATGCGTGCAAACGCAAATCCAAATCTATTTATTAATTCACCCGAGAATTTCAAATTAGAAAGTCCAACTCAACCGATGTGTAAGGGAAGTGTGTCACATTGGGAGAACTCAATTCCCAGTGTTCATGATCAAAATTTGAAGTTTCTTACGAGAAAGATTGTAGCAATCAGAACTAAATATGTTAACTTTTTGTTACTCTCTCGTTGTGAGTGATAAAGTTTTGATTTTAACGTAACTTCAAGTCTTCATTTAGAGCGATAAGATTTTGTCCTATCTTTTCACTGGCAACAAATAAATTACATCGTCTCGTAGGTGTAGTTCATCAGACAGAGCTAGTTACTTGAGAACCCTCGACAATACACATCAAGTAAGGTTACATGATTTTATTACATGAGGGAAACCAAATATGCTTACCGTGACAGCTTGCTGGAGATTTTCCTGCAAAGAGCACATAATTGAGTCGACGTTTGCACATATAGCACCAGGCAACGAGAAGTAGTATTCGTCTATGTGTCTGTGTTTTAATTCCAACATTTTTTTTTTTTAGAAAAGTGACAACCAACAACAGAACACAATAGAAATGCAAAATACTAAAAACACACCGGCTGGAGAATTTGTAACTTTTTAACGTTAAGTAAAATCAATTTTAACACTTTGTATTACAAGAATATCATGAATAATAATAGTCTATCTATATAATGAAAATCATTACTTGTCAGTTACTTTGATTCTCTGTTGGCGGATTTTTCCATTCAAAGGTAACAATTTTGCCGAAAAATTATCGATTATCCACCATTTGGAACAATATACTCTTCAACTTATACAAATTCAGTCACTTTTATATAAAACCTCTGATGGAACTGTTCAGAAAACGTTTATTTACGCTATAACAAGTTTGAAGTTGTGAATTATAGTCTCAAAGTGAGGGAATGTGAAGAAACCTCACTATAGTATGCATATAGCATTGCTCTTTTTCATCTTAGAAGACGGTTTTAGTGGCTTCAGGACTTTGAGCTGCTGTACCAACAGTACAGAGGAAGTGTTTTTCCCGAGTTCTCATTGCCCCACTTGACCATACTGAAGGCTTCTTAAGGGATGACGCGCTAAATACGCTTGGAGATCAGCATGGATGTAGGAAACACCTCCCAAGTTGGTTACAGCGCCTCGTATCCCCAAACGATCAGTCATTTAGGTATTGGTACAGTCCACTATGTCTGAAAAATGAGTCTGATCAATTTTGCAAGGATTGGAAAAATTGTGTATCTTCGGACATCTCACTTGATAAAAAGTCAGAATTTTTTTTATTCCATTTTTTTCAAAACCAGTATGGTGGCCATCTTAGATTTTAAAAATGACGACTTTCCTATCTAAGCTTTTAAAAAATCTCAACATCTATATAGCCAAGAATCAAGATTCCAGTGACTAGATCTACATTTTTACGAGCAATGGATCTAATGGCGCTGATCACAAATACGTACATATGACCAATGACCCATGTATGGGTGTCTATCTTAGATTTTTTTATACTCGTAACTGAATCTGTGTATGTTTTTCATTGTACTGACTCCCATATTCTCTAGATTCATGATTCTCATGGCCAAACCAACATTTCAGCAGCAAAGATTTCATCATCATCATCAGTCTGTCAGCGTTCCTCGTTGGAGATAAATTCCCCAAGATTCACCAGACCTCTCTATCATGGGCATCCTGAAGCCAATACTTTCTGAATTTATGTAGCTCGTCACGCCATTTTATTTTCTGTCGGCCACATACTTGCACCTGATCTCTGGGGGTCCACTTTGTTTGTCGTGATGTCCAGCGGTTGTCAGACATTCTCACAAATTGCCATTTGAGTTTTCTGACAGTTTTTATGATGTCTCGGACTTCTGTCTTTTCTTTGCTGTGCTGTCTTATGGTCTCTCCATGCGAGATTGAGCATGAATCTCTCATGTTCATGTTGCATGATACTCATTTGGGGGGGGGTCAATCTTTTGGCTATGTTCCATGTTTCAGCTCCATAGGTGACTATCGGTAGGATACATTGGTTGTATGCCTTTCTTTTTTGGACGTGGTATTTTCTTGTTCCTAAAATTCGAGCTTGTCTGCCAAAAGGATCTCACTGGTGCTAATTACAAGCAGGTATAGATTATCAAAAATACATAAGAAGCCATTTGGTTTTTTTTTCTTCTAACTCGACAGTCAAATCATAAATGCAATCAAACTAGCATGTCTGAAAGTCAATATACCTGCCAGGACACCTCAGTTGTCCTAAATATTATCATTACTGTCACTTGGCAAATGCAATAATCTGAGAATTTTCATCATTGTGACAATCAGTATTACACGAACGTAGATCTGTCCACACGTACTAGAAGAAAATATACCATCTCAGTTCTGCGATTTTATTGATTGGTTCCTTTTTGGTAAGTATTGAGTGTAATAATTATAAAGACATTTTAGTAAGAATTATAATTTTCTCGCCACGGCGTTACCCAGTAGCAAATTGAACAGCCTCAGATTGCGTGAATAAATAGAGAAATGTGCATCATACAGGACTCAAACCTGTGTTCACCGGGGACACAGCCATACTCTTACTATCTGAACTAACGACGTGGGTAAGTTCTGGAGTTCGAAAAAGTGCACATACTCATTTCTCTATTTTGCAATTGAAGGCATATATATATATATATATATATATATATATATATATATATATATATATATGTGTGTGTGTGTGTGTGTGTGTGTGTGTGTGTGTGTGTGTGTGTGTTCTGCATGTCGATAGTATGTAAATCAGAAAATGGAGGATTCATGTCAGGCTGAATATGATAAGCCTAAAGACATTTTAGTACGAAGTATATTTTGTTCGGCACAGTCTTAAAACCCTACTAATGTAGATAGCAGATTCTCTGTCATTGCCTTGATTTGAGAAAGCATCTGCAAAGCCTATGTGTCATGATTGTCTTCTTCGTGATAGATATTCGGTTGCTTTACCTAATCTGTTCAGTGTACCGTGCAAATCATCGGTCTCTTTCATTTGCTTTTTTTTGCTTTTGGCCAGATCAAATTCAAGCGACTCTGGCCTTGATACATTACTGATATGCATGACCTCAGAATCAATCATCCTGTGACTTAGAAGGAACTCAAGGTAGATAATCTGTCAGCTACCAGTAATGACATTCCATTGATGAATAGACCACGCATGCAAACCTCAAGAAGCAGATGAAAGTCCACACTGGACTGATTGGAATCTCCCATAATGCAAATGCAAGACAGATAATCTTCCTGGCTGCACCAGAACTACCATGTCTCTCAAGAGACTCCAAGAGTCATTTTGGCATCGGAAAAATTGGAAAGAACGCACAACATTCTGAATGAGGATCTAATGAAATCATGAGAGACCATGGGGCAATTGATTAAACCAAGGTTGCCATACAGTCATGGTAACCCAGTAACCACAGAAGGTGATAAGTTGGACAACATGGTCACACATGCCTACGCTTCTCAGGAATATGTCCTACAGATCTGGAACATCGATGACACTGGACAGAAACTGTATGAAGACTATGTGTCAGAAAGAATCAATGGAGAAATCAGCCGGTGGGCACCAGGAGAACAACGAAATATCAATCTCTGACAACAAGATGTCCTTGAAAATTTAGAGATACAACGATAGATCTGTATGGCAGACTGATGGTCCGTATTAGGTCTAACAGACCGATTGACCAAAGGTCATAGATGTTCAGCCAGGTAGCACTGCCAAATCCCAGATGTCATTAAAACATAAGTCCATAATTTGCTACAAGCAGAACCAATACATCTGTGTCTTCTCACACCAAAAGTGTATGATGGATCAATAAGATGTCTACTCCTTCATGGTTGTTTCCTTCCTAGTGTAATCGGTTGTTACTCTCAGTGTGTCCGGCAGCAGAAGCAATAGAAAGCTTTAGGGAGTGTTTGTTGTATTTAACGATCTTTGATGCAAGATACTCCTTTGAATCAGTCTTTGTTGGGTCATGGAAAATTAAGAGGCTCATTGAAACGTTCTTGACGTTTGCTTCATCACTGATTTGGTATAAGTTTACAATTTTTCCTTTTTTTCTCACTTGTAATGCGCTTCGATGAATAGGCCGTGTTAGTGTCAAACACTAGAATCACTCATCGTAATTTGTGGTTAGGGGTGGCAATCCGTCGTAGAACCATCCACTAGTACTATTCCGATGATGACCATATCGACTGGAGTTACGAGTTTCAGTATCAATTGGAGTTTCAACTGTATCATCAACTGTCCCTTGTGGTTGCGCCTATTTCCGGTGTTTTCTGCCATCCTGACCTTTGGTCTCAAACCAACACAGAGACAGAAGATTCACTATCTACATTAGCTAAGTTTGTATGCCGTTCATACATACTAAAAGGATCTGAATCGCGAAGATTCCTAAACTGAAATGAAATCTTTTCTGCCAACAGATCATAGGAAATGACTAGTTTTCATCCACACCTATGAGCCCATATACAGGCCAGCGTGTACGGTCAAGCAGACAAAACCCAACAGGAGTTCCTTGACCAACTACAGAAGGGATACTTCAGGGACAAAGATGGCCACTTGAGACCAATCTAGCACTAGAACCCATTACTGAGATGGTCAGATGGCAATGTTAAACAGACTGTTCCTCAAACAAATGCTGAGTGAGTACACGGAGCAATGTCGGTGTAACACTGATTGCCAGAATGATGAAGACCCTTAGGCTATTACATTTGCCAGCGACAGTGATGATAATTGAGAGGCCAACAGAGATGTACAGACAAGTCTACTGACTTCCAGACATGTCAGTTAAATTGCATTTATGATATGACTATCAAATTCTGAAATATGTCATTTTTTACAATATTCAAAATGCATTCTCATGTATTTCCGACAATCTATACCTACTTTTCAAAAACGTGTAGTTCACCTAATCTTCCAAAATGTGAACGAAGTTATACATGGGACTTGACTATATAGTACAGGCTCAACATCAGTGATCACACAAGACCCGGTGTATTCAACACAAACTGGGCGCAACCCTATGCAGGATGGGGTGAAAGGAGGAAATGTAACACTTTTCAGTATCCGTATTTGCTCGATTCCCCACAAGTACTGCTCCCCCGAGACTGGGCCAAGGTTGTTTTTGTTTTTGTTTTTTTTTGGGGGGGGGTTAACGTCACAAGACCGATCTTCTGCCTCTTGCACTTAGTGATACCAAACCTCAATAAGCCATCATCGGCTAAGTCCTTGCACTGGCGCAAAGCCAAAGTGTGTACTGCGAAAGATACAACACTCTGACCTCGGGAAACCAGTAACTGTTCAGATACTGCACTGATCCAAGGCAGAAGTGCTGGGGAGCGGTATTTTCATCCTAGGCAGAACCCAATAGTGCGTTGATACGCCAAAGTGCCGATCCATAACAATAGTAGATAATCTCATCATTTTTACGGGTATAATGCGAGTACAATATACATATGAATTGTTATATCTTATAGAAACTTATCTGAAATGATTTCCCGTCGTAACACGATTATAATATATGTATATATATATATATATATATATATATATATATATATATATATATATATATATATATATATTATAAATTGTGTTATATTATCTGAAATGATTCCATGTCGTTACACGGTCAATATATCATTCAATTTAGACAGTATAAGAAAATACGGCCGGAATCGAACCTGCTACCGTTATGTAGACGTTTCAAAGTAGCGATACACTTACCATTGTGCTAAACAGATCGCTGATAAGGCAAAGGCTGAATAACTGCTTTCAACCCAATCTTTGTATGTGTACATATACCCACTTTCAATTCATGTGAATATTGTGTTTTTTTATTACACAAGGTAAATGCAGCAAACGACGCTAGACTCACCCAATCAGTTTAGCAAGGTGAGTCAGGGCCGACAAGAAAAAAGACTTCGATGACAGTGTCTCCTCTGCAAGATAAAGCTACACATGAAGAATTATGGACAAAAAATGCAACACTCTGATAGAATCCAAGTCATGCTCAACTGCTGCTTGTAACTGAAAAATTCTCCTGACAGAATCCATAGAATGGAAATACAGATAACACAACATTACGACAGAAACTAATTTTTGTTCGCTCTTCTTCTGATAAGTGTAACGTATTCTAATGTAATACATTTAAGATACGATGTGCCAAAACTTAAGGAAGTTTGTAAGTGAATATCATTTCAGAAAGACGTTGAGTAAGATATACAAATAAAAGCCCTTTCTCCAAGTTATTATTGCATTAAATCCTGAACACTGAGGATCGCTCTTTCCTGATTTTTAATACACAACATATAGAATGGTCGTCGAAATTAGCGGAAGAGAAGCATAAATAAACATCGAAAAATTCGATGTTTAATCATTAATTTCTTTCTTTGCAATCTGATATATTTTGTTTTTCAACACAGAAAACTACTGAAGCCATACAACGAAATGGTGAAGTAGATGCAAAGTCAGTGGGCGGCGATAAGAGAAGCCGAAACATTTCCAGTGTATACTGACGTATAATCATTTTAGCACTATGAAACAAATATGATTACTGTTCCAATTTCCCTCCACCATCAGAATTTGCTGTGTTACGATATATGTAATTCGTAGGATGGGGGAAATTTTTGACGTCATTGTTTGATAGATCGTACTTGTGATATCATGGGTTAAATACACTTCTAATGTATAAAATATTCGAAATGACGTTTCCTTTATCGATGTATTACAAAATATCAAAAATGTCTTATAAGAAAATTGAACAATGTTTTGCTAATAAGATGTATTTTGCAGACGTCATCAATTGTTTTATAGATTTGATTCCTATATCAATCTCATAGTTAAATATATTTTATATACCAACCACGGTGACCCAGTGATATAGTGCTTGCCTCCAGCACAGTAGGCCGCGTATCAATCCATTGCTGAGTCAAAGACTTTAAAAATGGTACTCAATGTCTCTCCACCAAGTACTCAGCACATGGACTACGATTGAGGAACTTTTCCTTGGAGTTAAAGGGCTATGGCTAAATCATCGAGCCTGATCATTACCTAAATTGGTAGCTATTAGGGAATAACAGGTATCGTAAGCAGATCGAAGCATCAAAGCTTCGAAAGGCCTGGCCAGCTGGAAGTGGTTCTTTATAACCTAAGCCTGTGACGCTCTCGATAATGATGTATGCTGAGACGATGATACATACATACATACATACATACACATTTTCATATGAGCAATAATTAAAAAACAAGAAAAAGTACACGTTGGTATTCAGAATTTAATGTCAGCCTAACTAAAAAATAATTTGGAAGTAGGTTGAATGTTGTCAAGAAGAAGCCTAGATAGGAATATTTATTAGAAAAAATTTCCAAAGATATAGAAAGCAAAAGAAATATGATTTTTTTAATTAATCTAATTGATTTACGCTACGAGCCACAAGGATTGACAGACTGTCTCATTGCATCTTGAGGGCTGTTAACATTCTTCTTCTCGGTGCCTTATCTCTTCATAAATTAATTTACATTCAAGTTAGATGACGAAATGAAGAAATAAAAACATGCAAAATGTTGACATTTTCTAATTATATTAAGATGAATAGGAATAAACAGATTTTTGAAATTCCATATCTAATTTTGTTCACATGTATTGGGTACTAAATCAAATTAACTTTGGATTTTTCAAGGCAAATTCCGTATTTTTTCATTTCGATGCAACAAACTCGTTTCGCCAATGTATCTGTCTTTTTGACGTTCAGATTTTACTTTCGTGTCTTATCAGTTTTCAATATCATCTGTAAAATGGAAAGATCCTTCCAGCTGCAGCAATAGCAGCAAACATCCTAAATATATAATCAACAGATTGTATGTCTCTTTGTGAGTATCAGGCACAGGGATATGACTATTTGGGTCGGAAGACTTCGAATTATCTTGCGTATCAATATAGATGTATTCTCTTGCCTGAAATTATCATGTAATATTTACAGTTTTATAACTTTTTATACAACTGGTGAAATACTTGGCTGTTAATATAATTATTTATGGGCGAATCTTAATTACAGATAATTTTTTTCTCTCAACGAACATAATAAAAAACAGAGAGTGACATGCTTTGAGTGTTGCAAAGCCATTATCACTGGCTTTTATATAAATGAATAGATTTAATAATCATTGGGTGGTCTATTTATTGCTTGATAGTAATAGAAAGCTGATCCCTTATCATGTTTTCCTACTCCAAGTCTAAAAACAGTTTAAAACCTATTCTAAATACATAAAAAATAATGTTTCCTTTCATCGTATTTTATTCAGACATAATTTGTGGTTTTGTATACAAAAAAAGGAAAGGTGTATAAAGCCTACAAATTTACATACTTGGAGCGATAGATATAGACAACATAAGGAATCAGTTAAATAGGAACCACGGGAACTAGAGCCCCTTTCTTTATGCCCAGGGACATCTTACGCCAAGATACATTAATCATGTCGGGATAGTTTATTATCTTATAGCTATAGAAAACTGACCCCACTTCATGTACAGATACTTCAAAAATAGTCCGTCTTGGTTAATCCTCTTTTTTTATAATATTGTAATCGGATATATTTTGGAGTTATATATGCAAAATATGAAATATGTGGCTGGTGTAAACACTTGGATATGAACGTAAATATGAGGTGACCGATTTAGCATTAAAAACTGCAATCGCTGGAGCTTATATGAAGAGATTAGTTCCTCATGTTAGAATTTCGTTTTTCGTGCCTATGTCATTAATTTTAAATGGTAATAAATTGATTTCAGTAACATTAAACGGATCTCTCAGATGAAACAGTGTCAACTATTATCATTATTCTTTTAGCTGACATTTTCTGCTACTTTTCATCGGAAGACTCTAACTGTCATTCAAAGATCGTTAGCAAGTCGCTCTAATCGGAAATAAAGAACAAACATTTGAATCTGCATACCTGATACTCGAACTATATAGATTTCATTCTTTATAAAAACCCATAAAAAGTACCAGAAATTTGATTGAAGAAATATAAGTAAAAAAAAAAAAAAAACGGAGGCATTCTTTATACAATTTTTTGGCAGCATTTGGATACATTTGTCAATATTTGTTTCTGTAAAGCAATCTATTTCTAATTGATTTTTCAAGTTAATCTCCGTTAAAACGCCCGAAACAAAGATAAATAATCGTTGCATCCGTAATGCTACACATTTCTTTGGAAAATGAAATAGAAATGAATATAAAGTGTATACTTTAATCATAAGCACTGTATAGTGTGCTTCTTTTCTCTATATATATATAAATACACCTTTTTACTTTCTCTTTTTAATTTCAAAAATTGATTGTAAAAAAGAATTATGACGTAATGTGATGTAAAAAAGGAGAAAAAACTTTTCCCTTTCTTTACACACTCTATCTTTCTTTTTTATGAACGTTATTAGTCTATACAAATTTGATATGAACGAAAAAAACTTTTGACATTCATAGAACTATCAACTTTCATCGCAGTTCATTATCAGTAATTAACAATACTTTATCTAAGGAAATCGATAGGATGGCTGTCCCGGACAAGCAGATTTTCCACGGATAGGATGGAAGTTTGAATTTTACCAGGGGTTTTTTGATGTTTTTTTTTTTTTCGTTATTCCTGATCAGTGCTGGTTACCAACGAACGTAGAATAACTGTCAAACGGTTGTGATAAGAAGGAGCTGAAATAAGATGGAGAGTATTCTGGTTAAAATTATAAATAAATTGTTTTTTCGTATTAATGAAACTTGTTCACAAGAATTGTTATTCGTCATGAATGAATTGGATCAAGAATTTGGTGTAATGTTAATAACATCATCATCAGTTTATAAATGTCCGTCATTGGTCATAGACCTTCCCCAAGATCTGCCAGACTTCTCCATCGTAGGTATCGCAGTGCAAGTATCTCCTCAACTTCTCTAAATCGCCACACCATCTTATTTTTTTGTCAACCACGATTTCGAATATGAACTTTGGGGACGTACGTCGTGAATCATAATACGGTTGTCTGACATTCTTGCAACAGGGCCTGCCTATTGCCATTTTCTATTAGATTTTATGATATCTTATTCCCTTTTCTCTAATAAACTGTGCTATCTTACGATATCTCTATGTGCTGTTGAGCATGGTCCTTCCTTGAGCAAGTTGCATGCTTCTTAGTTTGAGGGCCAATCTTTCGATTTGTTTCCATGCCCGAGCTCTATATCGGATCCTAAACAAGAAGCGATTTGGGAAGTGAAACATAAAATTCACCGGGGATCTGCAGTAGTGAAAGGCCGTAAACCTTTGCGTGTTATTTGCTGAATTTGTTATCTTAGTCTTTGAAGTAAACTGATCTGGCCGATAACCAGTACTTGAAAATGTCCGCACCCTGAACATATAATCAGAATTATAGAAAAACAAAGTAAGCAAATAATTTCTCTGCTCAGCTTCTGTAAGCTATAATTGAATCATTTCATTAAACAAGTCACGATATCCTAAAACTTAAATTATACTGAATGGTGTCAGTTCTCCCTTGAAAAATTCTTCTGTTGAATCCGAATTACAATTGTATTCATAAAATTTTGTACATTTGTTCGAAACCATTTGCATCTTGAATTGGATAATCAATGCGGGTCTGTTAAGTTACGTAATCAACGATTTCCAGTAGCATGCTGTGTTGGGAGTGATCAATCAAATAATTGGAAAAGGGGGTGATCAATAAATAAGTTACTACTTTCACCTTTTGTTGTGATCACCAAAAATTCTAAAAATTATAGCCTAAACGCCGTCGGACACAAACTATGGGGTAAATTTAGCCTAAACTTACGTTGTAAATTGAATTAAAAGCCCATAGGGGGTCAAAAACAAAAACAAATCTGCACATAATATGGTGTATATTTTCAGGCCTCTAGCTCAAGTGGTGTGGTCCGTGTACGTGATACTCACATACATGCATACATAGCCTGTCAGACCAACTTGACAGTTTTGGTTGACGGTTTCTAAAAAACACCTCATAAAAATCACCCGCTTCGTACTTTTGTGTTATTGCTAACAACAAGCCGATGTTTTTAAGCGTAAAACACTGATTGTGTCTGTAACGAAATTAAAAATGCATATTTTGTTCACAAGTGTTTATAGAAAAATACTCCATTCATTGTCTTTCATTGATATTCCTATTAAATTTTTTTTTTACCGTTCCATAATCCTACAATGTCCTATTATTCTTTCCATCTGCCCTCCGAGCTGATTTCTTCTTGCAGGTGTTATTTGGTTTCGTCTATTGTTTTCAACTATCGCATCTTTAATATCGTCTCGGCTCAGTTTCTCTTGCAGTCAATCGTTTTGGATCATGCCAATGCATGTGTGAGCACACGAGAGAGAATTTTGATTGCATTTCAATTCATTTGTGAGAGAAAAGAGGAAAAATATGTGCGCATATGAGAGAGTGTGCGTGTAATCGTAGTCTTGGAAATTTTACTTCAACTCACATCATTCCAAACGTATCTACTAAAAACGCTAACCGTAGAGTTAATAAGAGTTAATAAAATTAACTAATCAATCGGAGGTTACTCGTATATAAAATGAAAATGATATGCGGTCTATAGTGCTGTAGCCAAAGGACCTTTCTACAGTGATAACCGAATTCCATCGCAGACAACTCTTGCCTAAGTATCCCGACATCTTTTTGTATTAGACGTAATCATTCATAATTTTGTGTCGATTGATGTATTTGAAGAATGTGTCAGCTATTCACACGGCTTTGACTCGTGTTGCTATCGCCATAATAAGACCTCCCGGCAGGTAACTCCACTATAACGATGTGATCATCGGTAACTGATACATTGTTTCTATTACGATTCTTATTGCTCATAATTATCATCATTTCTGCTGTAATGGTTCTAGGATCGCATTACTGACATGAAAGTGCCGAGGGATACACACAGCAGTGATCAATCAATTATTTTTAATAATATCCATGTGCCGAATGCAAATACTTACTTACGATCAACGTATGAAATGCAGTGTCCGTGCAAAAGCAGCCAGCTGTCTGCATCGTAAATGTGTCGTGAAGGGGGAATTATGTGCTATTATCAACACAAAATGGACTGCAGGTCAGTTCACCAGAGTCTTGATATTAAAACAGAGTGAATGGCCCATATCGCTAACGAGGCCATTGCTCTTGTCAACAAGTGACAGTAAAATATGACTGACAAGGAGTAAAATCGCTAAAAAAGATCAAATTTTGCTGCTTGTTTCCTAATCGGGGGTCAAAAGGAGTCAGTCCGGTAAACGTTGTTAAATTAGGCATGGGATTTATACAAACAAAGATCTTAATTGATTGGCGATTTTGTTGATGAATGTGTCACGTATGCAGGCGATTAGCCTATAGACTTCCTATAATTCATTTTGTCACTACTCCAAGACCTACGGCTTATCTTTCCTGCTTACTAAACTCTCGCTGCCTTGTAGTAGATTGGATTGTCAAGGTTGCTTGCTTATTCGTTGAGTTAAAGACTTGCTGTCTGGAGTGATAAAGCCATCAAGATGAAAGCAGATCGATAAAGAATTTGATTTCCTGGCATTCTTTGGCATTGCCAACAGAGAAAAACTTCCTTTACTTTCTTAAACTAAACCACCAGAGAAAGTTTCTGGAAATATGTTTAATCTCCATCTCTTTTTACACTCTGTAAACGTATGTGTATTTGAATGCGTGTTTTGTATGTGTACGTGTGCAGAGAAAGCGAGAATGGACTAGAAATTTGTGAAATTTTTTTCAAAGATATTTTCTTTATCTATGTATGCATTTAAGTATATATTCGCTACAAGCACAACCTTCAAAGACACAAAAGTCTCGCTACTGCCTAAAAGAAGTGTATACAACGAATGCATCTTCCAGATAGTCACCTATGGAACTGAAACATGGATGTTATGAACAAATCTACCAACATAACCGTTCCTTCATCAGGCTATATGAAGACTCTGATCCTTTCTAACTCGAAAAAAAGGATGTGACAAGAAGATAGCACCTAATAATCTTTTTTGCTGAGGACCTTTGTGATCTCCAGATAATGCTGAACAAACTGAACGAAGAAAGCAAGAAAGCCCGGTCTCCACATGAACTCCAGTAAAATAAACGTCATGTATAACGAATATGTTGAAGACAAAGACAACAATCAAAATCGAAGATGCAGAACTGGAGAAAGTGGGCCACCACATCTACCTAGGACAACGAATCTCCATGAATTCCAAAAAATGAAGAAGAAATCAAGAACCTCTTCAGCTTGGCAAGTTTTCGGCAAAGCAAACTCCAATAACAAAAAAATCTCGCTAATGCTAAAAAGAAGAGTAGACAACCAATGCATCATCCCGATAGTCACCTATGGAGCTGAAACATTAAACCTAACAAAAATAATGAGCATGCAACGTGCACAAGGGGGAAATCATGCTCAACATAACATGGAAAAATCACAAGACGGCACAATATATTACAGGAAACAAGGGTGATATCATGAAAACTATAAGAAAAATGAAATAGCAATGAGCTGGTTATGATGCGAAAATAGCAGACAACCACTGGACATCACGGCTCACAACGTGGATCTCCTGATATTATATGAGAAACTGGATCCAACAAAACATAAGATGATGTGAATAACTTCAGAAAGTACTAGCTCCGTGATGCCCACGGTAGAGATGTTTGGTCCATGTCCAACGACAGGCGATAAAAGGCTGGTGTTTAATATGTCGGTCTGACAATAGCAGAAACATGAAACTCGGAGTCACTGCTAAGCACTGAATTCTCTATATACACCTATATATATATATATATATATATATATATATATATGTGTGTGTGTGTGTGTGTGTACGTACGTGTGCACGCGCGTGTGAGTGTATGTGAGAGAGACTGTGTGCGTGTGTGTATATGATTGTGTGCAGAATAACGAGAGAAAATAATAAAGTATGTATGTATGTACGAATGTGTGCACGTGCTTCTACATGGATGTGTGCTTGAGCATGTACAGCTAATCTAGTGATATCCTCTTCTGCACACACATATGCACACATACAATCATACAGGCATTTTCATTTCTATCGCTAAGAGTTATTCTTAGCACTACTTTTTTCCATTACCCTCTGTGCTATTCTGAGTTAGTTTTCGAGGGGTTTTGTAAGTTTACAGGTTTCGTGCCCGTGCGTCATAACTGATGTTACTCACTGATTGTATACATTGCGTTTAAAACATTGGAAATTGGCTTCTCAACATGTCTCTATTTATACAAAATGCTTTCCAGCTAATCGCTATGTATCGTCTTTTATTTCAGTGGTCTTTCTCTAGCTTTATCACCTGCCTACCTGTGAATGTATTCCTAAACTTCTTCTAAGGCTTCACCTTCAATTTTTCTTTATTATTGAACATTACTTTTGGCTTCATTCTATTCATCTGTTTTTTTGCTTCCTTTGTTTAGATCACTTAACATGTTTTATAGATC
>OY735212.1:48044021-48489021 GCA_963457665.1 Thysanoteuthis rhombus | reverse complement strand
AAAGTTCGGATTTTTTCAATGGTTCAATTGAAATATCACGGATGTGCCAATCGTTTCCCGTTTATATCTGGTTGTTCGGAAAATAATGGCAGATTCTAAATGCCAAGGCTATTAATCAAATAATGTAAGGAACAAATGTTTCGATCAGTCAAAATAAGAATCGCGTGTGTTTATACACTTGTGCTATAGAAAAATAAGAACCATGTCTGCTTTATAAAACTCGGGGGTTGTGAACTCCAGTAATTCATTGAATGCCTTCTTTGCACCCTCTCTACAACTGAATCCTTTTGGTCTTTGAAAGTTGCTGGAAAAATGTAAATCTGTGGGTGGCAGATCCAGTAAGTATTTTGGGTGAACTGTATTCCAAATCAGGTTAATATTGGAAGCTGTTTGGGACTCATTGCAATCAAGTTTATCCTTCTGCTAGAGAATTATATGCAATTGAAAATCACTAATCATTAAAACTAACTATATATCTTGATACAATGTACTATAGTTGTGTTGTAGGACAGGACAAAAAGTTGGTATCTCGAATTGACCATTATTTTCCGAAAAAACTGATATTTTTGTAGAAATGTTAAAGTTAATCTATAGTGTTGAAATGAAATAAATATCTTATTACTAATAAGTAAATATTAGGATTACCTCAGTCTCGCTAAGGACTGCAATTTGGAAGCACAACTGAGGATCGAACTCACTACACTCGTGGATAGTCGGAGTTGATGGTTAACCAACTCTTTGGAGCAGGCGACCTTAGATCTAACAAGTTATCGTTTTTACTGAAAATCTCAATGACATGTTCTCTCCAGCGTTCATCAGGCTTTGTATTTGATAACCCCGAGGAGACTTTTGATGGCGTACATGGCCTAAGGGTTATCAGCACAGGGAATGGAATTGGTGAACTTTGTTCAAAACCAGCCGAGATAGTCGGCGTTCACTTCGCACTGATGCCCTTGGAAAGGGCTTAAATCTATCTCTTCTCCCTTGCTTTATCGTTAAAACAACGGGCATAATACTGAACTCTTCAGCCTCGCTTGGCAACCAGTCTAGGAGGCGGACAATTTTGATTCCAAACAAGAAAAGTCCAACATTTTATCCATCAACAGACAGAATAGGAAATGTGTTCACAAAGCGTGCGGTCAACGGGACTCTGGTTAAGCTTTAACGTGCTCAGAAGGCCGGAAGTGGATTATAATAAATTGCTGTTGTAAAATGGAGGCAAATAAAAAACAGAGAGACGGAATAACTCGACTGCAGTCTCCACCTGACATCCCGAGTACAAATGGAATGATTTTTTCAAGAGGGAGTCTTTTTAATTGCACGTTACTCACGTTTAATCCCTGACCGGCTCTGGACAGCAAGGGATTAAAATTGATTGATTTCGATAAGCTAATTTTGTGGCTCTGAGTGGCGAATTTTTCTTCTTTTTTGTGGGGCGTTGCATTCTCTCCCAGAGATAGCTTTTCCTTCATTAGCAGTTAAAGCACAGAACTAGCATCAGAGGACAAATAGCTGGCAAAGTTAAACAGTACAAACTCAACGAAAATGTTAATTCTACAAGATATCAAAAAAAAGTGACAGAATACTGAAGCCACAAACGTAGATCACATTATGCTAAATACAACAGGATGAAGATACTTTTCCAAATACGTTGAAGAGGCTTATCTTTTAATGATAATAATCTTCCTTACTTTCCAAGGAAAAAAATATATCAAGACTGAAAAAATCAGTGATTGGTCAATTGGTCTCATGGATCACTGCCAGTGAGTTTGTTCCCGTCTCTTTTCATTCTGGTTTTGTGTCAAGCTAGATTTAAGCTTAGTAAAAGGGTGCATGCTGGGGAACGATGGTTAACAAGCTGGTCTCGCAAGCAATTCAAGTATCATCACGAATGCCCAAAATTGTGGCCTTGCGCCAAACTAACCATGGTAAATGTTCACAGCATAATGTCTTGGAAGCTTGTAGTATGGTGAGCAAACTAATCTCGTAAGCCTTTCCTAATGAGTTGGTTCCTCGCCAGGCACCCTATCATTGCAGTTATTGTACCAGACAAAGTTTAGCATAGTAAATATCTATACCAAGAATAAAGGAACCCACAATTAAACCTGCTTATAACTATAAGAGCCATTCCAAACTTTGTTGAAACATTTTAACTCCTTTCGAGTGTGGTTAATGTTATAAAACAATGTTTCGTTTGATCTATTCTTCAGGTGTACAATCTGTAAGAAAAGATGAAAAGATTAATTTCTGTAGGAAAAACATTTTTATGCAGCAAAACTTTGTTTTCTCCCGAACAAACCAATATGCCCTTACTTTGATGTATTACCGCAGATTGTAAATTGAAAAAAAATAATTAGTTTTTTCATTTTATTAAGAATTGAATAGATCTAGTTTATTCCTTTGGTGTGTTAAGTTTCATTGTTCATGGCAATGTTACTGATCTCAACTAAAAACTAGGTTTAGCTAAATTTTCGAATACACTTGCCGTATTTTTTAGAGCTACTCATACATGACTTTGCTTGGAAAATAGGTAATACTACGTGGCACGATTATCAACAATCTCATCTGTCTTTTTTCCTGCACTTGACAACATGATTACTATTCGCGTGTATCGAGTCGTAATTTTTGAAAAAGAACTTGAAAATATTTATGCTCAGATATTTTTTGTTGTTTTAGAAAGCTGCTCGACTTTCCTTCCAGTTTTTGTCAGTAGTTCTTTGAGGAGTGAATTTGTTTTTATGAAAGCTGTCAATTCGAAGCAGCAAATATCGTTCTGAATAACTGCAATCGAAAGACACTGTAAGTCTTCTCTGTCTTTCCCGAGATGAAGCAAGGAATTCAGTTTTCCCCTTCGGCTAAATTTAGCTCATATTTCACACAAATCGATATCCTTTATTAAAGGAATTAATTAGTGGTATTTTCTTAGAAGAAACGTCTAATTCTTTCAAGGTCTGAATCTTTTCTTTATAGACATATATTAAGCTTTGCCTAGTCGGACTCAAGGCCACAATAATGAGCCAACAAATGAAGATCAAACTCAATATAGTGAGACAAGCTTGCCAACCATTACTCCACGGCAAAAGACTCAATTTAATCCGACAAAAAGCCAAATGAGAAATTTGGTCGAGAAGTTTTTGATGCGCCAATATTTTATGAACGGTTGGTGTGTCTCTCCTGAAAATCTGCATTCGAAATTCGTGGGTATGAGCACTGACCACTGAAACTATTAGATAATATTCAACTACCTCGGGCACCAAGCAGGCCCCAAAGGCATTTCTTCCTACTAATAAGCGTAATCTAGTTTGGGATATAATGCATTTACTATGTTTCAGTATCTAGCTGAGGAAGTATTTCGCAAAACAATTTATATAATCGGTATTCTTTTTCGTTTACATTTTTTGCTCATATTTTTAAAAGAGAAAGTTGAAGACGGGAAGTATGACGTCACTTTAATTTCAACGTAAAATCAACATAGACGCGTGTTTTCTTTAGACCAGATAGATGTATAGAAAGAAAGGAAAATATTTCAAATGTTCTTCACTAAAAAATGATCATAAATTCTCTTTTCATTTAAGTATACCCAAGGTTGTCATGTTCATTCAAACCTCGATGACAAAGTCATTTTCTGCATTGATTACCAGTCTTTTATACTGGTAATACAGAAAATAGAATTGACAAACTTAGTTCGAGTTCCGACTGAGGCTTTTTTAAGTTCATTTAATCTTAGGAAAGGCATGGATCTACTTCTCCCTGCGTTCTATCCCATCACCTGATTCTTTCAGCAAAATGTCTAGTCACTGTTGATGGAGACAAGAGTTGTTGAGTGAACCTTTTGGTTAGTCACTCTTCCTCAACTACCATACCTCCCAAGCAGTAGCAGCAAACAGTTGTTCTCCTATTGCTAACCTTGCAATCAACCCAGGTTAATCACCAAAAATGTTTTTAGATAGTTTTTTCTGAAAGATTATACTATATATATATATATATATATATATATATATATATACATATATATATATATATATATATATATATATATATATATATATATATATATACGTGTGTGTGTGTGTGTGTTTAGGTGTCTGTGTGCGTAATTTGTAGAAATAGACGAGAATGAGTTATTAGTGGCGAATGGAAATAACGAAGTTGATGGATGAGTTCTTACGGTGGAATGATGAATAGGTTACAAGAGAGGCAAGCTGAGGGTGAGATAGATAATGTATACCCCAACCCCGTATTGGCCTCGTGCAAGATTATAGTGGGAAAAAAAAAATAAATTTATACACGCCCAAAAAATAACAGTCATCTACATTCTCCAAAAGAAACTTCCTCACTCGGTAGGGGAAAATTATGGTTAGTCCCTCTGCATTCACTTTCTCTAAAGTTATTGCAAACTAATACCTTTTCTAAAAAAATCTCTGTAATGTCATCAAAAGAAGCAAAGATGGATAATAATCGGGAAAACACATACATCGAATGGTTACACTGCGATGCAACAAAAACGAGAGCAGGTCTCGTTAGTCACTCAATAGAAACCGTGTCTACTGTCGTTTTGGCAGCATGTTGTGTTAGGGGTAATCAATTAAAAAATTGGAAAAAAGGAGTGTTCAATGGATGAGTTATTTCTCTGGCCTTTCGTCAGGCAGCAATGACTAAAATATGTCCAAATTGAGGAGAAAACAATAGTGACTACTGTTTGGCACAAACTGAAAGGCCAATTTAGCATGAACTTACACAGCAAATTTAATCCCCAAGATTCTCCACACTTCTCAATTATGGGCGTCGCAGAGCCAGTACTTTCTGAATTTGTCTAGCTCGTCCTCCATCTAGTACTCTGCCGGCTTCAATTGTGCATGTGATCTCTGGGGATCCATGTCATGATTCTCAATGTTCATCGGTCGTCCACCATTCTTGCGACATGGCCAGCCAATTGCCATTTGAGTTTTTTAATGGATTCTATGATGTCCCTGACACATGTCTTCTCCTGGATGTATTGTGCTGTCTTGTGATCTCTCCATGTAAGATTGAGCATAATTATTTCATGTGCACGTAGCATAGTTCTCAATTTGTAGGACTGTCTGTTAGTTAGGTTCCATTTTTCAGCTCCATAAGAGACTATCGGGAGGATGCTTTGGTTGTATACCATTCTTTTTAGGATTAATGGGATCTTTTTATTTTTGAGGGAATATTTAAACTAAATCTATTGGAAGGGGACAATGCTCCTGATAGTTACGTAGCCAGTCAACCAGCTCAGCTTGAAAATTCAATAAACCTATGTTGACAGTTTTTGTTGACTGTTCTTTATGATGACTTAAAGGGTTTGTCTTAGCAAGTCGTCTATCCAGTTCCACTGACGAGATAACTCGTCTTAGCAAGTCACCACTCCAGTTCTGCAAAAAAGGTGGCAAAACCGTAGTAGAGAGTGTAAATCATGCTTACGAGATCCAAAACGACGAGAGTGTAGATGTGAACTTATTGAATGTAAGGCGGTCTTATGTACACATCCATCTTTTAAAGTACATTTCATACTCTTTCAAATCTAATAGTGGTAATGAAAATCTACCTCAAGTCGCTGAGGCAATGTTTTCTCCCTATGAATTGCGTTTCACCCCAAGAAACGGTCATATGCTTTAGATATTTCTCCGGGTAAGATTAATGCTTCTCGCAGGAAGTAGCAGGAAAACCACCCGGCAAGGTGAATTTTGAGCTTGTTGTTTAAATACATTGATGTATATATTACATTTATTAGATATTCTGATGTGCATATCAATAAGTATGCACGAGATGAGAATCATTTGAATATGCAAGGGCAATTTTCTATTTTCATCACTTTCTCTTTTTTTTGCGAAAGCACAACAAAGGAATTACAATTTTAAAAATATACTTGATATCGAATAGGTTAAGGGAAATGAATTCTTTGAAAATGAAATTGATTGAACAGCTGTAGTGACAAAATTTGAAGTCATATAAGAAAATTTCAACGAAGAATAAATATTTATGACACCTCTGGCGTTTTCCACAGGAAAATCTAAAATAGAATTTTAAAAAAACATCTTGGAACATCTAGAAACTTCTGGATTCTCCAGAATGTTATTTATTAACCTGTCAGAATAAGAGAAACGACAAAATTTAAAAAATAAAAAAAAGTATTTTTGAAGGGGCTTAGTGGAGTATTGATGCCAATTTTCAAGTCTGCAAACAAAATGGTATGACTTGAAGCGCTGGAACACGCACACGTAGACACATAAACAAGCAAACACACGCACATATAATAAAGGATAGAACCTTTTGTCACCTTTGGTGGCTCGGGTAGTTCGATACTTGACAGCGAACAGGGAAAGACCCCTTTGAAAATGAAAAAGATTGCCGGACGAATACCCGCAAGAGGCGCCTATATTCGTGCTACTAGCTGAATACAAGTTGAAACTCATGTAAAAGAAAAAATGGTTCGGGGAATGAATGTCATGGATTTGGCTCCGTATGTCACACCTAATTCTCATTTTGATCAGTTACCGTTGATATTTGGAGATTTATTTAATCCTCTATGTAGCCATTTAACGGAACTGTAATGGTCGGAAAATCAATTTCCTTTCATTTGAATTTAAGAGAAATCCCTTTATCAATGCAAGCATACAAATTGGGTATTCGAAGTGACAGAGAGGCATGATTTTTTTCATTTGCTTGCTTGTTACTTTGCTTTATTCTATTTTTATTTTTGTTTTATTTGGGGGCGGGGTTTTGTTTCGCTTTCTTTTTTTTCCATAGACAACAGAAAGTCAATGTGAACTTTCATTTTTGATGATCTTTAAGTCCCAAATCCGTTCGTATTATATTTATGTCAAGGAAATATAAGAAATACAATGGGCTCGGAGGGCAGAGCTCTTTCACCAGCTTCTTTTCTGCTCTAAAATGCGTTTAGATTTTATTTTTATAGAAAAGAATTGAATAAATTTTCCAAAATAGCTGAAAATAAATTGGTTTTACATCTTATTAAGCTAAGTGTTTCTAGAATTACCAGCATTGAAAAGAAAGGATTTACTATTCCTGATTATGGTCTATCACTCTTCCTGGTATTATTTTCTCTGTGAATATATGTATATTGCAAGCGTTAATGTAAAAGCTGGGAGAGAAGAATGTGAACAGATTTCCAAGAGTGATTCTTAAATCTTCTAATAGCAAATTTTATTGCAACTTTTCTCTCTGTATTTTAAATCAATTAGTAAAGTACAGCGACTCGTTGTAGTATTGCATTAATAATTATCAAGATTGAAAAACAGTTTAACAATCAACATTGAGTGAAAATGTTATTGAAGAACAACAACAACAGGTAAAAGGAAGGAAGTCGATAGTATTTTACTTGCTGGCTCCTTATTGGAAGCGAATATTACTGTTGTTGATTTGATATCTTGGAAAAACTAGGCTACATCACCGCAGGTTTCTCGCCATGATTATCAAACTCGTCGAGGCACAGCTATATCAAGTCAGATTGTGGTAGCGACTCCTCCAAGCCCTTCTTCATAAAAAATAGTGTGAAACAAGTCTGTGTTTAAGTCCCCAACCTGTTATCAATATTTTTCAGAACGATGCTGAATCAGGCTACAGAGGTGATGGGTGGCAAGGACAACGTGTACATCTGCAAATGCAGTGATAGCGACACATAGCAAAACCACGATACGGCTGGTCAGAGAGATCCTGTTTGCTGATGACGCGGCTCTCTTTGCTCACACGGAAGCAGCCCTACAGCAATTCACATCCAGTATTGCATAGGTCACAGAATTCTTGGACATGGAAGTTACCACTGAAAAGACGGTCAATTTACATCAACCGACTCCCAAAATAAAAGTACCACTTGCTTTCCATTGCGTTTAATGTTTTCGAGGACTTTCCTTACCAAAGTAAACATACCTGTGTAAACATGTTAGAGGTAGTAAAAAAACTCTAGAAAGACTCGATATTGAAAGATTTGAGAGCCATACTATTACCAGTGCCGAATCATTGGTTGTATACCAGCGTCACCTACGATTCTTAGAGTGTTTTAACGAGCCCTGTCATGGATCCTGCTTTTTGAAGAACTATTCCATGGCCGGTACAGAAATGGGGCTATAAGGAGCACAGCACAGCGGCAGGGATATAGAGATTTCCTGGAAAGAACCTAATCTCGTGCAACATCAACCCCAGACAAGGGACAAAAGAGGCAACTGACGAAAAAGTAGACACAAGGTCAATCAAGACGACCCCATGTCAGAACTACATGCAGGACCAAAGCAAATGAAAGGAGGTAGCATTGCAGGCTGGGAGCTCTCTCCAACAGCCAGACTTTCTCCTGTAACTGGTGCTGAAATCCATGCACCTCTCGCATCAACCTCGCTGGCCATTTGAGAGCTTGGAACAGACGGGGAAAACTCACCCAAATCCCTGCTCGCGAAGCCAATCCATTACTTGCTTCTGAAAATCAGGGGAGGATGGTCTGCCTAAAGGCCGTCCAAAGGTTGAGGAGCCCAATCTGCACAGCGCATACTTTTCAACACTTAATTCAATGCGAGCACTGGGCTGTGTCTAAAAGGGAGGCCGCTCCTAACGTCTACACCTCGTGTCCTCAACAGCTGCTCAGCTTCAAACCTAAGCGCTTTCTGAGAAACCTTTGGCAGACGTGAGCAGTCCATCCTTGCAACATGCAGGTACTGGTCGCAGCTGGTGTTTCAGTGATATTATTATGTGATTAGAATGCAACGAGTGGGAGATAACAGAATCAACTGTGATAGATAGTCAGTGCAGTTATTTCGATTTCGCTACTGAGAATATCTATGATTGTTAGAAAAGGTCAACCAAAACTGTCACAAAACTATCAACATCGGTTCGAGAATTGCAGCCACCAAGAGTATCGAACGATTCTATCCCTTTTTATATGTATGTGTGTGCGTGTGT
Source organism: Thysanoteuthis rhombus (assembly GCA_963457665.1). Classification (NCBI taxonomy): domain Eukaryota; kingdom Metazoa; phylum Mollusca; class Cephalopoda; order Oegopsida; family Thysanoteuthidae; genus Thysanoteuthis; species Thysanoteuthis major. The sequence goes on along the minus strand of OY735212.1, from coordinate 48,480,093 downwards.
GTTCCACTGCTTCTGGCCATACTGTTTTGATTATAAACTTTAAAAGTACTCCACTCAGTACGACACAAGACCCTTTCTAACAACGTTTTTTTTTCTTATTTGGGGGTCTGATAATAACGTCTATATTCTCCAGAATCTAGATGTTTCTAGATGATTTTTTACTCTATTTTGAATTTTTCCTGTGGAAAATGCCGCTGATGTCATAAATAGAATTTATTCTGACGATATTTATTCTTCAAATAAATTTTTCAAATGATTTTCAAGCTCCTCCAATTATTGACTGTGAATGCGAGTTCCTTCAGTTTTCATGTTAATCCTAATGATGTATTTATGCATCACACGCACCGTCGATACAAATGAAAATAATGTAAGCATTTACTCTGTATTATGTCGACAAAAAAATTTTAAAAGACGTTAGTCGCGTGACACTTTCTAGTGAGTGACTTACCAGGCTTGTTTTTATTGTTTTGGCATTTTCACAAGTGAACTTTGCAGTCAGATGTCTTGTTGTTTACGTATAAAAACAGGTAGATTCCAGTATTTAATGGCTTCAGTCTTTCATTTGCAGAAAAAAATTGTGAAACTTTTGGTAATATAGATATCCCACGATTTTGAAAGTTCTCATTACGCCCCTTTTTCTCGATTTTACGGATGAAAAAGACAAAAAACAGAAATATTTTTTCTTTTGCACGAAAAAATTTCATTGGAAAGCTCTACTTTCAGATAGTGGGAGAAAACTGCCGATTTCAAAGATCTGCTCTTGTTATAAGTAGTGTGGGGGATGTTTTATCATAATTCGTCAAAGAATGTGACATTCATTATATATGTATATATATATATATATATATATATATATATATATATGTGTGTGTGTGTGTGTGTGTGTGTGTGTGTGTGTGTGTGTGTGAAATAACGATGGATTTAAGTTAAATGTTTCATGCCAATTGTTACCGAATATTAAAATTAGGCTTTTTTTTTCACGAAACAGTTCTTGCATTTTACTTCAGACGACTATTTTCATCGAACCGTTCGTCACCTCGAGGTAAAATTAATTAAGTATTCTCGGAAATGGCTTTTTATAATCATTTGCCAAAGAATCAATTATCGTTTCAATTATCCCATTTACTATACTCTATGTTTATGGTAGAAATATTTACCGATCAAATATTTGTTTTCTCTAATTCTTCGTTGTTCTCCACTATAACTAGTATTAGCTAATTTCCAAAAACTTTGTCCACCAAAAACCAGACGATTTTTCAACATAAGTTTGTTAAGTAATACCTCCAATAATCCACTGGGACATTTCAAATAAATTCTCCTTAAATTAGCTAAAATCTTGAGTATTATCTGATCCTGTCTTTTTTTTATGAACTAAACCTGATCTCAATTCATCGATTTAAAAAGACCTAAAATCTGTATCTTAATCAAATGCAACAAGCAAAAGCCAAAGAAAAGGTACTTTGGTTTACACTGCAAAACAAAACAGGCTCAAATGTCTCCTTCCATCTAAAATTTGGTTTTTATGTTTATTATTTCTATCGACTAACATGCGATGACTGAACTAGTCGTGTTCTCCTCAATCTCATCTATGGTTCAACTATTTAGTAAGAATAAATGACAGAATAGTGTAAATTCAATGGTAAATATTTTAGTCCAGATGATTTTTATATAGATAGATAGAGGGAGAGGGGGTGTAAAAACAGAGAAAAGAAGAAAGTGAGATTTATTAGATTAATTATTCAAATTCAGATAAAATTAATTCAATTTTTATAAATCTACGGTCAGAAGTTTCTAATTGTTCAACTTTCATTGTTAACTACTTATCTCTTTACGCTTTATTCCATTTAGGCTTTGTCATTCTTCAAACAACTCATCTGGACTTTCAGGATCACCATCAGCTGCCTCATCGTGTTTTCCTTAATCTCATCTACAGTCTGAAGTCTCCTGTGCGATACAATGTTTTCCCCAATATAACATAGTGCAAACCGTGGAAGATGAGCAGTCTCGATTATTGTAAATGCAATAGTCGTACAAAAATAAAAACTCGTTGAATGGTGCCTCGTTGGCCAGACTTGAGTACTCTACGGGGGAGTTTCTGTTCGTGCATTCATAGTGCTGTCCTCAATAATTGGCTGCCAATTTGCATCAAGGCTGCACAATCGTTTCGCAAGATATTCCAAATGCCTGGATAATTTCCAGATGGACATCACACATATACGTGATCCTTTAAATAAGCGATGAGAGTCAATTTCACTCATTATGTTTTGAACGTAATGTAAGCTTCAATTACACTTTTTAGTCGAATGTCGATTTCCAGCAAGCAAAAATTCAGGAGTTAAACTTTGTCAAACTCCAGTCCAGGTCTGGACTTGACTGTTTTTCTATGCTACTGTAACAAGAACAATCCTCGCCAAATTTAGGTTAGTGAACATTGATATTCTCCTAAGATGTCTTGAAATCATGACTAACTGATTGATAGGCGGTCTCCGAGCGACACAGCCTAATTGACATTGTCGTACCAAAATTTATGTTACAAATTTGAAGGGGGGGTATTTCCTTCTCATAAATAAATACATCTATAAAATCAACATTTCCCTGCCGTCATTTGAAATCACGAATGAGTGATTGGTAGTTGGATCTTTTACCAACTGAACTATATTGACAAGTATTAAATATATACAAAATGTGTCTTAGATATATGCAAGGGTTTATTTCATTCTTACAAATAAATCTATTCATTCTAAAAATTAAAACATTTTTCCCTTTTTTTTATTTTATATGCAAAACAAAAGTTGCAATAATTATCTGTTGGAATAGAAATAAAGTCGGAATTCGACCATGTAGCAGTCAGGCTTGTATACTTTGTTAACCTTTATTGCGCTTTCTCTTCGTTTACATTCGTTTTACAAGGTGTTATAAGAGGAAATAACAAGGCATAATGAATATTATGGATAAATTTAGAAAATCCAATGCATTTTAGATATGTTATGGGATCAAATGAAATGCTGAAAGTACTCAGGCCATCTTAAACGAGCTAAAAATTGGGGATATTATTTATGTATGCCAAGAATAGAAATCCACAAGAAAAAGCACCAAAAATACAATACAATCAGTGGAGCTGTTAGAACTGGATTTTTTTAGAAACAATCGTGGAAATTCTCACTGAAATCGCAGATAAATCCCACTTGAGATTGTTGGCATTGTTGAGTTATTTTTATGTTTTTTCATTCCGAATATTGAGGAAAGGGACATTTTGGATAAGTAGGTAGCAGGAAATTTGCAGTATATATACATGTATAATAGAACTAAGCCACTACTCCCTGAAAAAATACCAAACGAAGAGATATAATCCTTGAATATATTGTCCATAATGGATTCCTCGCTGCAGATATTGAAATGGGAAATGCTATTGGCATCATTCTACTTGCGAGTATTGTTGTATTGTTTTATATACATATCAATCGCCTTTATTAAGTAAATTCGTGGTCATCTCCAAGAATAAATATTTTTTGCAGCTATAACACAAGAAATATTTACGCTGTTTTGACAGTTCATTTATTGCTCGTCTATCTTATATTAACCATTTTTGTTCTTGAATCAACGATAACAAAATTATCTCACACAGAATTTTCATTCATTTGATGACATCTTAATTGTGGAGTAAGATCTTTTTATTCAAAAATTCCACTACAACAAAGAGGTCGGGATGGAGTTAATGTAGACAAAATCATTTGCAAACATGGTGACTATGATAACATCTTTTAAATTTCTAGAAATGAGGTATAAGAGAAGTTGGTAACATATTGTTGTAAACTTATCCATGCGGTGGGACTCTGTCTTGGCTTATCGCACACTGACTGCATGTGTATTGGTCTCGCTTAGCGCCGGTATATAAAAGCGTTAGCATTTAGGAACGCTGGCAGTGAGAGAGTTGTTTCGTATTTTCTAGACCTCCTGTCCTCCTTCAAAAAATCTACTCACATATTTGTATTTTCTGGGGTTGTCTCCTCAGCAAAATATGTTTAAACTGCATATGCCGACACTAGTCGAGTTCATATTTTCGTTAATTACTCTCACAAGGTCGTTATGTAGTTGATTGTAGCGCTGGTAATACCAAATTTTGACGGAGTATCGGTAAATTGCGCTCATTGACATGCTGTCCCCGAAGCGTAATATATCATCCCTTTAGCGCAATCAGCATCTCTACAACGATTCTTACATCCCAGCACCTCTTAGCATTTTTTCTGATAAAGATTGCCTCTAATAGTTTCTTTCTTTTACGCAAGGTTTTTATTTTAAGCTTTGGAAAATAAAGAAAAATAGTGACTTCCTTCCATTGTGTGAATGTCTATCGCTAAAAGGAGAATGACCGTTTTTTCCAATTCAACACGTCTTTAAAATCAGTTTGAATTAATTCTTCGAGAAGATAACTATATTATTCTATTTTACACTTACGAAACTTCGGACTTTTTATTGAAAGGTAAATGTTAATTGATTAATTCTTTCTTGTCAAAAGCTTTGGAATGTGATTTGATCTCAAGGTGTTTTTTTTACGATGCTGTTCTCAGCATCATAACATTTCGGTTGATTAACTCTCTAACGTTTTTCCGGTAATTATTTCTACTCTTTAAAACAATTTTGCAGTCTTCATCGATGTTGAACTTTTTAATTATGCCTTTGTTAATATGTCCTTTGTTAGCATTCGCCACTATAAAGCTGAGGGATAGGGTTAAAACCGATATTTGAACCGTCTAAATCTTTGAAATGATGAACGATTATATCTCAAGAAATATTCATTTATTTTAGTGGTTCAGATAGCCGTAACCTTCAGGGTTATTAATTTTCCGACCTTCTTCGAGTGAATGAAATAAAAGATAGTTTTATTTTTCAAACCGGTCTTCCGATCATGACAATTATCAAGATTTGAAAATTTTGTCTTCTATCGAGTTTAACTTGAAGATGGGTATAAGATAGGAATATAAGATATAAGTGGAGATCTTCTAAGAATTAAATGCTAAAAATGGAAAGGAATTTAACAAATAAATATCTGTTGAAACTTCAGCAATGTCAACAAAGGAGTATCAGATGTTCCATTTCCCTCGAAAATTCTGCAGAATTAGCCATGTCGATGATCAAAGCAACTAAACAATGGGTACATAGAGACAAAACGCTTCAAGTCATGATGCCTCATTTGAGAACTTTTGTAAAATTAGCTTAAAACCCACCTTCAGTAGCCTTCAATCTTGAATTGAAGACACTTCATATTTATTGAATTTATCATAATTATTTGTTTATTTCTTCTTATTTTCTCATAACGAATCGTAGAAGTTAATGAACCTGCAATTATCTCCTTTTGGATGGATATTTTTGTCGCTTGATATTTATTCAAATTAACTATCCAGAAACCGATTGCCCAATTCGGCTGAAAATAGATTCATTCTTTTAATAGATTTTAACAGTATTGTACAAATAAAAAAATGCAATACGATGTGCCGTTTTTACTGTCATGGTAGCGAACCCACAAAGTGACAAACAAACAGACAAAAATTGGATCAGCATGATATAGAATCAACTATCAGGTTGAATCTGCCTCCTAGCTTGATAGTCTTGGATACTGGAAACATCACCTGTTCCAAGAGATAAAAACGCTTGGAGGCATAATATTAAAAGTCAACACTGTGAAGATTGCAAGATCATCTCAAAAGAATGGGACTAGCCAGTGAAAACTCAACTCTGAAGTCGATCAGAGTATCAACCACAGAAGACATTTCAATGCTAAGAACAAGTTCAAAACAAGGATATTTAATATGAAAGTTTAAGTGATACATTTATTGCCTGATTGTTTCTAAAATCTCTCTTTTTATAGACAAATAGTACTTATGGTAGAATCAACACATAATTTGTGAACGAGGATGAAAACTGTAATCCATCATAGTTGAAAATTCGATCAATGCATTATTTAAACTATTATTTCATGAATCAATAAGTTTGAATAAGGCTCATCAACGATTCTCGCAAGTCAAATAGTACAAACAGCATCATTAAATAAGACATTCAAATTTTTGCCTTGAATATAAAGAATATTCGAAAGATATAAGCCAAATTTACTCGCAAAAAAATATTGGTCTGCCTCGTGGCTGTCGTAGACGCGTATGGTCGAGACCAGAAACAAAAAAATAAGATTTCGAATGCTGATTTTCATGGTATGCAGGCCATCCCTACTTAGAATATTAGCAGAACACTCTTTTTCGAACCTTCATTCCCTCTGTTTAAGTTTGACTAGAACGCCAAATAGAAATGAACTGACCAACCAATATCAAATTAGTTTAAATACGTATTCAATACGCACTTTAAAGCTCCAGTAATTACAAAACGTTTAACAATTTCAAAACTGAGGTCACAGAGTTTAATAAACCGTTCTCTTACTAAAATAGTTTGAGGGATACAACGATGACTTTTCAGAGTTGTAAATTTTTGAATCATACAAAATCTGTTTCTTTTATTTTCTTGTGCAATTAGTAAACCCGGGTGTTGACATTCAAACGAAGCGAGTGATTCCAGCTTCGAATTGGAAACATCAAGCAATCACGTGATACGCATCAGTTGATTGAAATCAGCACCGAACACGCACTGATTGGACAGATTTGTGAATCGGGCGTCTTATTCTGGAAGGAAATCTTGCCTATTGATTTAGCGATAGCAGCATCAGAACTTTCTGGAAAAGTTAATTTTATTCGGAGAGTTTTCTCATTAAATTGGAAAGATTGTGATCAAAACGTTCCGATCTTTGTCGAGTGGAAATGTAATTGAAAGCTTTGCTTTTTAGACGCGAAAAGTTCATTTAAAGATTACTTTCCACAAAAATCTGAAATTTAGACGTTTACTTTATTTAAGCTCAGGTGATTGTACCGATTGTTCTGTTTGAATAAAGTTAACCTCTCCACATTGTTACAGGATCTTATAATTAGAGCATACCACCATTTAACGGCTGAGTTTTATTGAAAGGGTTAACTGAAAGGGTTGCCTAACGAAAATATTTACATGATTTGATAATTTATGAAACTTGATGGATAGATGGATAGATAAATGTTGGGAAGATCAATATCCTAAAAGCTCAAACGATTTTAATAATGGCAAAAGGTCAGACTTTTATGCAGAGCACGCTTGATAAACAGACGCCAGTCGACGAAAAATATTAAAACGATCAAAAGAGAAAAGAAAAATGCTTGGTACTTCATTGATTATAAGTTATTCAAATTGGTATGTGGGCGAAATTTTATGGGAAATAGCCCAATGATATATATATATATATATATATATATATATATATACACGCAGAGGGGGAGAGGGAGAGAGAGAGAAATCGTTGATATATATATATATATATATGTGTGTGTGTGTGTGTGTGTGTGTTTTTGTGTGTGTTTATACACATCAGGGTATCTCAGATTGGCCAAGTGCTACATTGACTTCTAAAGAGATAGAATTATTAGTTTTGGTTTGGCTTCAGTTTCCTTTACTTGAGAAAATATGTGGTAAAGGGTGTTATTGATCTGTTTGAGAAGACTGAACTTTAGAGCTCTAAACATAATTATGATCTTCCACTATTGAGCAATGCCTATAATAGTAAAAGTGAAAGATTTCTAGACTTTCATCTTATTATCTTATGCGATACATGAAAAATAAGAAGCAGACACTAAGAGAAACTCATGTTTAAAATTCAAATAGATAAATAGAAATATAGATAGATAATTGGATGGATGGACCTTCATGTACACTGCTGCCTTATTAGCTGGATTTTGATCTAACAATTTCAGTGTATGATGTTCGATCTACGAGATCTCCAGAGAAGTGTTTAATCAAGTGCATTGACAAGGATGGAGATTATATCGAAAAACTAATTTTTGCCGAATAGAATGAATATTTTTTCCTTTCAAAAGGCTAGTGAGCCATTGATGCACCTCTGTAGATATAGGTATTTCAGATTGTATGATATCTGACTGGAGAAACGAAATCCTGGCTATTTTGAATTTATATCGCTCATTCAGGGGCATGCAGAATGGGGGGGGGCGTCCCTGGGGGGGGGGCAAATCTCAACATTCATTTAAGAAATCTAGCCAATTTGTAAGATCATTGAAAGAGATGAGATTTTTGCATACATTTGTAAGCCATATCCAACTCCTTCATCTTCGCCATTTCTTGATGGACGCACTTTGTTAGGAATTTAAAGGATTTCACCCGCACCCCAACCCCAAAAAGCTGTGGACACGCCCATTCGTCAACAAATAAGAGGTTTGTGTCAACTGTCGATAAAACACATCAGGTGTCCTCACTGATCTTATTACCATTTAATAAGCCCAATAGGCCCCGTCGATTGATGTGAGGAGAAATTGATGGTTTTATTAAAAATAGTATCTTGAATTTTCTTTTCAGTCGTTAAAGCATGTGTGATCTGAGCTGTTTACTGATGGTCATAGACTGACGGTTTGAGTAGGAATGATGGAAAGCAACTAAACTCAAGAGATGATAATCGAAAAGCAATAGTGGTTTTATCGTTCATTTTTTTAGACAGATTATTGCGTTCGTTTCAAAGCAAGGCAGAGAACTTTAGGTTACAAAATTTAGTTTCATCCTGACTAATGTTCCTGCAGACGTTAGTTGCCAAGCTCAGCTTGAAAAATAAAATCTTATTTCAAACCAGAAAAAATGTGTCTTCAAATATTTCTAAAATCCACGATACTTAAGCTCTATGAATGTCCTCTTTGTTAATAAGAGTAGGTCCTTATCTAAAAGCAATATCCTAAAAGAAAATGATAAACCGTTATTAGAAATATGAAAAAATATTTATCGATGAAAACGGTTTTATCTAAGAATTGACATGTATGCACGAATTTATACCTGCCTTTCACTAAAGATATACAGACATTGTATTGTTCGCACGATAATTGCATCTGTGCATAGATGAGGTAAACACGTCCGTACTGCCAAGATAAAGGGACGTAAAACTATTTGTGCTATAAATGTTAAGGTCGATGTCAAATCAAAATCCGGAAACCCGAGTATTATACAACCAAAGTTCTCAGAGAAGACACGACTCAGTGTCTATAGAACCGGACATTGACATACCGGAGTATGAATAGGGACACGTCACTCTCTTCTGCCTCGCCCTTTTTACTGCCTGCAATCCTCCCAAGATTTTGGTCGACCGGAAATGAACGCAGATGAAGCACACGCATTAGATGTGGATGGCTGGGATCGTTTTACAAGCTTCTAACATCTGCATTGTAAGGGTTTACTACATGGTGCTTCAGTTCATCAAAGACAACCGGTAATGGCTTTGAAGCGAGTATTATAGCTGTGTGACCGAATTCCTATGTGGTATGGCTCCAGGATCAAGCCAATGTATTAGGCATTAGGTATTGCAAATCTGCCTTCTATCACAAATGCATAAAAATATGCCAGTGCGTATCATTTAGGACTATTACTGAAGACTGTGTCATTGTCATCGTTCTTGTACAAATAACCTTTTTACATTATATTTTTATGTAAATAACTTTTCCATTATTTTTTCAATGTAGTTTTTATATTTAACTTTTTATATGTGATTTTTATACATTTTCACATGGAATGTTGAAAATTTTCTTTGGTAATTCTCTATTGTATTTTTACATATAACTTTTTATATTACTTTATGTTATATAACCATTTTTATATGATATCTATCTCGCTCTTTACAGTTTTTTTTTATTTTTATATGTAACTTTACATTACTATTTTATGTAACCATTTTATATGTAATTTCCATATCACTTTTGTATGATTTTTAAAAAAACGTTATACAACTTTATATGAATTTTACTACGTAATTATTTTATATGTAATAAGTAAATCACATTTTACACTATTTCTAAAAATTTGGTATGTATCATTTCATATCATTTTTGTATGTAACCATTTTGTATGTAATACATCACTTCCTATTTTTAAATCTTAAAAGCAACTTGATATTCCATTCTGTATGTAACCAATTTATATATGTAATATTTATTTCAATATTCATATGATTTTATTAAATATTTAATCCATAACTTTATACATTATTTTTATATCATATATATAAGTGTGTGTGTGTGTGTGTGTGTGTTTGATATAGGGCATTCCTGAGTAAGTAAGACATGGTGGGGTTGATGGGCCATAACGTGTTTGAAGGGCATTGATACGAAGTGAAAAATACATTAGTACTGAAAAGTAGAGTCTATAACACAGGTTTCGAAACTGTAGTCCACATACCGTTTGAGTCCATCAGATAACGGTTGGAATCCTTGTCCTTGTCAGTCACAGCAGCGCTGTGATTTGTGCTACCTCCAATACGTCCTTTTCTTGACTGTTAGGCCTTTGCTACCAGGTGCGGGTCGTAGGTTACATATTTCCAGTATTCTCCTCGGGTTTCGTGCGGTTTCCGGTAATGCTGTGGTCCGTAAAGTCTCAATCCTTCTTCTTATCCCAAATTTCTCCAATCTCGTTTTCAGTGTCTTTAGTATGGTTCCGAGTGCACCAACTATTACTGGTACCATTCTGACTTCCATGCTCCACACCTTCTTTAGTCCCCTTACCAGATCCTGGCATTTGCCTAATTTTTAACTCTCTTTCTTACTTACTCAGTGATCTGCAGGCATGGCAAAGTCCATGATTTGGCAGGTTCTCTTTTTCTTGTCAACGATTACCAGGTCCGGCCTTCTCACTTTGATGGGGTTGTCAGTTTGGATGTCAAAGTCCCAGAGTAATTTATGGCTTCCATTTTCCATGGCTGTCTCCAGTTTGTGCTAATACCATTTTTCTGTATGGTTGAATCCAATTCGTTTGTTCAGCTCCATGAGTATCACTGTTGCTACCCTGCCATGTCTGAATTAATACTCCTTCTGGTCTAATTGACCACATTCAGTAGTTATGTATTCTACGGTCTCATCCCTTCCTTTGCATTGGTTGCATTTGCTGTATGTTTGGGCTCTGTCGATTTCCGCTTTGATATAGTTTGTCCTGATTCATTTATTCTGGGCCGCCATGATGAGCGATTCCGTTTCTCTCTTCAGGTTTCCTTTGCACAGCCATATCCATGATCTCATTTTGTATCTGGCTTTCGAATTCTTTGCATAGTTCTTTTTCTGTTCCGATTTTTTCTTCCCTTGTTTGCTATGCTGCTCCTTCGTTAGTTTCTTCTTTGTTGTTGTTTTGCTTCGGATGCTCTTTATAAAGTTTGTACTATTTGCTTGAACATACTTTTCTAATCCTGTTTAGGCCTTTTGGGCTCAGTCTTCTATTCTAATAAGTCCTCTACCGCCACGTTTCCTCTTTGCGTACATGCTATCTGTGTCATCTCTGGGATGTAACCTTGTGCATTGTCATAATCTCTTTTGTTCGCCGGTCCATTGATTGGAGTATTCCCTTTGTCCATCTAAAGAATAGTCCTGTGTATCCCGCTACCGATACAGCCCATGTGTTTATTCCTTTCATCAGATTCCCGCTATTTAGTTTGGTTCCTAATATTTTCCTTATTCTCCTGAGGTATTCTCTTCTCATTTTCTTGTTCATTTCTTCCTGTTTTATCGCATAACATTTGGGAACCCCCAGGTATTTGTATTGATTCTGTGTTGTCAATGCTCTGATCTCCTTGTTGTCTCTTAATTCGATTTCTTTGGCTGCTTTGTGCATTACCATTAGAGCACATTTTTCTATTCCAAACTCCATCCCAATGTCATCATTGTATTCTTTCACTTTGTTGAACAACCTTCCGAACCCTCTTCTGTTTTTTTGAAAATAGTTCTTTTTGTTGTTCATGTATATGAGATGGTTGAATTTTCCCTTCGCTTCAGAATATTGGTACCTTTTGTTGTTGTTCAAGATTCTCTTGAGTGGTATCACAGAAAGTCTGTAAGATTCTCCTTTATTATTATTATTATTATTATTATTATTATTATTATTATTGTTGTTGTTGTTGTTGTTGTTGTTGTTGTTGTTGTTGTTGTTGTTGTTTTTGCTGCTGCTGCACTTGCTGCTGTCAGCAGTTGGCTTTTTATATATTGCTGTATGTAAAATAAACAACGAAACCAACATTCAGTTGGACATGACTTGAGAATTAACGATGCTTGTGGCTTGTCTTGGACTCAAATTTGACTCATTCCAAAAAGACACTTTTTTCGAACACTGGTGACGTCAGCTGCTACGTCATGCTGAATAAGTTGAATATCAAGACAAAACAATCATTTCGGCGATTCTGACTTGTTTTGGGTACAGTTTAAAAAAAACGATTTTATTAGAAATAAGTCTTTTGGGAACGAAAATATTATATACGACAGAAAAGGCACAGATCTATAGTTGTAGCAGTGGTTGTAGTAGAAGTAATTTTATTTCATCAATAACCGACGTATTAAATATGCAATTTTCCTCATTTTTATACATCATTGGTGGGTAGGGTATAAATTAGGTTTATTACCTCACAAGTAGTAACCACCTTTATGGATTCTCATAAACAGTATCTTGCATTATATACATTTTTTTCAGATAAGTGAATTCAACATTTCAGCACTTATAGAGTAGACAGTAAGTGCAGGTGACATTCGCAGAGCAGACAATAAAATCAAATTGTGTCGACAGTAATTCATGAATGTGATCCAATGGAATAATTCAATGATTATTTTGAGACTGTTTTCGCTTATATTCATTAGATCTGTTTTGGAAGAAAAAATATAAAGTTGTTCTAGGTAAGTATTGCCTTATATTTTAAAGAACTGCTTCCATATCTTTCTGTTAATATGTGTCGAAAATGAAGATCTTTTTGATGACTCTCTAGTATTAATAGAGCTTTTTTTTATTTGGAAAGTAAAAGAATTGTCAAAACTGTCAGGAGGCTTTTGATTGGTATAATTATGAACTTAAAAGAATTTTTTTAAATTATGATATCTTAAATTTTGAGGAGCTCATAGTAAAGTATCACTTGATTTTTAGTAAATACATTGTCTCTGTCATTAATTGCATCATCAAAATTATCATTATTCTTATAGTATTATCACTACTAGCTATAACTTTAATCGCAGTATTTCTTAGCGTTTCAATTTTCTTTGGTATAGTATGAGTGGTAGAGCTTGGGACCTGGCATTCATATAACAAGGAGGAAGGGAATGTAGTCAAAAGATAAAATTTTGAGAGTATTTAGATGCTGTTTAGTTTTATAGGGTATTCTTTTCAACCGTCTGAGTTTGATGTCTAGCTTTTAACAATGAGCGGAGTCATCAAGAAATTATTCTGGATACACTCCAAAATATCTATTGTAGGAAGTATGATAAACTCTTTCGTAATCTATTTTTATTTAAATATTTACAAGAATTATCTCGGGGGGGGGGGTAAAGTTTTGTTTAGTTCTGTTTTGTCAGTGTTTAGGGAAAATGTATTGGCCAATAATCATTTATTGTGATATCTTATATCAGAATTCAATTCTTTAATAAGACCTTTCTATCATTTGGTTTTATCTGCAAGTGGCATTAAGTAGATTTGGTTATTACAATATAAAGATCGTTGATAGATTAGAAAAAGACGAGGGCTTTGTACAGATCCTTGTGGATCTCAGTGTTTCATTATGTTCATTCGCGATTTGAATCCTAGTACTGAGACGTTTCGCTGTCTGTTATGCAGGTATGATTTAATTCAGTTCTTTGTGGGTCCTTTAATTCCATAATGATAAAGTTTTTCATAAGTATTTCATGATTGGTTGTGTTGAATGCTTTTTTTTTTTTTTGAAGTTGACAAATATTCCACATGCATATTTTCTGCATTTGGAATTATTATGAACATCCATAGACTCTTTGATTTTTTTTCTGCAAGGTTTATTTGTGTAATTTCAGTCAGGTGTTTGAGACAAAATCAAAATTTTAGCTCATAAAAAGAGTTGTGAAATGTATTAACTCCGTTGAAAACTATTTTATCAAAAATCTTATTTATATTTGATTGGAATGAAATGGGTCTATAATAAGAAGTCTTCAATCTGAAACCTTTTTTAGATATTGGAATTATTACAGCTATTTTTAAGTTGTTTGGATGAATGCCAGTAGTTAGGGATGTTTGCGATTTTGGAGAGTGCTTCTGCTACATCATCTTTTAGGTATTTCAATGTGTATGTCGAAATACCAAATCAGCCAGTTGATTTCTTGGTTTTGAATGAGGATATAATATTCGAATTTTTTTATCATTAACTTTGCTAATTGATGTAGATTTTAGACGAGGGTTTCTAGATATTTTCTCTTTAAGTTTCCATCATCTGTATATTTCTTATTGTTAGAAATGTTTCTGCAACATTGGAAAAGTAATTATTAGAATTATTTGAGATTTTAGCTAGATCATCAAATTGTTTGCCAATCTCATCTTGCATGTTGGATAGTCATAGGATTTTGATTTAGCATCTACTATTTGATTATTACCTTTCAAAAAACATTTTATGTTACTTGAATTTGGGGGGAAGTAATTTTCTTAGTAATCAAATTTGCTTTTCCTGATAAGATCTATGATTGCATTACTGAGTTATTTGTATTCTCTATATAAAGAGGTCTTCTTGACTTCAGTTTTTGCTTTTAGATATTTTCCAAAGATTATATCTCCCCTAATGTTTGTTATAATACCATTAGTGATACATGGTTTACGTCTTTTTAAATTTCTTATTTGTTTTGTTTTGATATTTTATGAGTAGCATATGTTTGTCAATGATTTTTTTCAAATACTGAAAAGAATATCTCGAAAGAGAGATTTAAACCATTTTTTCATATTGTAGGAGTTTTCCCTGTTTACCTTATAAAATTCAATTTTTGTACGGGTGTAGTCCTTTCTCTTTTAAAGTTGGTAAGGTCACATCTATATATATTATGATTTTTAGGTACGTGATTCACATTAGATTTTGGGAAGATTGGAAATGAGGGAAGGTAATCAGCGATTGAAACAGTGAGATTTCCTCAAATAGTGTCAGAATCATAATAATTAGTAAAAATAGTGTCCATTAAGGTATCAACTTTTTTATTAACTTTTGTTGGTGCAAGAAGTGTTGGTAATATAAATTTTAATGAGTGCAGAAGATAAAATTCAAATATTGTTTAGTAGTTTGAAGTTTTGATTAAATCAAAATTGAATTCACCTGAAATGAATATATAATTTTAATTGTTTAATTTATGTAGTAATTTTCCAAGATGAGTATTTATGAATTTATCTTTGTAAGATGTAAGATGTCTATGTAATACCATTGATTTTTATCAAAAATTTCTAGGAAAAAGATTCAACACTTTTTGATCTGTAGATATTCAGGTTAGTTCGAGATTTATATGTGAAATTGAGTCAAAAAAGTAAATGAAAGTATCATTCAAAAAAATAAGCTGAACAGCGATGTAGACCCAACACCAAATCTAGATGAGAAACATGTAAAAAGGTAATCTAAAGTTAGAATAGAATTACCTCTTTTGATTTATCGTTTCTTGGATAAGAATTTTATTTTAAAAAGGCAGTTATACAAGATATTGTCCTGGGGTAAAACTGGGCCAAGGTTTTCTGAATTCATATTTTATTCTAGGGTAAATCTGGACCTCTGTACCAAAATTGATAAAGATTCGTTGAGAAATGGCGACGTTGCAGCCCAAAACCACTAAAGCTAGATGAGAAACCTCTAAAAACATCTAAACACTGGAATAAGTTTGAGAAATCGTAATATTATTGAAGCAATTCTTTATTATTCATCACATTCATCAGATGAAATATTGTAAGCCAATATTTTATTACTTTTGACAACTTTTTACCTTCATCTTAAATTTTTAAGTTTTGTGTGCTTATTTGCTTGTTTTTTTGTTTGTTCATATCCGTAAATGAAGTTTAGATGTTGGAAAAAATATGGTCATATCAATAAAATATTGAGTCAATGTTTGTTTAGTCTATTTAATTTCATTTTTTCAAATTTCACCCTCTACCTAAATTTTTTAAATGCTCATGTTTTATACTTATTAAACATTTTGAATTGATTTTATTTTTTAGGATATTTCGGTACTAATCACTCCAGGGAATGCTTGGAATGAAATTAAGTCTCTGCTGATGTTATTCTCGATTTTCAACTGTTAATTTTCTATGGTAGCATAAATGATTTTTATTCAAAGCAAACATTTGGTATTCCTGATTACTTTGTTTAGATATTTGAATTCTTCAGCATGATGTTACGTAGCAACTGATATAACCAGTGTCCATAAAAAAGTTTTTTGGGGGGAATAAACCTAATTTTGGTCCAAAACAGGTCACAGGGACCGAATTAACAAATCAAATATTGAACTTGTCATGGCGAATCTTGTGACAGAGAGACCACATCATCAATCGCACAGACACCGATAAAAACATTCTACGCAGACCTAATTACATTCTAATGAATGAAATCAATTTCAAATAAAGATTACTTTCAAAGGTCGAAAATTGCTCATCATTTTAGATCATTAATAACTTTCTAAAAACTAAATGCTAAAAATAAGGATTCGCTGGGATGTTTCCTTTATCGAAGGGATCTCAAGTTTTGCAAAGTTTGGGAACCACTGGACTATAATCAATACGACCTCCTGATAGTCACATATGGAGCTGAAACGTGGGACCCAACCAAAAGATTGGCTCTCAAACTAAAAACCATGTAACATACACGGGAGAGGATCATACTTGAAGTCACGTGGGAAATTATTAAACTGTGCAGTATATTAGAGAAAAACATGAGTCAGAGATATCATAGAATCTATCAGAATTCTGAGTTGGTAATGGGTAGGATATTTCGTAAGAATTTCCCACATCCGCTGAACCTCATGACTAATAACGCAGATCCCCAGAGATCATATAGAAAACCGTGGCTGGCAGAAAATAGATGGTATGACAATTTTGACAGGTTGAGGGGGTTATTGGTACCGCGAAGCTCATGACAGAGAGATCTGACGAATCTTGGGAAGGTTCAACAACAGACATTAGAAGGTTGATGATGATGGTGATGATTAACACGAACCAGATTTGAGACACGGTTCACCGATGCATGCACTGTGCTAACTGCTCGGTTACTCGTTCCTACTTTTCTATACAACCATTTCAGCTGGACTCCCCGATGTTGTCAGGTGGGAAAAAAAACTAAATCTAAAAACACTGGAAAGCAAATAAAATTTTTTTGAGATTTGAATCAAATAAGGGGGTAGCAGTTGCAGTTGTGCAATTTCAGACCTCAATGGGCAAACACTCCTGGGCAGAACCACGCAGGCCAGCGTGCAACCCCAGGCTAGTCGGTAAACCCACTCCTAGAACTTGAAAAAAAAATTTTCTCAAACCTGAGAATTAAAAAAATACTACCAAACAGGCCTAATAATCCAGCTGTTAAGAGAAAAATCATGCAAGTTGTGACAAGAGCATCAAACTTTGAAGTAAACCATTTTAAGGTTTGCTGAATCCAATAAGAGAAGGACATAAATGTGATCAAACAAATGAGTAATGGTTAAATCATCATTTTATCATGACTTTGTATTTTTATGTTGACATGGTCACATATATGATCCACTCCTCTCATATCAGTGAGCTTTCTTGCACAGGCAAAGCTCAGTGCACTGTAGCTGAGTATATTTGCACTCACAGTAGCCTGTGTGCAACTTCACTTTCACATCGGATGTTTGTTGCAGGTCTTGATACTTTAGGAATGTCCAATGAGGTCATCCCCAGTCAGGGTCAGAGAGGAATGGTTTGTGAATAAGACTCGGGCAACATACATATTCTGATATACTGTACGTTTGATATACTGCACAAGTGTTGCTTGAGTTGGTGGAATATTTTCAATGACACACACCCCATGACTAAAAAGCTTTTCCTATCGCCGTTCACTCTACTCAAAGAACATGTTCTACTGTACATGATGATAACAAACCTTTCAATCTCGTGCAGCACGACGTCGCTTACAACATTTAGCATTTCAGAGTGCTGGGAATGCATCTGTAACTGAAGCATACACCTCCCAGAATTAACTTGCTGATTTTCTTTTTCCCCTGGAAGAATGACAGAAAATCCAACACGGATAATGCATGGAACATCTGTTTTTCTTCGCTTTATAGACTATCATCGGATGTAATTATGATATTTTCTGTTAAATATCCTAAATAATTGAGGCCAGGAACTTGAAGGTCCCTTTCTTGTTTGCATCAAGGCTTTCAAGTTCATTGGTGTATGGGGTATCTGGTGATACGCATCTCTTCACAAATCCCACTTTTTGGCTACGAAGCTCAAGCACACCATGTTTCAAGCTGTTCTCAAAATATCTATCACATACTACATCAATTCTATCAACAAATTCAAACTAGGTTTTTAGGTCTGGATAGAAAATATTATCAGCATAATCATTGGAAGTTTAGGTGACAACGTGAACTGATGCAGTACCATCATACAGCTTAACCCGAACGTCTAGAGTCATCTATACTTGCTCGAAATGTATGACAAGAACTCACACAAGGTCGGATGTCTTCCCTCGTCTGACCTGACACATATCTGAGATGAATGGTGAGCAAGGCTAATTTCCATGACCGATTCTCTTTTTTGTCATTGTTCATTCATTCAGAAATCACTTCATTACTTATTTGTTTATATGGGAAGCACGCATCAGACCAATGAGGATTTCCTTATCTTATTTTGATATCCACATATCATGGTTCGTTGGCTTTCGTAATTTTGTCACATTTTCCCTGATTTTTACAATTTGTGACTCTCAACAGTTGGACTATAAGCACTGAGAGAGAGAGAGAGTAATTTACATCCATGGTTGCTTATGAGAAATGAAAAGTAAGTTTGCAGTTTTGCATTATACCAACATTGTAAATTGAATCCCCTCTTATAAGCCTTTAAACAGTTCTTTACTTAAAACGGACAAATTTCCAGAAAGTTTGAAGACCTAAAAGATGGACAAGAAATTAAAAGGAATAAATTTTCAAAAAATTCTCCATCGGGTCTTGAACTCGGTCTGTCGATTGTATTTGCCTCGTTTCTAAACTCTAGAGTAATGTTACTCTCGCTGATTTATTTGATGCAAGATTCAAAATATGTATATAGTTTTATGGATCAAACTAGTTTTACAAAAAATCCCACATGAAAAAAAAGACGGAATATTTTTGCAAAATTCGACCTAAAGATGCCTGCTGTAAATAATTTGAAACCTGCCGATTTAGAATGTGCCTCTATGTTCCTCTGTAGTGTGTAGTTCCCCACTTTCAAGAGTACAAACATACACACAAACACACACTTCAGCACTTTATATTGAGGACTAGCTGGGGTACCCATCATTTCTCGGGGAAAAACTCAAAATCTAACAACATTGGGAAGCAAATAATGTTTTATGGGGATTTGATGAAATCAAAAAAGGAGGGTGCTTGCACACAACCAACCATCCACTTACCAGTTGGGTCAACATACATTCCAGGCCCAGTATACGCCTAACCGCTTTAACGATTTAATTTGAGATGAAAAGAAACTGAAAGTTAGGATGAAGATAAAATCAAGTCACAATTGATAATGTTGCAATACTTCACCCAAGAATAAATTTGAAAGATTGTATTAAAAGACTACAAGGTCTAAATTGTAAACATCAACCAGCGTGGAATATTGGTTTTAAAGAGTTAAGTTAAAAGTGTAAAATCATCTTTTGCTTAACTATAAAGTCCCTATGGCTGAATGGTTAAAGCGACCAGGCGTATACTACACCTTCTCAAGAGGGTATGAGTTTGATTCTAACTGTGAGCTACCTCTTTATTTTCTGATGATGCTATTTAATCGTTGCTGTAAGATTACGGTCCCATTTAAAGTTGTGATAAAAAGCTGAAAGTTAGGATGAAGGTAAAAACTAGTTAAAATTGATTATAAATTAGGATATATAACATCTTTAACTATCAAGTTAGTTGGAGATTGAAAAGCTAAGCCGATTTTTGCCATTTCTAAAGACAGTTTTGTTAATAGAATCTCCCGCTAAAACCTGAAAAAATATTTATCAAAACTGATAAATTTCCGGAAGGTTTGAAGGTGAAATAGTTTGAAAGCATATAATATTGAAAGGAAAAAATAAATTCCCTCGGTCGGAACTCGGTCTGCCAATTACATTTCCGTGGCTTTAAGCAATCGGCAACAAATTAGAGGCCATAAGAAATTAAAAAGAACATTATCCCCCCTCACATGTGTGTAGGTTCATATAAATGATAGAAACTTCCACTTGGATGATACTGGTTCGATATATATTGTTCACCATCTCGCTGATCATGCGGGGTCCATCCCTTGGAAACGTCCGTAAATAAATATCTATTCGCTCAATATGTGTTTCTCTCATTGTCAATTAAAAAAATCTTTCGCCATCATGTTGTATATAATCTATACATCCAATAATTATATACATAGGAGTATGTGTGTATGTGCATGTGTTAATGGGTGGGATCTGAGGTGATGCAGCAGAATGTTGATAACTTGACAATGGGGAGGGTAAAAATAAATTCTGGAGTAAAACAGGTGTTTAGTGCGAGGTTGGTATTTATATCTGTGTAGGTGAGAGATCAGGTTGGTCTGAAATTAGAAGACTCTGTGAGAAGAATGGTCAGGAGGTGTTTACATCTTTGTCTGAGAGTATCGGGTTGGTCTGAAATAAGAAGTGTCAGTGAGAGTGAGGCTCAGAATGTTTGTGTGGCTGTGGGTTTCTTTTTTCGAATGGAATAGTGGTGTCTGGTATTCAATGGATAGGTGTTGACACGTATTGGGCAGGCCAGGAGTGGATTGTATTGTTCTAATCTTTTTGGTTGATGATGGATGGGACTTTTCTTTTTCTTTTTTTAAAGGGAGTATAAGTATGCCCATACTGTTTCTGAAAAGATCTATTGCGTGTTAGCCGAATCCTTGTGTGCTAATGTTATAATATTTTGTTTTCATGTGTTTTTCTGTTTCAAAATCAGTGCATTTAAAGGGTTTGCAATCTGGAAATGCACATATCTCTGGATTATCCTATTGCATTTGGATATAAGGGCTGCTTCGATACATCTACGTGTCGAGGAGTTGTGTAAATTTATGATGAGATGGACTTTGTACAATTTGAAGTTGTGGTATGTTGTACGTTTGACCAGAGTGTTTATCTTTCCATTCAATTTTATGGCTCTAATGTGTTCCTATATTCTTTTCTTGGGGAATCTTGACGTCTCTTCGATGTAGATTTAGTTGATGTAAATACAAACATCTCCAATACCTGAACAACTAATCTCATTTCATTCCTCAAATCTCAAAAATATAAACAGCAGACAGTTTTCTCTGCAACCGCTGCAGGCTTTTTGAAAAGTGTGGTTAGCAACCATTGAACCACGTGATAATAATGAAAGATGAATTTGAAAAATGAAAAAAATGAAAATTTATCTTTTTTTCCTCTTAAATTTCTCTCCACCTTCCAATTATCAAATTACTGACATATATATATATATATATATATATATATATATATATATATATATATATATATATATATATATATATATACTGTAAAAAGCATTATAGCATTAAATACTACATTTTTAAAAACTTTTTTCAAAAAGATTTTGTAATTTCAGTCAAGTATTTCCAAATATCCGTTAATGTAATTTATGTTATTTTCCCATCAGATTTTATGCATTATTCAGAATTAGATATTATGGTACTATGTGTGAATTTTCCTTGTTTGTTTCATCAGTTATTTACCATACAACAGTTTCGGGGATTTAAAAACAAAACAGTTACATTAACATGGCTCTCCAGCAGAGTTGATCAAGCACCACCTCCCTTTAAGTTATGATTTTGATACATAGTTTTATTTCATTATATTTTAGGGTCATATCATAATACATATAGTTTCTTATTTTATATAGGGTGTTATCATAATGTATTGTATACTATAAGATGTATACTGTTATTTCATTGATCTGAATCTAATATGTTTTGAGAAAATTTCCAAAAGGGGACACAAAAACAAAAAACATTTTTAAACAGACTTTTAACAGTGAGCGGGAACGTAGACCCCAAAGGATGCCAAATTTAGACCTCTGAAACCAGAACTTCTTTTAGCAAAACTAGAAATCTTCTGAAGGTTTGAAAATCAAATAGTTTGAAAGCAAAATTTTAAAAAAAACATGGTACGCCAATTACATTTTCCTTGACTCTAAACACTCGTTTATTGAACGAATACGACTCTAAAGCATACGAATTAGTGTCCAAAAGTAAGTGTATGTAAGTTCAAATGAACGATGAAAAAGACTTCCCCTGGTGATGTTGATTCCAATATATATATATATATATATATATATATATATATATATACTTTTATTGATCTAACTCTTATAGTTTTTTGAGAACGTCTAAAATGAGAAAAAAATGAGTGGCTGATTTTTCAGAGCACGAAAGTAAACCTCAAAGAAACTGAGTCATTTTTGAGAAAATCTACCGAAAGATATGTGCTGTGAGTAATCTGCTGATTTTGGTCATGTCTTTGTTCCTGTTCTATGATGCGTAATTATCGACATCTTAGGGTACACACATACTCTAGTACTTTATGATATAGATATTTATCTCAATTTTTATATGATTTTTCAACTTTTCATGGACAACTTTTTATATTGCTTTTTGTACATAATTTATATATCTATATATTTATATCTTTTATTTGTAAATTTCATACCACCTTGTGTCTCCAATTGTTAACATTATTTGTTATATATGCTCTGGCTAATGATCAATTTCTCAAAAATATTGTCCATATCATCATGAATTCTGCTGAGCGATTTAAGTCACGTCCAAATCATCACAACTATTCCATTTTCGATTCATTGAGAAAATGGTAATATTAGTGTTACCACTGAATTTTTTTTTTCTTTCTTCAACTACGAATGGCATTAGAATTGAATGTTTAAAGCGTAACAATGGTATTATAAGACATTTTTCAATGTAGCTAGACAGAGTCAGCCAGGCGAAATAGTAGCAGAATGGAGTCTAATGATTGCTACGAACATGTTTTGAACTATAAGCACACACACACACACACACACATACACACACACATATTTATATATAAATATGTATATGTATATGTGTGAGTGTGTGTAGGGGGTGTACACATAGCTATCCCCGCTTTTAGCCACATTTTCGCTTTTATGCGAAAAATGAGAAAACAGCATAAGTTTTGCGGTGAACAAATATAAAGGCAATTTTCATCCTCTTCCTTTCTCTCTTACACCCTGCTCTCCTGTACTTTCCACCACTCCAACCTTCATCGACTCAGCCTAACTTACTATAGTTGCCATTTTTTAGGTCTAAGGAAACTAAAAAGATTACCTGATAAAAACTTTCGGTAATTGCACCTCCGTTTTATTCAATTTCGCTTTACTACAGGGTTTTATAGGAATGTTATGTTTTGTATTATAATTTCAACGGCGAAATCAACATGAATCTGTTCTGGTGTACGCAGTTTCCTGACACAGTCTTCTGAAATTATGCACAAAAATTAACCAGCAAGGGCAATGGTTTTAGTAAGAAATCATTGAGTTTTGCCGAGATTAAAGCACCTTTTTCATCGGAGACCGAACAAAATTGGCTCCATGAAGTCTAGATGGTGCACGTGTTCACTCCAATGTATAACGCCTTTTTTCATGTCACCAGGGTGCGAAAATCTGATACCGTATTTCACTGCATGCTTCTTTTCTCTTCGGTGATCAAGCCGAAGACTAGTGTCTGGAATCATCAAATATTGTGTTCTGACAAATAGCAGGGATATGTATTTCCGTACGCTCATGTAATACTCAGTATTCAAGAAAACATATGCGATTTATCAACCCATACCTCTTTTCTCATTTCTATTAAAAGCTTTTGGGGTGAATAATACCAACTCAAGTTTGAACAAAGAAAATCTCCATCAGAATAGTACTGAAAATAGAAAAACGTTCAATTCCTGTTAAGATTACCACATTGGGATCCGGTGCCTACACACGGTAGATATTAAGAACCAAAGTGTGTACGCATTTCTTGAGCACTGTGTATAATTTTAAAAACTTCATGTTTCCGCTGGAAAGAGATTTTTTTTTAAATTTCGTAAATTTTATGCGTCCCTTCTATTCTACGATTTTATGTAATGCAAATCATTAATTTTCTGATCTCTACTAATTTACTGTGTTCAGATTAATCCATATCTTATACAGAATTTGATTTTATTACTTTTTATTTACATTTGGACCCTAATGTTGTACACATACTTTTATTGTGGGGATCACCAGGAATGTTAAAAAACAATTCAGTCATTTTACCACGGCATCCTCCAACAGCGTTGATTGGATAAACCTCCCTTCACTTATATAGATTTACATCATTATCATAATTAGTGATACATAGATTTTCTTTTATCAAATCTTTCTTATCGCTCTAATAAATTAGATTATCCCACACAATCTACCAACAGAAATATGTATGTATGTGTGTGTATATGTGTGTGTGTGTGCGTGTGTGATTTCTTTTCAGCAATGCATGTACACTTGGTTTTCTATTAATTAGTAGGTTTATTTTCGTAAAATTAGCGATTCAATAGAAACATATTTCCTATTTTAAGTTTAAATCCCAAGTATTTGTAAAGATTTTCGGAAGCCCCCTGTATACGTTCAACTTGCAATTCTTCATTATTCATATATTCTGGTGTTTTGAATATACAGAATGTAAATAATAAACAGCGCATTGAAAAAAAGTCTTTATTTCACCGGTAGAAATTCTTTCCAGATTTAAATTCCCATGAGTTACGTTTTTGAATTGGTAAATCATCGTCAAATTTTTAGGAAGCAGTTCCAAAATTCTAGTCAATAGCATTGAGAAGTAGAAACTAATTATGTTGCAAACATATTGAATTGCTGTGTGTCTTATCAATTTAGGCTTTGATTATTTGGATGATTGTAATTCAGAAAATGTGAAATGCGATATTTGATAGATAATATTCTGACCTAATCGTACGGAACATCTCAGTCTCTCAATCTTTCAGTAAGTCAGTCAGTCAGTCAGTCAGTCAGTCTCTCTCTCTCTCTCTCTCTCTCTCTCTCTCTCTCTCTCTCTCTCTCTTCTCTCTCTCTCTCAGTGTGTGTGTAGGGATGTCAAAAGTTTTTTTTCGGGTAAGTTCAGTCATGAACATCTCTTAAAATAGAAAGTTGGTTTCTTTTCCCAAGAAATGCAGAGGCGAAAAGTGGCAGAGCGTTTACTAGCGCAGAAATCGAAATGGGCGAGCGAAGTTTTGAATTTTGACTTAGGTGCACTTTACAGTGATGCCCTTGGGAAAGGAATGAATCTACTCCACCTCTGATTCCCGAGAGAATATGGATGTTTGCCGAGAGGAATGTCGATAAGTACCATGTGGTTGATTAGCTGTGATTGAGAAGATTCTATCTAATTCGGTGTTAGGTTTCATGTGTGTATAAGGGTCGTTTAATTGTTTATGTGAACTTGCCAACTGGAGTTTGATGTATGCATTAGATAAAAGACATAATTTTAAGGTAAAGCAGATGACATGCGTGTAGAATTCGTATCAGTTGTGAGGTCAGGCTGTTTTGTGTGGTTAATCAACTGTGGTTGGTCAGATTTCATCCGATTCAGTGTCAAGTTTCATGCGAGTACATGGGGGGTTCTGAGATTAAAGGAATAATTTGGGAAGCCAAAGTTGATAGTATGAAAAGGTCTCGTCGGTTTGTCGGATTCCATCTGATTCGTTATGTTAACTGACTAACAGGGGTTTAATTATTCTAGTAGTTGGTAAGGTATCTGATTGAAGCAAGAGTGTATCTCGTTAATTAGTAACCTAAATTGCGTGATCATGACTTAGCTAATTGTGGGAAGAAAGCAGATCTCTGATCGACAGTATTACATCCAGAGATAACCACTGATTCAATGGATTTTCTTTTATTCTTTTCATGTCTTTTCTTGATGATACAGTCATGCTGTAAGTCAAAGTTGTGACGTAGTTTATTTCGATATTTTGTTAGGACGTCGGAATGGTCATCTACCTCTAGTGCTCTGCAGTGTTCGACTTTTTTTTCTCCAAGTTGCATGGATTTTTTTTGAGTGGCCTGGGAGTTTTCTTAATGTATTTTTTCGAGCAATTCTGACTGCGATTGTATTGTTATCATTGCGTGATTTAGTGATTGTGTCTTTGGTAGTATTAGAAATACAGGTAGTACAGTGTATGTCTGAATTTCTTTGATCGTTAGCGAGTGCCTGTAGTTGGGGAGTTTATGAGTAACCAGATGTACCTTTCAGTGTGATTTGTTTTGGGCATTTTTGATAGTGCTGTGTATTTTTTATACTTTTCTTCAAGCCTTGTGTATGAAGTTTTGGGGGTAGAGGAGGTCCTTGAAGTTGTGTTTGGGAGCTTCGTCAAACATCCCTTTGGGTTGGAATATCTTTTTTTATAAATTCCATATTATCGGAATTTTGGACCAAAAATTCCACTTTCGGATATTACAATAAGGGCCACACGAAAAACTGCGCGGACTACGTTGACCTGTCCGAGGATGTGTGTTGGTCTGTGCAGACCTACTTGGGAGTGTGCGTTAACCTGTCCGAGGGTGACACCCACGCCAAAATTCCATTTTACAACCTGCCAGTCAGTACATTCAATGTACTAAAATCATTTGCAGCTCGCGCCACTCCTGTCCACCTTAGTTGTGTTGTGCAAGAAGACATATTGAAGAACAAGTTTTATTCCTGTATTGTTAAATGCGCTGTTATTTCTTCTCTGACCAACTCCGATATTCCCTGCCAGTTATATATAATTATATGGCTGTGCTATCCACTATATGAACGTAAGAGGTCGTCTAAAGCGCAAAGGTCCTGGGGAGACACTCCAGACTGGAAAAAAATAATTGTCAGAATACAACAGGTGGCACAAATCTTAAACCTGAATATTTATACATATACATATGTGTGTGCGTGTGTGTATGTCTCTCTGTCTGTGTAGTCGGTTGTTACATATTAAACATTGTTTTGGATAATAGTGTGAAGGATTATATAAACAACAAATTTAACCAAAATATACCCTATTTGGATCAATAACCCTTCTTGTTAATGACGCTCCAATGATAACATGACATCTCTGTAAAACGATTCCGGTTTAGGGGTCATGAATTCAGTAAAGGCACAAAATACAGCTTCCAGCATTTCGTTCGACCCATGTGGGACCTATTTTTTTTTTTTTTTTTTCAATTTTTTAACCTTTTCTCATCATCTTGGGATGACATGTTGATGTTTAAGCCCAGATATTGCTTTAACCGTTGTTCATGGGTTGTTGGCCACTTCTGTCAATAAACTCCACCATCAGGAACGGGTTTTGGCCTCCCTCAATGTTTTTCATCAGTATCTATATAACCAGAACTATTGAACCAACGCTGAACAGTCCATGCTGTTGTTGTATTCACCCAAAATGCTTTGTTACGGTTATCAGCTGCTTCAGCAGCATAATGTCCTAATTTGAAATCGTATTTGAAATACTCCAACTAAACAGATCGACACCATCGCTGTTAAAGGCCTAAAACCTCCGATGATAATGTATTACGCATCTATTCACTGTGAATCACCAAAAAATACAATTACTTTTCTTTGATGTAAAAAGAAAACGTGTAATTACCTAGTCTATATGCGATGTGCTACTCAAAAGTTCAGGGAATCTGATCATAAAAAAAATTACTCCTAGATTCAACTGTCTTCTTTGAAGTAGTCCTTGTATACAGCGATCTTGGCATTTTTTCAATATTCCTTGTATTGCTTTGAGGCGAATGTCCGTATTACATTCAAATTCCCTGAACACATGGGGAGCACCTCGCGCGTGTGCGTTTGTGCTTTTTATTCATTTTTATTATTTTTCTGAAATTTGGACTGCTTGGAGGAAAACTGATTGGCTCATAGGCACATAGCCTAAAGATATGCGCAGAGCCCAAAGACAGACACATAGCCCGAAGATAGATACATGGCTTTAAGATAGGTACATAGCTTAAACTTAATCTGTTATCTAATTTTCAATATTATCGATGCATTCTGAATGGCATTGTTGCCATGGTGATTTATCAAGTCAAAATGAATGAGCGCGAAATCTAGTAATGTGATACCATCGGAAAGCAAAGTCTTCAAGCTTTACATAATATATTATTGACTAAGAATCGCGAAAGGCTCGTCGCACTGGACAAATTTATGAAATATGTATCAATAGTCGACATACTCCAATCTACAATTAATCTACCGATAGAGGTATTTTGGCCTGGGACATTAATAATCACACGGTCTGGTCATTGTTATGATTTGAATTGAATATTGAACTCATCCGATTCAAGAACCAATTGGACAAGAACCATAAGTTCAACGATGCATCTACCATCTTTACGTCCATATCAGTCTATCTGATTGCTTCGATAACCCTACTCGGTGACCGAAGGGAGGGAGGGGCAAGTAGTGGATAGTGGTATACCTGATTGACTCGAGGGTTTGATCTAGATTTCAAATAAATCTCACTAAAAACTAAAAAGTCACGTATTATTCCTCACTCCATGTGAAAAAAAAAGAGGGAGAAGAGGTTACCTTTCAAAGAGAATGTGCAAGAGAAGAGGAAGAGACTATGTGAGTGAATTTCTACCCTCCTCCCCCACCAAAAAAATCCTTTTTCAAAGGAATCCTAAATGAAGTAATAGAGTTGTTGTAGGAGGATGAGGAAGAAGAAAAAGAAGAGGAAGGTGAGGATGGTTCACCCGAAAGTCTGGACTAAGTTTCAAATCAATTCAATATGATACGACTGAGAAAATTGATATTGAACATATTAGAGACCGACTGATAAGTGTCTTATAGAGATGCATCTGAAAAAACGAACGACATTACTGACACCAAGGGTCGTACAAATTTTAATTATTTATTCTTTCATTTAAAATTCGATCTTCATCTCGAAAAATGGAATGTAATTTTGAAAGTAAAAATGAAAAATTCACACAAGAAAAATCAACAATTTATCATAAATTTTACAAATTGATTTTTCATCATTTTTGTTTTTTATTTATTCGTTTTTTGGCATGCGCTGTCCTCAAATGTCAGCACATTCCTGGCGACCTTAGATCAAGTTATTAAGATATTCATTAGTCTACACTATTAACTAAGATAACTTTTAAAATGGAGCACGAATATTTTGGATACAGTTTGGAACGGTCTCTACTATGGAAACATTATTTTTCGTTTCTTTCTTCTATTTATTACTCGTATGTTCATTTGCTTGTTAGTTTGTCGGTTGGCTTGTTTTTCTGTTTGTATGTTTGCTTGTGTCGACTTCTGTGTGCGTACCGATCAAATGGTTTTCATTTAATCTAATCATTTAAACTAATTCCTGGCTGAAAAGCCAAACGCCATTGCCAAAGAAAAAAGGAATAATTGGCAGTTCATAGAAAGTGTGCTTCAAATGTTGTTTTTCTCTTTATAATACTGGTTTCTATCGATATTCGAAAGTATGGCGTTCATATAAAAACCTTGAGTGAGCTGAAATAGCGTAAAACGAAAACGCAAGTATCTTTAATTTATGTTGGAAAGATCTTTAAGTGTTCTCAGACCACATCAAATGGTGATGATTGTATGTTAGGTAATGTAATCAGAGGTTAGGGGGCAGGATTTAAGAAAGAGAAGAAAGGGGAGCTCGCTGCTCAAATAACACTAGACTGCAAAATAAAAACTGAACGTAAAGTCAGCTTTCAAAAAGTTGGATATCCACGTATTATTGTATTTTGGTGAAAGGTCCGTTTGATAATCATGGCTAAGTTCAGAATTAACACTTAAAGTGAAGAAGTAAATGTATCCCCTCCTTCACGAAAGTTCATTTTATGCCACTTCAGACCTTAGACCTCAGGCTATCATAGCTTTTAACTGTGTAAGTATCTATGCTTTATCTCAATCCATTTTGTGCATCCGCTGGCAAGATGTTTCTAAGGTTTCAGAAAAGTCAAGAAGAGCTTGTTATAGCGTTAGGCTTAGCGTAAAACTGGTAGACATAGAAGAAAATTAATAAGATATGTAGGTTTTGTATTGGGATATCATAAAGTTGTCAAACTTTATAAAAGATGACTGGAGGACCACTTCACTTTCTCTCCAACTATACAGATGCACAATATCTTTTCCGAAAAGTTGATTAATAACTTTCTAAAATACACTAGTATCTCGAACACAACACAGCTTCTGCTGGAAATTGAACACCGATTTACAATCCTGAGCTGATATTTATCATGCTAAAGTATGATTTGAGTACTCATGTTTTACTTTGAGACACTAATCCTGAAAGAATAAATCGTGTAAACATTTTATTGTTGTATGTGAAAATAAATGTTGATTTATCACCCTCAATTCAGAAATTGAGATGCTGGTGACCTCAAGAGAGAAAAAATGCTCAAGATGACCTGGGGTCGCTTATTTGCTGCACGAATGTTGAGTCACCAGATAAGGGACTAATTGGCAGCAAACCCATAGATACTAGTGTCAAGGATTTTGGAATGGGTAAGAATGTTCGTCTGTAGTAGCCAGAAATTCAGCCGGGTCACCTTCAGCCACACAAAGTGTAGCAGAATCAATCGACGTAATTGGCCTTCAATTCACTCCCTTACCTGTTATTTAAAGACTCTCTGAAAATGCACTCCTTTTTTCCCTCTAGCTGTGCTACATTGTTTGTATCTATTTGTATATAACTGTATATTCCTCTTACCTTTACGCCGTTCTATTTGTCCTTTATCATTTTGTCCACGCACCCACGTACACTTTCACGTACAATTTGAGGTCGGTATTTCCTCTTCTGTCTGATTGATCCCATGCCTCGGTCATATCAGTCTTATTATGGGAGGTCTATCAATAATGTAACTATAACGCTTAACCTAGACAGTCACTTTCCGTCCAGGGAGCGGATGCACTGCTTTAAAGTATTTGGTTGCTCCTTTGTGAAGGTTACCTTCGCTCTTTTGATACCATTAATTAAAACGTTCTGTAAAGATTGGTTCTTTTGGTACATCGCAATTCACCTAAAAGAAAATTTTTCTTTCAGATTTGGGCGCTTTCAATCGATTACGCTCGAGATTTCTTAGTTTGAAAACCATTTGTAAAACATTTTTTAATCTTTTTCCGGGGTATAAGTGGGTATTATCGATTGAAAGCACAAAATGTACTTACATCTGAACAACGTTGTTGAATATCCGACACTATATATTTTTTTTCTTTTATAAAGAAAAGTTTCGATGTAGTTATCCCAGTTTTGAATAAATAAAATACATTTCTGATCAAATTATAACTACCTTTTTTCATCAAAAAATGGTTCAACTAACAGTCAAAAAGGCTTGGGTCGAAATAGAATAGAACATGGAATATGTTAATCTTTCAGTAAAACTGCTGACGTATGAGGTGACGTCATTCGATGTGAAGTCAGGAAGCTTCCTTTTCAAACTATTCGGATTCGGATGTATGGAAGATCATGGAGAAATACTTTCGATTATATTTTGGTCAAGCATGCATGGTGCTCATTGCAGCCATCAATTTTTGAAAATAAGACTTGTTTGAGAATCTGCTTGAGCGCCCCACTAGTCCCAATTCCTTTTTTTTTTTTTCGCACAATTCGTGTTTTTTATCCTTTTGATGGTATACCAGCTTGAATTCCATACCATTACACCAACGTACACACGCATTTTGCCATACATATTTACACTGCTACTTATGTTCGGTCTTGGTCAGCTTTAGATTTTTTTTTCGATTCAGAGATTGAAAAATGCAATGTGTATTTCTAAAATACTCGAATCATGGATAAGACTTCTCTGTGTATTTAAATTCAGTGTGGTTCTACTTCTGCCTGGGACAACAGAGAGTCGATCATTCAGCCACTATGTAAACTGAAGATTATATATCTGGTCAAATTCCACCGACCGACTAAATTACCCATGACCATTGGCGTCTGCTGACACTCTTCCAAAGAGTGGGTGGGGGACAAAGGGATATATTTGGAATGAATCTTAACAGCAAACCATTTACCACTGAAGAACATACCATCTTTTTATATGGGTAAATCAAGTTTGGGTTAGATAAAACAATTGTACAGTACCATTATCCTTTATTGGCTAAAAGGTTTCAACTTTCAATTACGAGGAGGAAGTGTTGTGAAGAGCATAGGAGAATAATGGCTGGAGAGAGGGAAAAGACTAGAACATTGAGATGACAATAGAAAATCAACAAGGAGTAATGCAGTCTAGGTTCAAGTGACTCTTATCTAAGACACTTTACAATTTGCACCTGCAAGCAATTGATTTCTAACTTCGTTCTATGTCCCTGTAAGAAAATTAAAAGGTCCCTGGTTTAGAAAAAAAAACGAAGCAAATAAACCAAGTGATTACTTCTGACACACAAGTATTTGTAGCGTTTGTTTGTCGCACTGAAAACCAACAGTTACAGATGTAGGAATGCACAAAAGTAGTTTATTTTTCTTCTGAATTCTCTCTCTCTTCGATTTTCGCCATGAGGTTTCGTTCTCGTGAACTATTTTTGTCTTCGTTTATCTACACCAGATTTCCTTTGCTATCAACAAATATGTCGTCTATTGAGGATATACACACATTTTAAATGCATTGCTTACATATCTATCACAAATGTTTTTTCAAGTCCTGAAAATTTTATTGAAGTCTGTCACTTTTGGTCATCCAGCTGTAACATGAAACGCCTCGTAAATTTGCACGAAGTCTAAGAGATTGAATTGAAAGAACAGTATAAATCTACCACTAGACGTTAGAATTGTATTGACTTTTTCTGTTTTTACAAAAAAGTGCTTTGTGGGTCTCTATGGTCATTGATGGGCTAGTCATATGGCAAGAATGGCAGACAACCGATGAACATCACGACTCACAACATGGATCCCCAGAGATCATATGCGAAACCGAGGCCGACTGAAACCAAGACGGAGAGGTGAACTAGACAAGTTCAGAAGTTATTGGCTCAGTAACGCCCGTAATAGAGAGATCCAGCGAATCTTTTGAAGGTGTATGTCATACGACGGAAGATAGAAGTATGATGATGATGATCATCATCATCATCATTTGGGCCAACAATACCCAAATCTTGCTCTGATATTTTCAAGATAAAAGATCTACTATGTTAAGATCATTTTAGATAAAAGACTTTATTTTTGATAATTCTCAAAAATTTGTCCTGGTTCTCGTGTTGTCTACTGTGATCTATGTGAGGTACCGATGTTTTCACTATTAAAAGTAAGCATTTTTCCCAAAATACAGTCAATTAATCATTGAATTAATCCATTTCTATGAGGACTACTGCATTTTGGGAAGATTTTTAAAAAAAGAGTAATTTTTGCTGATGTCACGATCATCTACCATAGAGTGCAATGTGTCTTTAACAAGGCTGAAATATTGACAATCATAGATTTTTCACAAACAATCTCGGACTTTTTGGATTATAGATATATATCCATCTGTTTTGCATATCTTGACTCTGACGGAGACACCACTTACTGGCTTACCACCTGTAAAAATTTATCGTTTTACTGTCATTATAATCAGCTGCGGTCAGTCTTGACCACTTATCCGGCGTTGACGGGTACTTTATCTACTTTATCAAAATAGGATACGGTCATGTAGACGGCAAAACTATTCTGCAATGTTCGGGAAACGTGAACTGTGGTTGTCGCAACTTGGAGGTATGAGTACACAAACTACTGATTATGTAAACGCCAGCAGAACTCGAACATGTCTTTGGAATTGATTCGATCTGAAGGAAAGGACTGGCAGCAGAAAAGGTAATTGGAGTTTTAGCCCCGCGGGACCGAGACAGTCGTAGGAACAGATTGAAATATGGCTCTCTCCACAAACGAACGTAGCGACGAATAGATTTTGCTACCTGTCAATAAGTTCTCAAAAACAGTTATACAATGAATATAGACGAAAAGACAGACACAGCAGCAAACAAATTTCGGTCCTGACTTTACTGAGTACTGGCCTTTTAGGCATAATAAAAGAAAGTAATAACTTTTTTTTACAACTTCTTACTTTTTTCACAAACGAACCGACTACTTTCGTTACCAAAGACATACAGGACATTATAACAATACAAAATTCTATTATTGATAACATTATGATAATAAATAAATATGATGTCCTTATTGATGAATAACACATCTTGAAATTAGATTTAAAGATAGGTCTCATGAAAAGGTATCAAGCTATTTTGAATACCTCAAAACCAATCACCTGACCTTGATGTGACTTAGCAACCAATTAGAGGAGACCTTGCTGCACATGGATAAGCAGATGCACTCCTGTAAGATCACTCAGTCGACAGTGATATGTCATTGAGTGAGCTTGCATACTATGACCATAACCAAACTATTTTTCACGTCTTGCGCTGGGTTCTTTGGCAATTAATTGCACCACCCAGGCCTGTCAGAACCATTAAAATCCAAATTTGACTCTCTCTGACTTCTGGCTCTTCCCTAAGATAATTTAGACCGTGGGGAAGAACGTGACAAGTCGACCGATGACATCCCCGAAAGAAGACTTCGCAGAGTGTTTTGAACAGTAGATTGGACATTAGGATAAGAGTCACAAGGGCAGATTTTTGAAAGGGACTAATGTCCAATTGCCCAAGGTTATTGATTAATCAATATTAAATCGCTGGATATTTTCCGGACAGATCTCATATGTGTATCGATGCTGATCATAATCACATCGAGTTCAAATGCCATGAAATTCAGCGTTGAAATAACGAGTGATCAAAACTCTGATTGATCACAATACCGAAAAGTTGAAATCCCGAAAAAAAAACAAAGGTAGGGATGGTCATTGGTAGATTTTTTTGCATTTTTTTAAATACAGTTTTATTCTCAAGTCAGAAGATGCTTACAGCCCTTCGCTTGCGTTTTCTATATTTTCGATGGGGAATTTAGATTTAGTATTTACGAGAATGAATTAAGAATATGAAAATAACATTCGGTGAATTCACCCGCATATTTTTGGAAATTTTTCTTTCGTATTTATGTTAATCCAAACATCCGAAATGTTGTTTTTATATAATGAATTGATTTTTGTCGTCAATACTAAATAGATTCATTTTTCCATGAATCGTGCATGTGTGATATATTTTAACAACTAAAACTGAAAAGTTATTTAATAGAAATGAAGTATTTGCCCAGTAAAGTCAGAAGGATAGGAAATATATAACTCTTTTTTTACACAGCTATAAATAACTGTAAAGCATAAAATGAAGCTACCAAATTCGACGTACCCAGGAAAAGCTTTTCTCATAAAATCCTCTTCGCTTTCGTTGCAAATTCCAAATCGGAAACGCAGACCTGGAAAAAGAAGACCACTACTCTACCTCGGACAATGAAGCCTTCGGAAGAAGAAGAAATGAAGTGAATAATTACTCTAGGATGACAAGCTTTCGGTAAAGCAGGCTCAACTTTAAAGAGCAAGCAAATCTCAATAGTCTTAAAATGAAAGGTGTACGACTAACGTATCCTCCCGATCGTCACCTATGAAACTGAAACATAGACTTAACCAAAAGATGACCCTCAAACTGTCTGGGATATGACAGAATCTATTATAAAAATCAAATGGTGATTGGCTGGCCATGTTGCAAGAATTTCAGACCATCGATGGACATCACTACTTACAAAATGGATCCCCAGGATCATATGCGAAACCGTGTCCGGCAAAATACACGATGGTGTGAAGAACTAGACAAGTTCGGAAAGTATTGGCTCCGTGACGCCCATGATAGAGAGGTCTGGTGAATCCTGGGGAAGGTTTATGTTCAACGGCGGACGCTAAAAAGCCAATGATCAATCGCTTCATAAACGAAAATAATGGATTGCAAGAGTGCGTCTGCGTATATTGACTGAACGTCTATTTATTAACGATTTATTGATGATTAATTGATTAGTTTTCAGATATATCAAAAAATAGGTCTGGTTAGTCTCTTGATAGAAACTGTCACGTGACCAACGTCTCTTGGAAGTGTGCTGCATTGAAGTCCGTTGATCGATTAGAAGAATTAAAGGAAAAGGGTGATCAATGTATAAGTTACTACTCTTGCCTTTTGTTTGTCAGTGAATCCGAATTTGAGAAAAATAGAATCAATGCTGCTGGACACAAAGAAAAGGATCAATTTGACACATATTTACATTGCAAATTGAACATATTGAAGGTCAAAAAGCGTTGTTTCTTTTTTTTAAACATAATGAGTAAAGTTTCAAACTTAGAGCCCTCAAGTTTTATTAGCGTGACCTGAAAGAGTAATACATATATAGCTGCACAGGTAGCCAAACAGAACCAATTGAAAATTGAAGAAACCTTTATTGACAGAATTTGACTAATATCCTTTTCAACGTTAGCAAAATGAAAAACAACCAGGGGGACAAGCTGGCTTCAGAGAAAGCTACTCAGCTATCGACCATCTCCATTCAGTAAACCAACTGAAAGAGAAAGCAGCATAATATAGAAGGCCACAAGCTGTAAAATTTGTTGACTTTAAAAAGACCCAGCGATCGAAATCGAAAATGCAGAGCTTGCCACTACATCTACCTAGGACAATGAGTCTCCATGAAGTCCTTGAAAGAAAAAATTAAGCAAAGAATCACACTAGGTTGGGAAGCTTTCAGTACTGCAAGCTCGACTGTCAAGAACACACAATTTCCACTAATCCTAAATGGAAGGGTATACAACCAATGTACCCTACCGATAGTCACCCATGGAGCTAAAACATGGAACTTGACCAAACGATTGACGTGCAAACTGAGAACCATGCAACGTGCACATGAAAGAATCATGGAGAGATCATGAGACAACAGAGTATATTAGAGAAAAGATAGGAGTCCGAGATATCATAGAAACAATGAGAAAACTCAAATGGCAATGAGCAGGACATGATGCAAGAATGTCAGACAACTGCTAGACATCACGATTCACAGTGTGGATCCCTAGAGATCATATGCAAAATTGTGGCCAACAGAAAGTAAGATTATTTCTATTAATATTCGGACCATCCTCATCTTGGTTGTTTTTCATACAACGTTTCGGCCGTTGCACTCTACGACCAAAACGTTGTATGAAAAACAACCAAGATGAGGATGGTCCGAATATTAATAGAAATAATAATAATACCTCATCTCAAAAATTCAGAGATATAGAAAGTAAGATGGCCTGAAGAGTTAGTTGAATTCAGAAAGTACTGGCTCTGCAATAAATTGAAGAAAGGTCTAGCAAATCTTGGGGAAGGTTTATGTCTAACGACGGACGCCAAAAAGTCTGATGATGAAGATGTTCTTTGATATAATGGTTGTTTGGCTGAGTTTGTCTCCTAAAATAATCATTCAGTCATCCATAAAGTCCTCCCCTCGATCCTTTTGCATTCCTGCCTTTGCAGATATGTTCTTGCGTTTGTTTGATAAGTTTTGGTAGCAGCATGGACTTTGGGGGACACATTGTGAAATTTGTGGATTTCTTCAGAATGTGGTGTTTCGAGATTATGTGGAATGTCCCAAGAATATCAGCACGGTTCCGTTTGCATTTCAGAGATTCCAGGTCCAGTATAACTTAACTGTTAGATCCGGGGAATTAATTTCGTCGCTCTACGTCGGACACATTCCATATCATTAATGTTATACCTGGGAGATCATACGGTTGAAGCAAATTTCAAACGTAAGCGAACCAATCACCTATAAAGTCAAATAGAATTGTCTGTGTCGAGTAGTTCAAATGCATGTCTGATATATCCAAGGGTTTGGTTTGTTTGGTTTATTTTTATCTGACAGTGTTGTGTGATTGTGAGCTTATTGTCTATGTGTCTCTTGGTTAGGTGCCATGTTTCCCAACCAAGAGACAGATCCGCAAACTGAGAACCATGCAACGTGCACATGAAAGAATTATGCTGGGCCTCACATGGAGAGACCTCAAGACAGCTCAGTACATCTGGGAAAAGATAAGAGTCAAGGACGTCATAGAATCCATTAAAAAGCTCAGATTGCAGTGGGCTGGCCATGTTGCACGAATGGCAGACAACCGATCGACATTGCGACTTACGACATGGATTCCCTAAGATCACATGCACAACCGAGGCCAGCAGAATATTAGTTGGAGAGACGAGCTAGACAAATTCAGAAAGTACTGGCTCTGCGACGCCCATGATAGAAAAGTGTGGCGGATCCTGGGGAAGGTCTATGTCCAACGACGGATGTTGAAAGACTGATGATGATGATGATGATGATGATGATTGTCTATGTGTACTCCGGGGATCCTTTTCAACTTGAGTTGAACCCAACGTGAGAAAGGTTTTACTTGTATTGGTCTTCCTGCATTGATACTGAGCATCGGACCTACCTAGATGCATGACTTGGCATTTTGATCGATGGGAACTCGTCGGCATTTAAAGTGCCTACTGTTCCAGCAAGGGAAAATCTCCAGCTACTTGTTGAACGGAGTCCTCTGATGTTAGAATCGTTTATAACTTGGTGTCATCAGCTAACATTGACTCTACTTTGATTCACATAGGGTAAATAACGCAAGTCATAGTATTATAATTTAGGTTGTTACATTTTTTTTCTAGTAGGTTTTGGTGCACAATAAGAGAATGCAATATTTTAAAATTGAAAAATCTCATTTTTATGATTTAGGTTAGGGTTATCCAAACTCTTGCAAAATGATGTACTCAGTAACAACATGATTTATATTAGTCACTAATTGACCCTCGCCATTAAAAAATTACGGCTCTAATTAAGTAATTTTGCAATGGCATTGTACTTATGAGATACCAAAAACATTATGTTCTGCAGCATTTTCTTGATTATGTTCTGCTGATCTAAAGGTAAAATCAAGTTAAGTCACAATTTATCAAGTTCTATTTAATCAGTGTCCCACCGCAGCAATATGTGACACAAGGTCGGGCTTAACGTGGGAAGAAATAGTACCTTACAATTTATCAAGTTTAACGTGACGTTAAATTCTACTTCTGTTAAGTTACGTCACTAGACGTCATTAATGACGTAAGTATGGTAGTTGACAAATGCACATTGCTAATTATTGTATGGATGGATGTGGGAGACACATCAGCGAAAAAAAATCACGTTGTACTTAGTATTTTAGACAAAGCAAGGTAATAAAACAAAGATATTTATTGGCAAAATATGATGTTCATATCTATAACCTCTTACATAAAGTCATGGTATTACATATAGGCTTACTTTTAAAAATCAATTAATCGAATAGGGTTATGGCTAGGTTTAGCGTGATATTTTCATTTTGAATGGTAAGAAGGATAAGGAAAAAAGATGATATATCGTTAAGTTATCGATTCAATTCATGATTCGTTTCAGAAAACCAAACTAAGAAAAAAAATATTGACATTTATATGTTCATGTCTTTATTTTTTTCTTCTTTAATTCAGCCAATTCAAAAATTTATCAAAAATTCCATGTCTCCTTCCTACTATCAAATGAAGATGTTTCTTACGTCACCTCACCTCTTTAATTTTACTCTTCTTTAATATCAAACTCTGGTCCAAGTCTGGAGTGGACTTTTTTGTCGTGATAACCAGAACCAGAAAAACAAACCTCACCTTATTCAGGAGAGTAAACTCTTCAATGTTTGTCTGCTGTGCTGAACCAAACCGATGTGTAGAATTAACATTCCCCGACTGTGATATGAAATCATAATGTAGTGATCAGTAGGCTGCTCTTTTACCGACTGAGCCAAACAGACAAGATAAATTTTCATATGTAGTATGAAAAATTATGTTAGAAACATGAAAGGGCTTATTTCGTTCTAATAGACAAATAATACATTTATGAAATGAACAGTTCTCTACCGTAATTTTAAAGCACGGCTAAATGGTTCGCAGGCGGCTCTGTTACCGACCGAGCCGAACTGACAAGTCTTACATATCTATGAAAATTTATATTACAAAAACGCAAATAGAAACATCTATGCCGAGAAAACACTTTATTTTTTTTAATTCAATACAGAAGTTGCAATGTTCATCTTCTGTCGAAATATTCATTATTTCATTTTATTCTATTGTTGTATTAACAAACAGGTTGAAAATTGAGTGATTTTCCATACGACAGTCGCGGTTCGAAGTTTTAAGAATTCAACCATTTGTTATTTTGTCGTGGAGTCTCGCTTCCTTTTTAACCTTACTTGGATGTCTGAGGACTTCCCTTTTCTTTTTTATTGCTTGACCTTAAAAGTCTATCTGTAAAATCATTTCTGTTGGGAAAATAGGGGGGGGAATTTATGCTCTACATCTATTTCCTCTACCCTTGTGTTGTTTTTTGTTTTGGTCTCGAAAGACCTCAACAACTACAGGCCTATAAGCCTACTCAACTGCGTACACAAACTTTTCACAAAAATCATCACCAATCAAATCTCAAAAACACTTGATGAAAACCAACCACGAGAGCAAGCTGGCTTTAGAAGAAGCTACTGATGATGATGATGATGACGATGATGATGATGATGATGATGATGATGATGATGATGATGATGATGATGATGATGATGAACAAACGTGCTCGGATATGTAGAAGAAAAATGATCAAAAGAATGTTAATGCAGATCTCGGTAAATATTTTAGTTTAAGCAATTTTCATATACGTAGATGAAGAAAGTGAAAGAGATTTTCCACAAAATAAATCCAATTTTTCTTAATAAAATATCACTATTTGTCAGCTAGCAGCTTCCAAGTAGCAAGCAATCACAATTCGAATTCAGGAAATATCCTGATCTGAATGTTGGTGTAGTTTCAAAATAGAAATTCATCGTTCAATATTTAATTTTATTCTTTATCAATAAATGTAAAATCGATCAAATTGTTACCTGATGATTGTGAACAGAATACCAAGTGTAGAAATTTTAGGAAAGATTATGAAAGGTTATCTCCCTTGTAACTCTATACAACATTCCAGAGTTACGTCCCTTATATAGTAGTCTATCCATTCCGTTTGTTCGAATTGAATTTTTTTTAATATTTTACCGAAGTTTTTCAAATTAATTTTCAGTTCTGCAAATATTTTTGCTCTTCAAAATATTTCCATATTCACAGTTTCTCATATAAATGTTCGGGAGAATGAGATAAACTTCAATGATATAAGAATTAGCAAATACAACTGGAAGGACATTCTTAAAAAGTGCAACTCATGAAAAAAAATATATTTATAATTTATTATTTCTTTTTTTTAAATCATGAAAAGCTAATTAAATTTGTTTACCTGAATGTCATAAATTCCCTCTTACTCCGACTGTACCTTCCAAATTTCATCATTTATTATTATTCTTTAATTTGGTGTTGTTTTTTTAAATAAGAATTGATTCATATTCTTTGGATTATAAAGTACTCATTTGGTAGAAATAAAAAAACAGTGACTTGGTAAAAATATGACGTTGAACGTCAAAATCTCAGTACTTGTAAAATGGTTGTCACTTTCTGTAAATCTGAAAAATTTGATAAATTTCTTTGGCCAAGTTGCTCTAAATTATCTCCAGTCCTGTTCAGGACTATTGAACATTAAATGAATGAAGCAATATGTATTCAACATTAAAAAAAATCACTGGAATTCCGTGTTCGACAGCTATTAGTCTAGATATCAAATCGCTTCCTGTTTATAGAATTTATATAATAACTCACGAAGTACATGTCAAAAACGACAGGATCATTCAAGCAAGGATAAATTATGCAAATTCATATTTTAGAATAAATGTACACATTCCATAATCTTTTGAGTATAACTTTTTTATTAAAAAGTGTGATTCCCAGAGTTTAAGTCTGATTCCTTGTTCTAGTCAGAATTACCTACGTTTACATGCGAATATGTTTTAGTATAAGATATCCATACTTGAATAATCACATCTATTTTTGATTCAATAATTATAAGTGGTTTATGAGTAATTGTAACACCCCAAAAAGGTTCGGGTAACTTGAAACTGTTGTAGGTATCACTTGGCCGTTTCCACCGGGACTTTTTGACATACCAACAAATTTTGAGACACTAGTATCTATATATATAATTTACTTGCAGATGTATCAATAAGGGGAACCACTCTATAATTAGCATCCAATAAGCCTGGAGTTATTTCCCTTGGAAAATTCAATCATCACATACAAATACATAGATTATCAGAGTGAGCGCAAATGCTGTCTCCACTGCTACTCCTACTACTATCATCCTCCTCATCATCATCATTATTCATTATCATCATCAGCAGCAGCAGCATTATCATCATCATCATTATTGTTGTTGTTGTTGTTGTTATTGTTATTGTTGTTGTTGTTGTTGTTATTGTTGTTGTTGTTGTTGTTGTTGTGATAATGATGCCAATGATGATTCAAATTAGATAAGAAATTGCTTTAATCTCAAACTATCCTACAAAAAATAATGTTTGGTTATGTGGTATCAGTATTAGGGAAGAATATTGACTCTCATGGAATGCCAGGGACAAAACTCTCAAGATGGTTCATGATGAGATAGTACATATGATGCAGTTGGATTCATGCAATTCTCAAGAAAATCAATACAAAAGAAATATAAAGAGTCAAGATTTAAATTCAAACTTGGTTTTCCAATTTGATAAGAATTAACTCTCTACACAATTCCAAATCATTAT
Organism: Thysanoteuthis rhombus; assembly: GCA_963457665.1. Lineage (NCBI taxonomy): Eukaryota > Metazoa > Mollusca > Cephalopoda > Oegopsida > Thysanoteuthidae > Thysanoteuthis > Thysanoteuthis major. The sequence goes on along the minus strand of OY735212.1, from coordinate 48,437,356 downwards.
CCCAAAAGACACAATCTCGAATGCCACAATCCCAAATGTTGAAATCAAAATAGCTAAATCCCTAATGGCAAAAATCCAGTAAACTGCAATTCTGAAAGATCAAAGTCATGTACAGCTGAAATCCCAAAAGGCAAAATTATTTCTTTATGGGATTTCAACACTCGGAATCATAGCATTCAGGCTTGGGCTTTGTGAGATTAAGACCCTCTTAAAGCAAATTTACAAATTTACATTTGTGGTAATTGGAATACAAATGATAAGAAAAGGAGGACAATAAATAATAATATCTAGTAAATATAACAAGTTGGCTCAGAAGGTAAACAAAAATATGTATGACTGGGTGGGAAAGGTGGTTCACTGGAAACAGTGCAAGCAACTGGAATGGAACCATGTAAACCAATGGTAAATGCACGAACTAGAATCTGTCAAAGAGAATCAAAAATATAAAATTCTCTTCAAGTCTGAATTCGAATGGATTGGCCAGTCAAATCCAAATTTTTACATACCCAATGTCTTTTGCAGCATGCCATGTAGGAAGTGATGAATTAGAAAATTGGGAAAAAGGGGTGATCAATGAATCACATTTTGTTGAGCAGGGATCACTAAAAGAAAGTCTGAATTTTTCAGTAACAAGTATGAAAGATGCAAGTGATGTGGCTGGGCCTTTTGGTACCGAGGAACGGATGGTATAATTTTCAGTGTACAAAACATGGGGAGTAAATTGAAGAGACGGAACTTAATTAATTAACCAGGAAAAAATGAAGGGAAGACAGAAGAAGATACACAACGGCAGTCATCGAATCGACTCTTGAAAGAGGTCGGGGCTTCAGAGCTATAAACAAAGGCCTCGACTCAGGATGAAAGCAAATAATCTGCATACTTGAGGAAGATGGAACTTAACAACAGACAGAGACAGGATTGTCGAACGTGCCATAGAATTTTACCAAAAACTTTATTCGTCCAAACGAGGACTACAAAACAATAAACAGGATACACAAGATGCGAGCAATCAACTTGAGGACTTCCCAGAAGTAACCCAGAGGTAGGCGAAACAAGCTATCAAACAGACAAAGGAAGGAAAAGCCCCAGGACCAGACAACATCACCATCAACCTACTCCAAAAAGCAGGTAAAATCATCACCAGGAAACTGGCTGTCCTCTTCAACTTGTGTCTTACACAAAGTAAAGTCCCAGATGATTGGAACACTGAAGCTACTCGACCATGGACCACCTGCATTCGATAAATCAACTGAAAGAAAAAGCAGCAGAATATAAACTACCACTCACCGTAGCATTTATTGACTTCAAAAAGGCATTCGACTCTGTAGAAATCCCTTAGGTCCTGGAGGTCATCACTTGACAAGGTGTAGATCCAGTATATGTCGAAGTGCTGAAACATATATACAATCATAGCAGCTCCTTAATCAGGCTACATAAAAACTCTGACTCCTTTCAGCTCCAGAAAGGAGTAAGACAAAGTGATACCAACTCACCCAAACTCTTCACAGCCTGCCTTGAGATGATCTTCGGAAGACTTGACTGGTAGAGCAGAGGAATTAAAATAAACGGCGAGTATCTGAGCAACCTCAGATTTGCAGACGACATTGAACCCTTTCAGGCTACATAGAGACTCGGACCCCTTTAAGACAAAGTGATACCAGCTCACTCAAACTCTTCACAGCAGGGACATTATAAAATCCATTAAAAAGCTCAAATGGCAGTGGGCTGGCCATGTTGCAAGAATGGCAGACAACCGATGGACATCACGACTCACGACATGGATCCTCCAAGATCACATGCGCAACCGAGGCCAGCAGAATATTAGATGGAGGGACGAGCTAGACAAATTCAGAAAGTACTGGCTCTGTGACGCCCATGATAGAGAAGTGTGGTGAATCCTAGGGAAGGTCTATGTCCAACGACGGATGTTGAAAGACTGGTGCTGCTGATGATGATGCTGATGATGATGATGATGATGATGATGATGATGATGATGATGAATGCTGTAGAACACAAACCAATGGATCAATTTAGCATAAATGCACGTTGCAAATTGACCCTCCTCCCAGAAAAACTCATTAGGGAAACAGGAAAATTTCTAGCTCTATTGGTGAAACTTATATACATAGCCAGCCAGACCAACTTAAAAACTGAAGAAACTTTTGTTGACAGTCTTTCTTGACAGTCTTTGTTGACGGTTTCTAATGAGATTAGAAGAAAGTGAAAAGCTGGAGAAATATCAAGACCTTGTGGATGAAGTAGTTGACTGTTGCACCCAGCATGTAATGAAAACAGAAAACTTGTTACCTCTCCTGGGGTTTTATTGGAATTACAAAAGTACACGTTTGTTTTTGGCCCTCTTCTTTCTGAAGAGTGAAGAAAAGGGGTCTATTTACAGGGATCAAGTAGAGATAATTTACTCATTCCCTCCTTTAAGAATTAATCCATTATCATACAAAGAGGTTTTTGATTAGCTCACTTGGAAGGCTTGGAAGGGTCCTAAGGAGCCTTGCAAAGGGATTGAAAGAACTGGAAATTTGATCCATTGAAGATTCAAAACCATCAAGATGACACAATTATGAGAATCAATTAAAATACTGAAGAGATTGCTGGGGTATTTAGGAGACTTGCTGTCACTTGATCTCCATTGGAAGCCACAAGTTACTAGTACTGTAAAAATTCAATAAGAAGGTGAATATAATTCTTTAAATTTATACAACACTTCCTTATTTCTCTTGAGTAAGTAGAAGATAGTGTGTAAGATTAAATATTGATCCAATTTTCTAAACTGCTTAATTTCCTTTCTTTATCAAAATTTATATAAAAGGAATTATTAGGAAAAACATTCTTCTCCATACTAGCTGAACGATTTCATGAAAAAAGAGACAGCCTCATAAGTCTACGACATGGAACTCTTATCATTCACCAAATCCCAACTTGCTAAGCGTACATTTAAAATGTTCTGCTTTCAAAACGTTTTCATCATCATTTTGGTAATAATGCTAACCAACACATGACACATCAGAACAATAGTGAATTTTATATGTAATAAGTAACCTTTGTGTTTTTGCACATCTGAAGGATTGCCTTCAACAGATGCAACCAACATTTGATTATCTGGATTATTTTATTCACAGTAGGGATTTTTTTTAATAATTTCTATTCTTTCTTATATATATGTGACTGTTTCTGCTTATTGTTTTTTCTGTTCAAATGAAATACTCCAATTGTTGATTGTACTGGGAAATTTTTTCCAGACAATCTTTCTCGTTCACTTTCTCACGACTGAAACCGGTATCTGAAATATTATAATCAGTTATTTTAGGGAAATGAGTTATCTTCTAAAGATAAAGCTAGAAGAATCTTACAAAGATATGACAGGGATAAAGAATATAGAAAGAAGAGAACTATTTTTCAACTCTGAAAATAAATTATTCAATAACTTTACTATAATTTGATTTATTTTGTTTGTTTGCTATCTTCTCTTACAATATTTATCCAATTAAGTTTAGATTCGGTTGGCATAAGTATTTCTGCTGGGGGCAGGGATATTATTGAAGGAGTTTGCAGCTGATATTTTATGCTATTCCCCATTAATAGTTGTTTGCCTCAATTGTTTGACATCTGTCTTGACCACAATTAGTAGTTATAATATTCTGACCACTCATTCTTAATTAGCGTTCTGTGTTCTAGATGGGGCGGCCGTTTCAAAAGCCAAGGTTCATGGGAAAACTTGTTTAGATAAAAGGAGTCTATATAAAGATTAGGTTGGGAACCACAGTTTAAGACTGACAGGGAGGACTTATTTTCAGTTCTCACCTTTTTTAACTGAGTTATATAAGAATTTTAGTCAGAAGAGAGGAAGACAAGGTGGTGTTGGATGGGGGACACAATGCTCTAAACCTATGTAGTGCCCACCTTTTCAGCTCAAGTAAATTATTCATATATGGAGTAATATGTCCTTTGGAAAGGATCTACTTCTAACCCCTATATCTCTGTAGAAAAGGTAAATTCCCTGTTCCCCTTTTTGACATCACAGAGAACTGTCAATCAGATAGCAGATCCTTATCTTTATGATATTTTAACTCTCTCTCTCTCTGTTCCGCCAGTGTCGAGGTAAGCTCGTCTCTTCTCCTTTCTCTCTTTAGTTAGGATAGTTAGTATAGTTTTTATACACACTTTGTTCTTACACAAGCATCATCACATCTTCATTTCAAGAACACATTCTAACCAAGTTAAGCACTATCATCGTAGTTAGGACGGACTTCCTAAGATAACTTCATAGTGGCTACGACTAGGATGACTATACTGACGAACATTCTATGGACTCTATCTCACATTTACTTAGTGACATTATTTTCCCTTCATCCTTCCTATCTCTACATCTTTTATCCTGGTAGATCCCTCCACATATTCATGTTGGCAGAAATTCCGGTCCTTGTTTATTTCAATTAACTCATGAATTAAACCTGGCACTGTTGTTTACTTCTTTGTCTGTTCTTACTTCTTTGTTTTGTTGACAATCCAACTAACTGTGTACTAACCTTGTTTTTGTGCTTAAGCAACCAACACGCTACTCAACACGCTACTCACCAGAATTTATCTTCTTAGATCAATTCTGCGTTATACACGTGCCAGGGGGCTAATATATTAGCAACCTAAATCTGGCCCCCCAACACGACACCTAGATGTCGGGCATGTCAGTTACAACCACAGAAAAAGGAATCAGCAAAATGAGTTTGAATTTTGTCTACCTTCTTTTTTCCAATGAGAAAGGCATGAGTCCATACTCTCCATGCATTATGTTTTTTTATCAAATTCCTAAAAGAATACATGCCATGATGGCTACTGATGGATAAGTGAGTAATTGTACAAACCATCTCTATAACTACCTTGAGTACCCTTGACAGGGGCTGCAAAAAGCTGCAACCTCTATACACAGGCTTGGCAGGGACCAATAAAATAAGAATGTTACACTATATGAAGCAGCAAAAACTTGGTCTAGTGATGCATAGTGGTCAGGTTATGATTATCACTTTTTGATAATTGATCCGACTTTATCAATTCTGAATTTAGACCTAATGCCACTATGAGTAATTGCCCACTACATCGAAGCTGGGTATCAGTATGAGTAAATGCTGTAATATAGTCCCTGGGTGAAGTCTGAGTTAGCTGTGATAGCAGGAATTGTTAAGTTACTAATAAATAAGTAATTTAGGTGAAACAATGGGGACAGTATTATGCAAAAGTGATAGGTGTCAGTAATAGCAATAGTGTGTGTGTGGATGGAATGAAAGAATCATAAAGACAAAGGTGGATAAATACAAGATAATGCTGAAACACGCATGAAAAGTGAAAGGCTTATTGTAACATGAGAATAAGAAGTGATTCATTTAACTAAAATATAGAGGACGAATAATGAGTTTGTTAAAGTTACTACTTTGAAATTTTGATGGGTAAAATATTTATCATTGTGCCAATCTATAATGAGAGTTTTGAAGGATTAAGAATGTTTTTATACAGTTTGTATATGAGTTATAATTGACTATTGATATTGAATAAAAAGTTTGTTGAGAAAGTCTTTTGTGGGTTGTATGTAAAGTTATTGACAGAGGAATGGGTTTTTTATACTTGTCTTGACTTTGTGACAAAATGCATACATGCATATAGTACACGCAATCTGATTGGGATTGGTCAGTTGCTTTTAAAGCAAAAGGTCACTCAGATGAGCTGTATTTTGATTAATTAGATAGATAGTTGTCTACTTCCTTGTCTGAGCAATTGTTAGTCGCTAGAGTCAAGTGTTAACAGATTTGCACAGAATTTCGGTTTTGATTGTTCAAAGTATGGGAGCTCATAATTAATTGAAAGAAGAGCTCCTTATGGCTTTGGAGGACCCAGATTTTAACCTTCTGAAAATTTACTTTTTCAGTCATCAATTTCAACACACAATCCTTGTTTTGATATGATTGGTGCCTCATGAAATTTGCAATTTCTGTTTTAAGATATTTTCAGTATATCCCAGCAAATAACAATTTTTTTCTGTTTAGTTTTTGATCTTAAAATAGAATAAACTAACCAAACTTTCATTTCCTGTATGAATTTTATTTTGAAATAAATATTCAGAGAAATTGAATATGTTTTCATTTGTGAGACATACCGAGAAGTAAGCATACTGTCACGTAATTTTATTTCAAAGATAACTGTTTGAAGTTTCTTTGCACACTCAAATGCAGAGTTTTTTTTAAAATTGTCAATGAAATAAATCATTGGTATCCGCATAAAACTAACTAAAACTAATATTTCATAACTTGAAGTGAAAAATAAAATTCCAGCATTTATTCAACTTATTCATGGAAAATTTCAAGTGATATTCAATCAATTATAACAATCTTTGAGTTACCACTTTCAGTTAATTTAATGATTTGTTTTTAAGGATTCTGTTAACTTTCCATAATTTTTAAATTATATCTGACTTTTGTGCTTATGACTCAAGTTATAGTTATAATTCAAGATTTTTAGATATGAATTTTGCCAAATGATTTTTCCTTGCAAAAACAGTAAAAAACCTATCAGCTCTTGAAGACTATTTGCAATTTGGTTAATGCGGCTCCTCTACAAAACAGCTAATATGATAATTAATTAGTAATTACTAATAGCGTATCTCCTTCATTTGCAAGAAGAAAAGAAATGAAACATTAATTGAGATGCATTCAAATTGTGGTTGTCATTAATAAAAAAAATTGATGTCTATCTTTTAAGCAAGAAAGATTAGTAATGTTAGTGCAGTCAGCATTTCTAAGAAAGGCTTTATTCACTTTCTGAGTCATTTACCTTCGCACTGTCTTCTCCTTCCCTTCTAACCTCCCAGCCAGCATAACTTCCATTTTTTTACCACGACTATCATCTTTTGTCAACAATCCTCCTTGATGTGAGAATCTGTAGAAGATAATCTAGCTTGGTCGACTATACTGCTCATTATCAAAGCCACCACTAACCAGGCTCCACTCAATAGATAATCTGAACAATATTAGATCTGTTTATTTGTATTGTTTATAAATGTCTAATTTGTCAAATCATCAAATGTATGTTCTATTTGCTTGCATGAACATTTGCATTTGTCTTTATTCCAACCTTAAACTCAGTTTAATCTCCCTGTCCATATTTAAGCCAATATTGCTTCTCTCTGTTATGATGATTTGTGACTACCTTCTTTCTCAACACACTCATCACAGCATGTGACAGTAAACTCAAACGTAAAGGGCAGATTCCTTTGTATTGTATGACTACTACTATACTCTCAATGCAAAGAACCAACTACCAAAACTACTTTCCCTCATACTATAGGATCCATCAACCGTCAATCCCGTATTAATTACTCAGAGGAGAAGGCTACTTAAAGAAGATTCATGAGTAACACAGGTAAATACTAGTAAGAGACAGAATTGTCATCTCAGCTTTATTTTCTGGAAACAAAACTGAGATCATAAATTTTCAAGAGGAAAAATTTACCTAGCAAGAAAAAATTCTCTCTAGGTTTTAATAAATTAATTTTCATTATTTAAGACCCCTTGTATAGAAAATTAAATTTAGTAAAATTAAAACTCACAATTTACCATGAGATTTCACAAAATCAAAGAATATGAGTATCTTCTTCTTACAAGAATTATAATTGCCCCCAAAGTCAAAACATAAACTATGTATCATGAATAATTTTTATGGATGATTTATGCTGGTTGTATTGTCATTTTATATTTTGTTCATTTCAACGTGTTCCTCTCAAATGAAAAATTTTAGTAAGCTATGATACTAAGCTCACTGCTTCATTTTGGGATGGTTTTTCTCATTGACTTTTTTTCAAATTTATGACTGAATAAAACTGTTTATAATTTCCTTATTTTTACTAATGATAAACTTGCAAAGAGAAAATAAATTTTATCTATATCATAATTTTTCTGATTTATTTTTTTTACGAAACAGAATATTAATGAATAACTGATTAGTCACAGTTTATTTTAGTATAGCTTTGATTTGTAAACAAATTATTAATAAATTGATAGAACTTGATATGAAATTTAACACCAAATAATGATCCAATGAGAAACAATCGTTGAAACAAACCCCACCTCTTGTAGCGAGATAACTTCTGTAGTTATCTCCCTTGCATGCGTTCTTCACTTTTACGGAAGAAACTCCAATCTAAATGCCTCCGCTTTTTCTTCTCTTTTGACACTGACGCACTGCACATTGTTGTTATTTAGAATCGCGCTGCACTCGGAAATGTTGGCACTTCGACTTGGTTTTCAATGTATATTTCTTATTTTTTACCTCACAAACGCACCATTTCCAGTCTCAGGTATGCCACTTTGTTGTATATATCCATTCTCCTCAAAGTTTCTTCCTTCAGTTCAATTTTTAAGGCGTGTTTTTGCGAGTTTTTGTTATTTACATTTACATTAGTATTTCAGTTGGTTAAATGAACATACCTTGTGGGAATGAGACCGTTTTTTGTTTTTTTTCCATAATTTTACCGTCGCTCAATCGTTTGGTAAAACTGCGAGTTAGAGATTATGTCATGCCCGTTTTTACTCGCTCATTGATTTGGGGTGGGTTTTTTCCGACCAAATATCTTCATTTTCGTTGTGTCTTTTTGAAAATATCTCTGATGTAACCACATTTGAAACAACTGAACTCCTTGTTTTTAGCATTGTTAACGCAACGTTTCGTCTGATCCATTTTTTCTTGTTATGGTCCTTCTCAAAACACTTGAATATCTCTGATGTAATGAAAATATAAGACTGAAGTTTTCAAAAGTTGTTTAATGTTTCAGGTATGTTCACCCGTAAAATATTAGCAGCATGTCTCCAGAGACAGCATGTCTCTCCCCCTTTGTATGAAATTGATGCAACTATTTCGAATTTCAATCTGATTAGGGTGTGGCGTATGGACCTGTCTGTCCCGCATAACCAACTTTTTCTTTTATAACTAAAGCCCCCTCTACACCACCACCACCCAGCACAAAATTGAACGTCCCCCATCTGAAGGGGGTGAATGATTGGAAAAATATTTACTTTTAAATGAATTAGAATCAACAAATATTCTATAAGCATGCTCTCCTAATTTCACTGTTTGGACGACGGTTGTTGGGGGTGGGGGTTTACCTTTTGCCCATTCTGCAAAAGGTGTGAAATTAGGGTGTTGTAAAAAAAAGAACCACGCAACATGATTTTTAATTGTCAGTACCCGGAACTTTTTTATCAGTTGAAATACCGCTCATCGGACAACCGAACTAAAATATTTCCATTCTAAGAAATCGAATTCACTATGACTTAAGTCCCTTTCTAAAAAAAACACGGCGACGGTATTTCTTTACACAACAATAAACAATGATAATGTTCATGAAATAGACTCGTATTGTTATATAGCCACTCCCATGAATTTGACTTGTTACATGCAGTGGTATAATTGTGTAAAATAAAATCTGATCAACCTTGTTTTGTTAACAGAGACAACCTGTAATGAGTAACAAGTAAAATATTCAGACTGGATGAAACTCAACAGTCGTCAGCCAGTCTCATTACATTTAGAAAATCGAAAGAGAGAAAATGAAACTAAAAATAAATAGAAAAAAACCAGTCCTATCTGAGGGAGGATTGATTTAATCCCAGGTCTGTCTTTGAAACAGAAAAAATGAGAATATTAATTATGGAAGAACAAATGTTTACACAATGAATGGTGAAAAAATGTTTTATTGATTGCAGTAAAATTATTTCTGTCACTTTAGTTTAAAGGAAACCGCCGCGCACCGAGAATAGCTGTGTGTGTGGAATTCGTATGAATGATTTCAAAAGAGTCTGATGTTCAAAAACTTGTGTAAACTGCTTAGACCTGAAAAAGTAATAATCATGAAACTATTTTTAAGCCATTGTTTTCAAATAACAATGAACCAGAACCAAAACCAAGTTAGTTTCAAAGAGAATCCAGCGCTCTTGAAATGAATACTAGACAGCATTGGAAACAAATTATGATTAAACTCTCGAAAAGAATTAATTCATAAATAAGAACAAAATGTTGGAATTTTGCAAAATCCTTTTTTTTATCAATTTTTTTTATTCGTGTCTGTTCTCAGGAATACATCTATCAAAGATGAAGAATAATAGCCCAAGTGATATATCCATCCGTCTGAAATAAAAATGAAAATTGTTAATGAAACATCTTTCGTTGGAAGGTTTTAATAGTTTAATTCTCAAAATTTAAAGTCTTCAATGAATGGTAAAGACAAACTCATAATAGAAATAAAATTACATAAGTTCAAAACTCCTGAAGAGACCAGCATGACTGGTGAAATATATAGTGTCAGAACCCAGTAAAAAAATATCATCCAACATCAGATTGATTTATTCCTAGATTAATTCATAGACACTCATTTTTAATGATTTGGCCTCCCGTAGAGGATGCCAGCTATGGTCAGCACATCTAAAAAGGGACCCTAATGTAAAAACAAGTGCAGAGAAGAGCAACAAAGTTTGTACCTGAGTGACGGAGCAGATATGATTAGACTGGAATACATTATCAAAGTTTACAGTATTAGCAGAAACAGTAGTTCAGTTTAAGTAAAGACTGGGGAGATGAACCAAACCAACCATATGCTTATAGATTCTCCTACTAAAATACGACCCCTTATCGGCTTTGAAAAAAAAAAAAGAAGCCTGGTGTAATCTAGAGGCTAACTCACAAATGACCCAAATGAACTGGAGCCAAACACCAATTGGTCTCAATACTTCATCAAGGGGTAATTACTAGCTACATGAGATGAAAACAGAGAAAATTGGTCTTTAAAAAAAAATACCAGCTCATCCATCACTTAAACAGTTTTGACCAATTCTTGAACCTGAATCAGTTTTATTGAAACTTTTTATTTTATTATAAGAAATAAAATTAAATTCCAAGGACAGAATGGCCTCAAATCCCATGCCCTCATTATAAAAAAAACAGAACTGTGAGTACTGACAATACTCCATAGAAGAAAAAAGTACTCAATTATCAGTCCTAAAAATAATTTTTTGACCCCAAAAATTCATCATGGGAAGTAACCAGTAAATGCTTAGGGAGTGTAGTTTCCCTTTATTCATTTATTAGCAAGTGCACAGAAAAAATCTAGGTTCACTCTAGTCACATCTGATTGCACTATTTTTCATGACTTGGAGGGCCTTTATTTTAAAACATACAACACTGAACAAAAGGAATATGTAAACCATAATGAGGAAGTGGGAGAGAAGAAACTAATGAGCTATCATCTACAAAAAATAAGTATATATATAAATGATAGTCAAATAATTAGTTAATATACAGATAAGTAAAATTTAGAATACATATTTGTTGATTTATGACGATAATTCAAAGAAACATGATGTCATTGAAGTGTTGTTGGGTTAAGGTGAACAGTTTTACTCCTCAAATGATAGGGGCTACTTGGACCCAGGGGTAAATCGGACCTCAGACTTTTATTTGAAACCTAAAGGAAATTCAGTCATTTAAGTTTTGGCCAAGTTAGATGATTGCCTGTATTTCATCTCTGGAAATCTGGCACAAACATATTGCAGACTTGTGAGGTGAGTGCTAAAAATGATTTTGATCTTAGGCAAGGTATTGATGCTCAGTTTTAAACCATGAACAGTTTGTTCAACTCAAAGTATTCTCCAGACTGCTCTGAATGCAAAACGGGAACAATTAGCCTTAGTCTCTCCCATACAATTCTTGCTGATTTTTCACCCAGTACTACTTGAATTTTTATTTGTATACTTTTGATTACCATCAGCAACGCAACACATCATAGACTAGTCAGAAAAGAATAAGTAAACTTTTTAGGTTACCAATTGCCCTACTAGTGTTTAGATGATAACTATTTCTCATTTCTTTCCTTTTTCAGAGAGATTAATGAACGAATACAAAACTTTCTCTACTTTTTCTACTGTATAACTGTTCTTCCAGTTATCCAGAGTCAGTAGATGTCTTTGCTTGTGAATCAAAAGAGTTTGACACAAATGTTTTACCTTTCCATCTACTAAATGTTAACATCTAAATGCATCTTTTAAGTATTCAAAGAGATGAAAATGATTAGGAAATTCATTTGGGTTGCTGCTTCCTCTTCCAATCGTTTTCTTGTTGCCCATTTTTATCACTGATCCTCATGAAAGAACAACCAGAATATTGTTTTTAAAAGAGGGATTTCACCACTTTTGGCTTGCAAAGATCAAACACTCATTGTAGCACTATGGATATATGCTGGGTTTTGTAAGGCCTTGATCTTCATCCTCACTGAGTGTTACTTGGCCTTGAAAACATTGACAAAATAAATTATCTTATTCACAAAAACAGGAGTTTGCCAACTGAGATATACCTGTATTTAGCCACGGTGCAGGGAAGGTAACTGTTTGTCAATTTTCCTTATGTCAGGTACTGTCTCGATATATCAGAAAATGATCTCTCCATGAAAACAAATTTCTGGATCTGCCCCAAAATTAATTAATTTCTTTCTTTCGTCCATACCCCACCCTTCCTCAAAATATCATTGAAATTCATTGAGATCTTTTGGACATATTGTGTGGACATGAACGAATGCATATACATATATGTAAAAAAAAATTAAAAGTATCTCTCAAATGAAAAAAAGGACTGGATTCACACAAAATGTCATCAATTCTTTCTTACCCTGTCGGTTATATTCCTACTAAGTGTTATTCATTGAGATATTTTGGAGATATAGTGCGGACAAACAGACAGACATTCTAATATCGGCGTATATATATATATATATATATATATATATATATATATATATATATATATACCTCCTCCAACTTTGTTGGCAGAGGTAAAAAATATGTTTATGAAAAACTTCCGTTTTGCTGTGCTCTTCTTCAGTGGATACTGCAAATAGTTGAAATTTTTATCTCTTTGCCTCATAAGTTATCAAAGATTGCACACTTACTCATGATGGCACAAACATTAGCACATTCCATTTTATGTCACACTGCATCTTACTCTTGAAATTATGGTTTCACACCTATGACCTGTAATAAAGTATTTTCAGAATGATTAATTTGCCACCTTTCATTTTTGACTAATTTGTCTGTCCTCTTTCTTGTGTTGCTTAAAAAAAAACAACCATAAAAGATAAACTGATCAAAAATTGATAATGAAAATTCTTACTAAGAAATGTACACTACTTGAAACTTAATTTTTCATTACATTATTTTGCTATGTTTTTTTTTTTGCTAAGTTTTGTAAGGTTTTAATATAAACCATATTAACTCCAGAACTCTCACTTTTCATTTTCTTATTTACTAAATTATTGATGCTTTTATATACAAGTTTATTAATTTGTTGAATGTTTTCCCCTGAAAATACAATGAAGTCCTAAACGAAACTTATGCTTAAATCTGCTGCTACTACTACTCAGTCATCCATTGCAAGATGTTCTCCATAGTAACAGTGGCAACAGACAGTTGTCCGTTCAAAAAAAATGACATACTTTACTCACATTCTTTTTCTACTCCTAAAATGTAGAACTCTGTGAGTAGATTCACAGCTACCAAATCTTCTATAGCCCATTTCTCATTAACACAACACTAGTTTAGATACTGTTGCTGGGTTTAGATTATTCGTATGTTCTGACATTTGTTATTGTTTTTGCTGTTATTAATCACCACTACCCACAACGAACCGGTTTAAACACTTTTGATAGGTTTGAGTTATCCATGTGTTAAGACACAGACACACACGTATGTGTATATATATATATATATATATATATAGAGAGAGAGAGAGGGAGAGACTTTGCCCAGCTCTAACCGTTCAGATAAGAAACTTTAAATTCTGTACACACACACTTTCTTCATTGAATAGTGAAATTGTTTTTTTTTGTTTTTTCAAATACCCACCTCCCCTCACAAATTTTCAGTAGAGGTTTCAATTTGTAATATAAGTTTGTGCTATATTCATGTAGTAAAAATAAGCATGTATAGGTGTCTGTGATTCATATTCATAATTTCCCTTGGAATGCTTGTAAGATCTTTTTTTTTCTTTTGATTAAAAAGCCATACTACCCTCTCTTTTAGTCATTAGACTCCAATGTAATGTAACAGCTTCATCTCAATTAGTATCATTTTGGTACTATTATCATGTTTTGTAGTTATCTCTCTCAATGATTTGAGAAATCTGTATGTATGTTAGTATACCAAAATAACTTGACAACTGGCCATTGTTTGAAGTTGATATCCACCAGATATATTGGTCCCTGAAACAGACATTGCCTTGTCAAGTTTGAGGTCGTTTAAAGCAGCAGTTCTCATTATGACAGGGATGCTCAATTTACGAAAAAAAATTTTCCTGAAATTAACAAATATTTTATACCCATTAAAGTGGCATATTTATGATGTGATCTCTGTCTCAAATCATTTCAATGTGGTTTCAGATTAGAATTGCGAAAGAGAAAGAAAGGATGTTAATCATTTTATGACATAGCTTTACAATGACGATGGGTGATAGAGGATGTTTCTTATATGACAGCAGATAAAAGGAATGAATATTTATCCCATCCTATTTTGCCCCACCCCACCAAATTTTTGTCTTATTCCTTACCCCACATTTTTCTCTAATGGTTTAAAGAAAAATTAATTCCTTTTTTACAGCAATTTATAAATACTAACTGAAATTTTATTTCAAGATTAGATTTAAGCTAAAATTCCACAAAACTTTGAAATATGTGAACAGATTTAAAACAAACACATAACTTTGACATCTATGCACCAATTCAGCTTGAGCCCCCATTCCACTTAACATTAGACCCTCCTCTTGGGACTCTTGTTTTAAATCATTTTTTACAAACAAATTATTAAACACTGTCTTATTTCCACATATATCACATATATCATATATATAATATGTTATATTAATTATTTCGCATGACTATTATTGCAGGCTGCCCAACACCTTATAAAGTCTGACCCCCTCCAAGCATTCATTTTTGGAATGGGCTCTACTCTAGTTCTACTAAATTTTTATTAGTATATCAAGTCAATGATAAGTTTATCACTACAATTTGCAAGCTATTCAACTACACATTTATGCTTACAATATGTATATATTTTGTCATAAAATTTTACCAATTGTTTTGTTCATATCGTATGTATTTATTTAACTTGTTATAACAGATTATGAAATATCATATAAGGCATTAAATACTTGAAAGTGCCGAGGTGTGTCCGGCAAAAGACACACAAATTCCTGGATAGGAGATATCTATTCTTAATGTCTTGAGAATCAATTGCACGACTCTGATGTAACTGGGCAACCAGTCAGAGGGGACCTTACTGCATGTGTGTAAACAGAAACTCTCCCATTGGGTTACTCTGTTGAAACACCATTGAATGACTTTGTGTACTGTATAGCCGTCACATTCACAATGACCATGCAAGTCATTCTTTGTGTCTTATGCTGGGTTGCATTGCTCATGTCTGTAATCCCCCTTACTATCCAGATTTGGCTCCCAGCAACTTGTGGCTGTTCTCAAAGAGATTTCAAACTGTGGAACAGATTAAGGAGAATGTGACAAGTTAGCTGATGGCAATCCCAAGAACAAATTTTACAGACTCTTTTGAAAAGTAGAAGGGATGCTGGGATAAGTGTGTGATTCCAAGGAGAATATTTTGAAGTGGACTAAGGCGCCATTACCACATTATTTTCCCATCAATATTAAATGACTGCACACTTCATGGACAGACTTCATATATATCAGCCTTTACAAAAAACTTGTTATAACTGAATACGTGTTTGATACTGAAGAGATATGCTCTAATTTGTTTTGTGTAAAATGATGAGGTAACCTGAAGAGTTCTATTTTTCTATGCAAGTTATCAGTGAATCAAATCATCCATTTTTCACTAATGTGAATGTCTTTTCACAATATTTTAGATGAGGGGTTTGCAAACTACCTCCTGCAGCCTCATTTCATCTAGCCCAATGACTTCATAGAATATGCGACATAGCATACTAAAATTCTTTGAGTTTAATTTTTTTCATCTATCTTTGATTAGTGAACAATAAAATTCGGTAACAAAAGTTGAGCAGAAGTCTCATTTTAGCAGTGGCCTCAAATAAATCCATATTTTATAGCTAAAAGTATTTGAATATTTGGCATTCCTACTGTTCTTTTATTATATTTGGCCAAATTTGAACTGCAATTTGATAGTATTTTGTGCCTCCAAAAATGTCATTGTACTCCTTGATTGATAGATTGTGGAAGTTCATGTTGGTATACACACTTAAATGAAAAACAAGGTGATTAAAATAACAAGCCATTTCCATTGCCTTGTGTGATCATTGTATCTATCTTTATTCCTGTTGGCCCACCAAGTATAAAAAGATTTCTAATCCAGCCCACCTCCAAAGAAGTTTGCCTACCCATTTCAGATAGATACTGACAAATTAACTTTGTTTCTATTCTTCTCTGGAGAATAGTCTGAGTTCAAAGTGTTGGTTGGTTGGTTTTGTAACATGGATGTGAGACCATGTAACTAGGTCATCCTGCCTCGAGAATTTGTTTATGATTAAATAAATAAAAAGCTTCAATAAAATTGTTGTGGGTTTTTGATTTTTTTTCATTTATTTCAGGTAATAAAAAGTGATCTAAGTACAATTCCCAAGACAAATACGCAGACTTGCTAATAATATTACGAAGAAATTAATGATAATAATGGTTAATTTTAAATGTTGTTTTATAGCCAGAAAGGGTAGTTTTTAGAAGTTGATTTCTTTAAAAATTTTGAAAATGTTCAGTCTTAGCTTGGATACAGCATCTGCTTCAGCTGATTTATAATATTCTTGAAATATGCTTCACTATCTTTTTTCATTGAAAATTATGTATTCAACAGCCTAATGATCAGCCTCAGAACTTAATTTTTGTAGGTTTATTTTCATTATCATATGAGTTGCTAACACTCTCAAACAGTTCTTTCATACCACTTGCATAATTTTAACAAATAATTATCAAAACCTCCTACTTGGAAGTCAGAGCAAATTTGAAATGGCTATCATAACAGTCCTCAAGTACCAAAATGGCTGGAAAAAAAAAAGAAAAAAAAAAATGATGACCTAATTGCTTTTGCCCCACTGCCTTTATTTGAAGGCTATAATTCTAAACTCTTCAACAATGATCTTTTATTTATTCACCAAGTGCCTTTCATCTTATTTTATAAGCTCTATCTGGATTCTCATTTGAGACAGAACCAACCTGATGGTTTTAATAAACAAAGCACGGCTTCTTTGGCTTTGGTGTGTATTGTTTATGCAGTTCATTATTAAGAGCTTAATCATCATTCTTGTCTGCTCTGATCAGACAGAGAAGGGCAATTATCAACTTCTCTTTCTCAATGATAAACAGATATGGACAAGTTCGCTTTCAGTCAAATGAAATTCTAACATATTAGTTTAAAATAATGTTCTGTGTATATCCAATACAAAAAATAAAATAATCAATTTCTTTTCTGTCTTTTTTGGAGTGAGTAGGGGTTAGAACTCTAGTACAAAGTCTGGAGTTGACTTTTTTCCTACCGAAATGAGAACAACCCTCTCTTAAATAAGGATTGTAATTTGATATGTAAAATCCACATTCCTCTACCGGGATTTGAACTCACAACCAACTGATTGCCAAGAGGCTGTTTTAGCTAGACTGACAAGTCTTGGATATTAACAAAACATCATCATACATGGACTTATTTGATACTGATAAATGAATACGTTCATACAAAAAATACATGGTTTTCATTTTGTATTTTTACAAAAGTTTCAGTGATCATCTTGTTGAATAAAAGTTGGAATGGTGTTCGACCAGCCAGACTAGTTTTTGGTTTTTTTCTTTTAACAACTGAATCAATGTCGTTAATATCAAACATTTAGGTAAACAACATACAGAGGAGGCTGATTAGTGATCACTTTTGGACAAGGTCTTTCAGATAACAATAACCAGCTGAAAGCATTAGGCAAACAATTTATATCCATTGTTATGAAAGACTTTACAACATAAAGATATTTGATTATAGTGAGTGGATAATTTTTGCCAATTTTTAATTTATTTTACTGTTGATAAAGTGTTTAGGACTGACCAATTTTGATATCATCTATGATTATAAAAAACGGCTTCCTCTCTATATCATTTATTGAGGGAAATGATTTTTTTTTCCAAATTCAGATGTTTAATGATCAAAGTGGTGACCATGTTGGAGTTTTTTGTTTGTTTTTTTTTTTCTTTTTCTAGATAAAAGTTACTATTAAAGAATATTTCCATCCAAAACAAGGGTTTGTCACTCACTTTCAATGACCCCACCATTTGCACATACAGTAATACCTTGAATAATAAGGGCACATATTACTGTATTACTTATCACTCCTCTGTTCAATCTTTTCCAATGATGTCATATTTCCTCTTTGATCCTCTTGCAACATAATCATCATACAATTCATGCACAAATTGGAAAAAAACTGAAATAAAGATCTTTGTTCTCTTTTGTTTATTTCCATTATTTTATTTCTCAAACATAAATTACAAATTCCTAATTTGTTAATAGTTGAACATGTAAACTTGAATATTTTTACATTTGGTCCGAGGAAGTTTGTGTGTGTGCATGGGTACATCAATAGGTCCCTTGCGTATGGATGAAAATGGGCATTTGTTTTTCACAACAATTTTTTTTTTCCAACATAATCTCCTTATCTGCACTTCTTATATAGATCAAACGTTATACTGTGAAAATTTCAGTCAATAACTGTCAGGTTACACACTTATTGATCCACCCCATGTGTGTGTATATTATATATTCAGTAGTCCTTATGTACTTCTTATAGAACCAGAAATATTTTTTAGTATAGATAGTGTAAATATTGCAACATTTGTAAACAAAACATTTGCAGTAGCAAAATTTTGTTAATTACAATGCAATGATATGATTAATCAAATATAATCAGTGAAAAAAACAGTAATAATTTTTTTCTGTTTTTTTTCTTATGTTTTCCCTTTTAATAAAAGCTTTTTTGTAAGTATGGATAGCCAGAGAGATCAACTTGAAGACTCCGGGATTTGGGTTTTTTCTTTAATTTTTCACTAATAGAAAAAGTCATTCTCAACATGATTTTGATACAACCGTTATGAAATTATTCAAGTGTATATTCCTGTTTAATTTCAAGTTAAAATTTAATTAGTTTCAACCGCCATTTTTAAGCTGATGGCACTCATTATTGATATTTTCCGGCAAAATTTTAAATAACAGAAGCAATGAATATTCTACATTATTATTGAAAAAAAAACTTTTTTTTAATCTAATATTAAAAACTTCTTTCTTCCTAGCAAAATAAAAAAAAAAAGGTTCAACAAAAAAGGTTGTTTGCATGTATTTTGCACCTCAAAAATTTTGATAATTTCGAACGAGTTGAGTAATAAGCATTTTTTATGTCAGTAAATTTAAGAAATGATTGTCAGCTTTTCTCACTTGATGCAATATGTATTTTTTCTTTTTTGATTTATTCTAATTATTAATTTCCATCCCAGTTATCATGTTATTTCATTATGAAAGCATGTGTAGGTCATCCTGAAGTTCCAATTTCCATTGGTATTCAGGTATTACCAGCTGTTCTATTAACTCACTATTCAGCATAATTATCTTCTGTGAGATGTACATTGTGTGACTGTTTACGTCAAGTCTTCATTGACAATTTGTTTATGGATTTTATTATATAGAGTTATTATTTATTAATTTATTTATTTATTTATTACATTTAGATTTGACACTTATCCTCTGCAGACAATTTACTTATTATTGTCAACAAACAAATTTTTTGTAACTTCTTATCTTTATTTCCAAAACATATATCCCTACCTCATCTTTGGATTCCATACATTGGCAGACAGATGTAGATTGCAAGCAATCTGTTGTAATTCACTGAGTGGGAGTAGCTTCCCCTTATTTTTTTAATCTACTAGCATAAAACAAAAGATTGCCACTTCTTTCTAACTTGTAATATCAACCAAATGGTTACAAGTCTGGTCGGTTTTCCTAGATAGTCAGTATTTCTGTATAAATTCTCGTTAAAACAGACCCCTGTTAAACCAGATATTGGATAAAACAGATAAAATTTCAGTTATGAGTATGACCATCTTTTTTGGCCTTTTACACTCAAATTGTTGTTCTTTGATGATTAAATTATTAAGGCCAATTAAATAACATTATTTCTTCTTCTTCTTCTTCAGTTATTTATATCTATATTTCTCTGCTTTCATTATATTCTAGAAATAATGTGATTAGATTTGGATTTAAAAAGTGACCAATGATTCGTTAGTTGAATTCACAGTGTACAAATTGTTTTTGTTATTACTTTTCTTTTTCTTGTTGATTGAGAGTATTAAAATGTACATGTAAACTAAAATATATCAGTAAATTAATCCAGTGGTGTTACCGTCTATAATATTCAATTTAATTTGATTTAATCTCCTCTCCAATACTCAGTTTAATTTAATGATTTCATATTTTTTGCAGAATATATTGTTTTTAGTTTCTTCTACTCTACCATACCTTGTTTTGTAAATAGCTGAATCATCATGTGGTGATTAGGAAAATTTGCCTTATGATGTATTGTGTACAGTGAAATTTTTTTCAAATAAGAATTACAAGGTAACTCTGGGGCTTACTAAATTAAAAAGGAAAAAAAAAACAATTACCCATATTTATTTGGCCAACAAAGGAAGGCTGACTTGACTAATATAAAGAAATTGGCTTTTAGTTGGCTGACTTGACCTATCAGAACTTAACTTAGTGAGGTACTATCTGAGGATTGAAGTCAGTACACAAACAAGTTGCCCCTTGAAACTATCTTTGTAAACTTTGCTCTCAGGTAGGTGCAAAAAGTCAAGGATATGAAGTAAGAAGTAAATATAAAGTTATAAGTATAGAGAGGTTCAGAGAGTACTGGCTCCGCAATGCCCATGATAGAGAAGTGTGGCAAATCCTGGGGAAGGTTTAGGTCCAATAACGGATGTTGAAAGACTAATGATGATGATGATATAGAGGCAGTTGGAAATTTTGATTGGGATAGTATCGTTTTCATTTTAGGAGTTGGATGTAACTTGAAAGATTTCTTTCTTTTTTTTTTTTAAATCTTTCCTTAATTCTATCTCTTCTTTAATTAGTGTTTTCTCATTTTATTTCTTCAAGTATTGATTTAATCTGTTCATTTTGTTGCTTATTTTACAAAGCAGTTTATTTGTTGGGATCTTTATTTCTTTATCTGTGGTGGAAATGGGTGGAGCTGATACGTACTTCTCAATTCAGGATTTTGCAGGACTGCGAATAAATAAAATCCTAAATTCACAATGTCATTGAATAACATTAATGCTCTAACCAGAGATGGAAATAGGTTTTGGGACCTTGGTATCCAGTAAGGCTGGGGTTTGAGGACTAGATATATGATAAAGTCTCCAATAGCAGACATTGGACACCCAAAAAACCATGCAATGACACTACTTTCTCCCTTGCCACACTAAGCTCCTACGATAGGTCAGATAGTAAGTTATGATAACTTGAAATGGCTTCCCAGATCCACAGAGACTGAATGAAAGTAGATATTGAGCTAAAATTTCACAGGTCTTCTTTTCACACCCTAAAGAACCTGTGACCCATGTCAGAGCAAAATCAGAGATGGTTTAGTGAAGACCATTGTTCCATTTGACATGGAATGACCCTTTTAAATTTTTCCACAGTGTATACAACAGATGATGATTTTAGTAAAATAAAAATATCAACAACAAATATTTGTAAAACAACCAAAATGCAGTTTTTTTTCTAAGTCAGCTTTTTTACATGATCACTTCTGTAATTTTTTTTTAAATTTCCTCAGTTCATTTTAATGTGGATGGTCAGTTGATGTTTTTACAATATGGAAAAGCTTTGAGAATTTTATCAAAATTTGGAAAAAAAACTCTTTACCAAAAGAACATTGATCAGAAATTTTCAATAATCTTTGTGTTTCTCTTACATTTTTCTCTTTTCATTTACTCAAGAGGAGAAATTTTTTTCTATTTCCCTGCATACATTACTATTTTTTTCATCCTTTTTCAATCATTAGTTTTTCCCTTATTTTCTCCCAACTAAGATTACATTAGGGACTATTGCTAATTTTATGTCGCATATCATATATGGTGTGTATGTATGCTATCTTTAGGTGGAATTGAAAGTAGAGCAGACATATAATGCAAATTATCTCTAAACTTTCTCCTTTCGAGATAAAAATAAAAGATAATTTTACTGATAGTATTTTGCAGCTGCTTAATCATTTTCAACCACTTTCTCTTGACTCCGGAGATTTTTACTTTTAAGCATATTTCTCTTGAATTATATACTAGCAGATATTTGGGCACAGCCTCAAGACGAAGTGTTACTTTCAAAGAGCTCTTGGAACATTACAAATATGAAAGAGAATTGCAATGGAAATGTAATGTTTACAAATAGTCATCAGAGAAAATTATGCCTGATCTTATAATCAAAATATGTATAAATCATTATACTGGTTGTTATTAAGGATTTTACAAATTCCATAGTCTTTGCTTTGATTTTCCTTTTGAAATTGTTTTTGATTTTCTGAGATTCAGTAGCTAACAGACCAAACAAGTACAGCACTTGAAATGGAACCTCCAGTTTCTTGGCTTTCAACCATTGAACTATAATTAGAGGTTATCTCTAAACTATACTGGGAATAAATTCTTTCATGTTTGAGTCCAGCAGTAAATCTACAGATATCATTGGAATTGAGATTTGTCCTATGGGATGCATCAGTGTCCACAGCCTGACACAGTTATTAGTTGAATTTTTATGTGAATTTTTTACTGTATAATGTTTTATCTATGCAATTGATATCCAACACTGAATCAAGTGCATTGACAAGGAAGGAGATTATGTTGAAAATACTTTATGTAAAATAAGTACTTTCTTTAATCATTAGGCTACAGACTACATAACATCCATTTATGGTTTTGGTCTGCAAAGCCTCTTTCCAACCCTACAAAAAATGAAAGGTAAAATCTTAGTTCAGAGCTAGGGAGCACTCACCTCTGCCTGTGCCATACATGAAAAACTGAATGAATATCTATTCACATATAGCTGCAATGAAGGGCAGTTAACTGTGTGAGTTTTGATTTTTCAATGTTCAGCCTAATGTATCAATATATGAAAAAATATTTATTGAAGTGGTATAAACTAGGTCACTATGCATATCTAATGAATTGGAATAGCATGAACATTGAAACACATACAGTTAAATACATTTAACTGCAAATGATATATAAATCAGTTACAGAACAAATGAAAACAGAAAACATCTAAAACTGTATTGTATCAAATTTAAGTACAATAAAGGATTAGTTAGGATTAGTATTAGAGTTAAGGTCATATAAGTCAATTATGGAAAAGAATTCCTGGATTTGCCCCTTCAATTTAACCAATTTTTTCACTTATTTTCATTGGATATATTGTGTGGACTATACATCAGGGTATATGTAAGTGTGTAGAAAAAAAAACTCTCAATCAAAAAGATCAATGATCCGTCCAAAAATTTATCAACATCTTCTTTATCCCACTCTTCTACAAATTTTCATTGAAATTCATCAAAGTAATTATCATGTGGACAGACAAATAGGAAGACTAAATGACAGAAAGGCACAACCTTTTGAAAACTTCATTGGCAGAGGTAAATTCTGATGAAACATTGTCTTGCCATTAAGTATTCATCTCCAATTCAGCAACTCGGTTGAAGATGAAATGTTGATTTACGGAATATTTCAGGCATCTCTCAACAAAGCTTTTAACTTTGATTTTCTCCAAAGATTAGAACATCCTTGTAACAAGTTTCTATCACTAGAAACGGAAATATTAATCCAGGCTATTAATGATTAACATTAATTAACCAAATAAGCATAGCTTTGAATCATAGATTGTATTTTGAAAATTTATTTGTACAGTGATCCCTTGTTATTCGCAGGGTTTACAACCCTATCAGTCTCAATAAAATGTTAATCTTATTCCATAACTTTTTGATAAACAGACACTTTATCATTTCAAAAATTGTAAGTAAAAACAAATTTTCAGTCACAAATATCTCCAGGTTTATTTTGTCTACATAGATAATTTTCAGTTTGATATTTTTCAACAATCTTTCTTATTGATAATGCAAAGATATAATTATTGATTACGAATTCCAGACATTTTTTATCAAAACATCTCACTTTTTGTCATATGTCCATGGTTTTGCTATATTATAATTATATATGCCTTTATAATTTCGGAAACTTTTTATGTTTTGTTTAATGTATTTTCTATGGTGTGGTTTTTTACGATAAACCATAAAACTCAGAAAATATTCCGATTGAATTATTTAAGACTAAAATGCAAATTATCAAAACTGTGAATGGAAAACCCACAAATGGCAAAGGGTATAAATACTTCATTCTATAATTTATCTCTAGAATCACATTATAATTCTGTTATTACTATGTTGAATTTATGAGAAACCATCAACCAAGACTGTCAAGATAGTGTCTTCTGGCTGGCTGGCTGGCTGGTTGGTTATGTATCTTATGTACAGTCCGCATGAATCTAGAGTGCTGAAAATTTAAACATTCACTCCTTATTATGTCAAAAAAAAGCTTTGTTTTGGGGTTGTTTTTTTTTAATTCCCGCAAAAATAAGCTTTTACATGGGGAGCATCCAGTTTACCTTGTCAGTTTATGCCAAATTGGTCCCTTAGTGTTCATGCTTGTTTTTCTGAATTTGGATTTTATAAGTGGTCAGTGCCCATCCAAAGGTAAGAGAACTAACTTACTCATTGATCACCCCAACACGGCATGCTACTATAAGATTGTCTTTTTTCAAACCGATCGAAAATGATTTAGGTTGTTATTTCTGGTAATATTTTTAGGGCATTTGATGTTGTAGGAACTGATTCCATCGTTATTACTTTAAAATTTGATATTTAAAAGTTATGACCCCGTTGGCAACAGACACTGCAGTCTGTCGCCAGAATAGCAATGTCTCTTTAGCTCTTCACCTGGATCTCTTCAGCAAGTGAGAGCTGACCATTAAATTCTATGTTGGTTCCCCAAGTTTTCCTGCCAATAGTCGATTGTCTTTGACTAAACAATCTGGCCAATCAGAGTAGACCGTCCATTATCCCAGTGTCCAACATTGCTGCATTGGCCGAATCAGATTAGTCATTAGGGATTGGTTTGCCTATCTCAAATAATATCCTGTGAAAAGATATTATCTGTTTATATGAAAGTAAACTCTCTACCCTCTTGAGTTAGTAGCAAAGTAGGCCACCATGCAAAAAAAACTCGTCTCGTAGCTAATAATATTTTGTTGGTAAATCATCACTAATGCCACTGAACCCATAAATTGCTGGCTTTTATCTTCAAACCCATAAACTCCTGTTAAACTTACAGCCCATTCTTAAATGTCTCATGAAAGATGTTTTCAATCCAACTTATTTTTTGCATTTTGTTCTTTCTCTAGTGTTCATTCATAAAATGCAAAATTATGATGTTGACTGAAGAATTCAGTAATTTTTAAACTGTAAGGACGATATTTTATATAATGAGATAATAATCCACCCTTTTTAATGGTAGGGCTTTTTCTTATAATTTCACATTAATGGCTATTCATAAAAATAATTTCTATCAATTATGTCATGAATTCCTAGCAATTTTACCTTATCTAAACTTCCTACTTGAGAATGATAATGAGAGGTGGTGTAACAATGAACACCCACTCATCTTTATCGAAATGTATTGGACATCATAGAGCCTAAAATTCACCAAGTCACTTCTCAGCATTTGAGGTAGAAAATAATGCTATTAAAATAAACAACTACTACTTAAATCATTAATTTTAATTAGAAACCATCAACCAAAACTGCCAACATGGGTTTCTTCAGAGTTCAAGTTTTGTTGGTTGGCTATGTATTGCATAGGCCATACAAATGGAGTTGGAAGGCTGAAAATTTAAACATTTACTTTTCTATTGATAAATGACCAGATACCGAGGTTGCCATATTAAAGAAATACAGCTGTACAGATGTTATCCAGAAGAAATACAAACCTTGCAGGCCCATCAGACTGCCTATGAAATTTATTGTTTAAATTTTAATGATTTATATAATTTTAAAAATTATACCTGCTTAATGTGGTGATCTGTGAACTGGTCCTATAAGCCATTTTTTGCAAGTTCGAACTTTGTTCAACAAATAGTGTTAACAACGGGGAAATTTGTGATGGAAATAAGGCTTGAATTATATATCCTATTGCTATATAATGGGCTGCTTCTTTTTGCTAAAATTTTCTATCATATCTCTTTGATATTTGTACATTGTGAATAACTTCTCATTGTACATATCTTTTTACAGGGAATATCAAAACCAAATTAAAATATTTTGAAACTTTAAAAACTGCTGATGTTCATATTATCACAAAGCGAAGTGTTGATACCAATCCACAGGCTCACCTTAAGTTTGTCAATCTCAAAGGCCTTGGCAGGTAAGGAAAAAATGACATTTTTCTACTCATCATATGATGTTTTTTTTTAATTTTTCAGTCAGAAATAAAAACAGCTAGTTTTTTTTGTTTGTTTTTTTTGTTTTTGTTAATCTAATTTTTTCCTAAATCATGGTCTTTTTGTTTTTTATGGTCATTGAATTTATATCTAATTTGATAGAAGACTGGTGTTATGGTTCAAGTAACCAGAAGATTTTGTCACAGTATCCATCAAATAGTCGTATTCATTCCAACCTTTCCAACATTATAATGTATGGCAACCACAGAATAAAAGGTTACATATATAACTGTAGATTTTGTATCAGTTTAGTTAATTTATTCTTGTGATGCCAGTTAATTCACTGAACTGTAAAATTGAACTTGAAGCAACCAAGTAACAAAATACACATGACCAATGCTTTTATACTCTAGGCCATTGTTGGGTTGTGGCATTTTAGAGCATAGTAATTTAGGAATAGTTCATACAATTCTCCCGACTAATAAATGTGATGATTCCTGAAAAACGTTATAGATTATATAAACATATACTTTGATGTTGAATTAAATTTTCATTGTATTGAAAGATGAAGTAAGTTATTCCTGACCTCTTATGATACATTTTTCCCTGATAATCATGGCACAACATATAAATTAAATGCAAAAGCTGACTGAAAGTTTGTGAAAAATTGCAAAATTCATTGTTTGATTATCAATTTTTCCCTATTATTAGAAATATATAGTTAGTGTTGATAATCATTAGAGCTAAGTGGTGGGGTAGTGGTAAAGTCAGTGAGAAAGTGATGAAAGCCAAAACCTTGCCTATATTTACCAGACTTAAATGCTGTTGGCACTAAAATACAATTGTTATTTTTGACTCAATTTTTTTTCCCTACCCCCATAACTTGCTATGTCACTATATATGTGATCTGTCCTAAAGGTTTCAGCCATTTAATATCTACAGAAAAAGAGTTTGCTTGGGGCTATGGCACCTCAGTCCCTCCAAAGTACTTCCCTTGAAACTTCACACTATTTTACCCTTCCCTTTTCAAAACAGTCTACAAAGTCCTCTTTCAGGATTGCTATTAGCTGCCTCATCGTGTTCTTCTCAATCTTGTCCATGGTCTGAAATCTCTTTGGGAAAGCCAGATATCACAGGGAGCCAAATCTGGACTGTAGTGGGGTGACAGACCTAGTTGATGTAATGTATTGCCAAAATCCAGCCCAAGACTTGAAGAATGACTCACTTTGTAAGTGCAATGGTCACACATTACACAAGCTTATTCAATGGCATCTAAATGCTGACTGAGTAATCCTATAGAAGAGCGTCTGCTCACACATGCACAATGAGGTCTCCTCTGATTGGTTGCCAAGTTACACTCAAAATGGCTGCCTACATTATGAACAGACCTCATTTGTAATCATAAGAGTAAATGAAAGTTTCAGTGTATTTCTTGTATAAGTCCTACCTGTGATGTCACAATTTACATAAACAAGCAGTAGTATAGACTTGGCAAAATGTTGCACAATTAATGAACCGTTATTTATTTACTATTTGAAATTATCTAATAAGTTTTTAAGATATTGGCTGATATTAAAAAAAACTATTTTTGGGTGGATTTGGTAACCGTCCTATTCGAAGAAAAAAGTCTTCAGAAAAACTTGAATTTTCTCTGAAATAACTTTGTTTTTTGGAAAACTAAATTCATCAGAATCTTGCATGTGTCATTCTGTATCTGGAAATATAAAATTATTTTACCTTTGTGGAGGATCAATACTGTTCCCTACTTTTACATGGCTTCTTCTTTTGGAGATAAAAAATTGATGTAATTTTTAGTTTGTTTCTTTTGCAGAGATTTTAGCTTCTACCTCCAATCAAGTCCTAGCATCTTAACATCTGATTTCAAGGTTTTTACTGCAGATGCTCATGGAAGGAAAACTCCTGTATCAATCAACAAGAATTCTTTCTATTCTGGAGCACTCAGAGGTAGGCTGACAAAACAAAAAACAATTATTTGGGTAATGGCTTACATGTGTGTGTGTGTGTGTGTATATATATATATATATGTATATGTATATGTATGTGTGTGTGTGTGTATCTCTGTGTTATCAAGAAATGGATATATAATCCAGCAGAATGATTATAAATGGTGTTATATTATATTGAAACTATATTTGAAATGATCTCCTATTATTTCATTGGGAACGTATCATTTGGCATAGACAATGTAATTAGAATGATTGATAATTGTTTATTCTATTCATATTGTCTTGGCCAAACGATACATTCACCATGTAATAACAGGAGATCATTTCAAGTATAGTTTCAACATATGATGCAATTTATAATCATATGTATATATGTATGTGTATATTTATATATATATATATATATATATATATATATATATATATATATATATATATTGTCAGTTGCTAAATTTCCAATATGTTTGATGAGGAGTTGCACTTACATGAAATTAAATCCATAGTTGTCTGTCTACTAGCCAAGGCTACTGCCAAGGCTGCCCTGCTATTTACCCATAGATGGGGGAGAAGAGAAATATTCTTGCTTTTCTCGAGGGCATTACTACAGAGTGAATGCAAACTGTCTCAGTCAGAGTTTTAATTCTGCCAATCCTATTTTCTGTACTGCTAACCATAAGGCCACCCATGCCTCTACTATATTTTGTATGATTTCTTAAATAAAAATAATTCCGACATTATTTAGCTCCTCCACCTACATTTTTCTTATAGTTTTTATCTTCTTAGAACTGAGATAGATTTTTAATGTAAAGAATGATGCAACAGTTTACCAAGATATCCATTAGGATATCTTGGTAAACTGTTGCATCATTCAACATCATTTGCATTCATATAAGAAGACTATTTTAGATTGGAATAATATTTCTATCAATAAATTTTTGTATTTTCATTTCTTGTATTGTTGTTTTGTTTTAATAAATGTGATAAATAATGATTTATTTTCAGTTAGAATATATCTTTTTTTGTAACTGGAAATTGTTTTAAATTTTTAAGATTCTTAGACAAATCGACATCTTAGTTTTGTCAGCATTCATACCAAAAATAACTAAAATCCAAAGGAAAATCTGTCAAGTATTTTTGATTTTTCTCATATTCTGTATTTGATCTGTTTTCTTATGAAACAATTTGTGGAAATAGTCATGTAATTTAATGTATAAACTGCAGTAGTTCAAATTATGTTACTTTTTACACCTATTCAGATGAACCAGAATCACATGTGGAAGCCACTTGGGAAGGTGATAACATGTTAGCCACAATTACTGTTGCCAATGAAGTCTACACAGTTGAGGTAAAATACTCTTTCTCCTTTGTGGAAGACACTCAAAATTAGCTATGTTGATTCTTTCTACTATTTTAATCCTTAAATTTATTTTGTTTATCATAAGCCAAATTTGATCTTAAATCAAGATTTTTTTTACACTTTCAGAGTACCCATTAAAATGATGGGATTATTTGCCTTTGATCAGAGTATATGTGCACTTGAGATCAAAATGTCACTCCCTAGCACTTTCACTTAAGATCAGAGTGTATTATCCGTGCATGCAAAATATATATATTTATATATATATGGGCTATATATATATATATATATATATATATATATATATATATATATATATATATATATATATATGATATTTATGATATTTATTTATATTTATTTTCAAGTGTCAAGTTGGTTTGGAGTAAAGCCTGAAATATAGTAGAAAGTAGATTCGCTAGACAAACCCGTTAATTTTTCTGTCCTGTTTGGGCCTCTTCAGGCGAATGATTATGTATGTTTTAGATTTCTGTTTGGGTAAATTTTTGTGTGTTGTTATGATGGGAGGAGTTTTATTATTTTGTTTGTTAATTTTGTGTGTGTGATTCACGAACTAAAATCTCAAAGGGAGGTAACAAATAATGTTGACTGGGGTGACTGCTGCTGCTACCAATGTCATCATCATCATCAGTCTTTCAACGTCCGTTATTGGACATAGACCTTCTCCAAGATTCGCCACACTTCTCTATTATGGGCGTAGTGGAGCCAGTACTCTCTGAATTTGTCTAGCTCGTCTCTCCATCTAATATTCTGCCTGCCTCGGTTGTGCATGTGATTTCGGGAGATCCCTGTCGTGTGTTGCAATGTCCATCAGTTGTCTGCCATGGTTTGCTACCAATGTATTAAGGAACAAATGAGAGCAAAAAACTTGACTATTTAAAACTGTAATTTACTAAATTTGATTCTAAACGATATAATTTAATTTTTGGGTTGTTCAATGAATTTTTCTATATTAGTGGCTTGTGTATATTCTTTTTGATTTTATAATTATGAAAAAAATGTTTGATCTTTTTTTTTTTTTCAACACCAAACCTAAAACTAAATTATATCCTTAATCATTAATTTAATGAAAGACCGTTTTGAATGGCCAAATTTTCTGCTTTCATTTATTCCTCAATACTTCAGTAACGGCTGCTGCTACCTAAATCAGCGTTATTTTTTATCTCTCTCTGATATCTAATTTTGCCAGCCAGTAACCAAACTTTACCAAAAGTTATAGGTTCTGCCATTAGAACCAAAGGCAAGAAATCATTTTTGTCTTTCATTGAAAATCATTTGATGGCTGTGCAGAGTGACATTGTGGTTACTGACACAGAAAACAGAATCGACAAACCTAATTCAAGGATCTGTGATATAATGCCGTTCTGAAAGGCATGAATCCACCTCTCCCCCTGCTATGGGTATATAGCAGGGATGTTGGAATGTTTTAGCCCTGTATAGCAGCCCATCTCGGTATACAATTGTGATGAAAATCTATATACTTGTTAGATATAGAAAGAAGTCTGAAGTTTTGTTTTTTTTCTTTTCTTCTTTTCTCTTCCAGCCAGCATGGCGTCACATGCCATTTTCCAGAAACCATTCTATGATTATGTATAAAGCATCTGATGTTATCCGGTCTTTTAAGAATTTGCATAACCCACAGTAAGTAAGATTATATTAGTCTTTTTAATAACAAAACCATGTCTTCTCCATTATATATTGATCAGCCTTGGTACTAAACAAAATGGTGGGATAGAATATAAACCTATGTGCTAAATGAGGATGAAAAGGTGTAATTTAAAATGACCCACCATCACCAAGAACACTTCCAAGATGGGATCAAATTTAACCTATGATGCATCAAAGAGTTAATATTTTTAATGAAAAAGTAATTCAAGCCTTCAAATCTTTTTATTTTGTAAAAAAAAAAAAGATTTTTTTATTCAATTCAAAGTATCGAAAGTGTTAAAAGAATCTGTACATAAGTAACAGATTAGCTTCCCTCTAAAAGTTGTTGATAAATTTTCCTTTGGTCTGGAATTCAGCAATTACTCTTCTCATTAAATTAAAATTCATCTGATTTATAAAATGTATTTGAAAGTATGTACTTGAAATAAGCTTTTTTTTTTTTTTTTGGACAGTACTCAATTGCTTCATTGTGCCAGCTTTGATTTAGTTAAGGGAGGATTAAACCAATGAGAATTTGTGGTCAAATTTTATATGGCTGATATCAGAATGAGGATTATTTTTGAAAATATTGATATTCTCAGATTTGACTGTCTTTTCGTTTAGACTCTCAGCAAGAGGAAAATTTTTTAAACCAGTGGAGTTCTTAATTTGTAATTTATGCCTGTGTCCTAGTTTCACTGCAGATACATTACATGCTAAATTATTATGCAAATATCTTTTTCCCTTCTTAGTTTAGCAAAATTCAAAGAATTTTAATCATTTTTTGAACAAATATTGGCATAGCATCATTATGCAATGCCTAAAAATATTGAACTTAAAAATGGTAAAGAATACGCTGTATTTTTCTGCAATTCTTCAATTTCTATTATGCCAAATTATTGAGCATGGATAGGAAAACACAATAAGACACTAATCATGTATTTATCATGTGGTACACAATTAGAAATAAGGAATTTGAGCAAGCTAAAAAAAACTCCTATACATGAAATATTGAAGCCTATAAATTAAGTGCATGCAACTTTAGAACAAAAACTCTGATACCAATTATTTACATTGAAATGTTAGTATAATATATGTAAGCATGAATCTATCATCCATTGACTCTGTTAATTTTGAATATCATCAGCTGTTATAGCTTCAGCAATTGTCACAATTGCTTGCTATAAGTATTCTTTGGTAGCAAATTGAGGCCTATCTTCATTCACTTTTCTTTTGAGAATAATCAAGAGATTTTCAATTGGGTTGAAATCAGGAGAAAATGGCGGTCAGTCCATTAAATAAGCTATTAAAAGAAATGCAGATGATACACACTTTTTGTTCAATCTTAGGATTATTCACCTTTTCTTTTTTAAAACAATTCTTGATATTTTTTCAGTTATCAGAATGGCCTTTTTACAACTGCAGACTTCAACAAATTTAGTCATAGTCTGAATTTCTTAGATGGGAAATTACAATTATCATTCACTGATTTACCTGAAGTGTTGTCCTAATCTTGGTTCCATTTGAAATTCCCAGAAAGTTACAACAGTCACCTGAAAGCCACAAAGTACAACGGCCAAAACATTGCGACTATATCAACCAAAATGAGGATATTAGTCAAAATAAATTGGTGTATAATGAATTTATTTCTTATTATTTGCTGGTTTTGAAAAGATGTTTTGGTTAATCTAAATTGCATTCTCATTCCTTTTATTGTTTCAACCGTATGAGTATTGCTTCTACCCCCATTATCACATGATAACATTCAATTTGTATGTAGTGAAATTGAAAATGTATATCCAGTAATATCACAGTTCATATACTGACACATAATTAAGTTCGGTTGGAATTAATGTGGTGTCATTCTTTCTTTCTTTTATAAAAGATATGAGCAAAATATGTCTTTTTAATTCGTAACGGACAATCCTGTGTGTTCCCGCTATCACTGTGAAGAATGTGTTGCCACGGATGACTGCTATCAACACATGCTAAAATAGAAAAGTTCTGTTTTTTTTTAGTTCACATATTTGGTTGTTTTTTTTTCTTTTTTTCCAAATAAAAAGCTGATTAAGTATAAGCGTTTTTACATAGAGAACAGGAGATTAATCAACAGAATTTTGTTAGAGATGTTGTTAACTGAAATGAGATTTTTTTTGTTGAAAAATGAATGTGCAGTCCTAACAAAAATTTCTTCATTGTAATGGATTTGACAGAATGTGTGTATTTTTAATTGTAGTATTCTCTTAAGTATTAGTTTACATCTTACATGATATATATATCTTAAATCTCCATCTTCAACAAAGAAGAATTTGGCAGTGCAAAAGTTGTTAAATTAGCACGGAAATGGTTTGGACATTGTGAATACCTTCTTGATGTTTTTTGGCGAGGTGATTTTTCTATTTTTCTATTTAGCACTTTTTAGCAGTCAAACTAGCAAAAAATATTTTTTCAGTTGGCTCCACAGATTTTCAGTTTTGGTAATTTTTTCTGCTGACACTGATGATAGTCATACATTGTTTTCTCTTGCAGTCAAAGAATCTGTGGCTTTCAACCTGGTGTCACTGTCAGCGAAAATGAATATAGAGACTCTTTGGCTGGAAGTGTTTACTACAGAGCATCAGGTTAGTTCATCTTCAACCTAGAATCAGTGTTTAAAAAGAAGTATGAAAAGTAGCTCTATGCCACTTTTTTGCTTTTACAGTAAGAGGCAAAAAGTGAAAATAGCTGAAAGTGTTTCTTTGGCAACAAACTTATAGAAGCAGTACAACTCTCTTCCTCTCTCTCCAACACCCCAGTCTCCTGTACCTCCAATGACTCAGCCTTACATACCATCATCACCATTTTGAGGGTCTGGGAATGCTCTAAAAACTTTCCATATAAATCAATGGTAATTGCATCTTCACTTTGTCATTTCTGTTTATGAAAGGTTCTTATAAAAACATTTGACTCTCAAATATAAAGGAAACACGTATATAGGACTAATTCTTATTGTCGAAGTATATTCTTAATATGTTATTGTTTCCATCAATGTACAGATGTTAGTAACTTTCACACAAACCTAAAATATACATCAATTTTCTTAACGCTGTATTTGCTGGCATATAAGATACACATTTAAATAAAAGATTTTAAAACTATGAAAATATTCCATTGCATCTAATGCATTGGTATCATAATTAGGGGCATCAACCAAAGCCTAAAATGGATAGCTATGAAGCAATGATGATTTGCTGTGAGTGTTAGTCCTCCATATACCTGAGTAAATAATGCATCAAATATCAAGGTTTTCTTGTAAGATATATATTATAAGGAATATAGGTGCCTGATTACCTTTTTTCCTTAAAGAAAGTTTTTGATGAGATAAAGTAGATTTACAATACTAATCCAGACTTGAGAAATGGATAGAAAAAATTTTTTTTAAATTACGATTATACATTACAGCATGAGAAGTACATTAAAAACTGCATAACACTTTTTAGGGGTTAGGGAAACATACGTAAGTGATAGTCATGATTTTTAATTAAAAATACAAAGGTGGAATATGTATATGAGGTGCTACATAAAAATTTATAGAATTTGTGAACTGAAAGTAGCACAGACTTTTGCCAATACCTGAAAAGTTCCTTTTGGATTGATGTATACATGCCCAAGCAGATCACTACAAAGGAGACAATGGAAACTAGGTGTTAAATGAGTCATTTTTTTTTTTTAGTGGTCAAATCCATGAATTTTTGGATGTCACCTATCATGTGTGCATTTTGAGAGATTTTTTTTGCTTTGTTGGTATATATCAGGTACACTTCACCTCTTTTTGGAAGTAATAGCAAAGCCTTTTTTCATCTTCTTATCCTGTTCATTCATGCTTCAGGTTCTGAGAATGGGTCATCAGAATTCTATCAACATCATTACCATCAACCCAAACATCGAGCTAAGCGATATGCTGGCCAAGTTCATAATACTTGTGAATTGATGATTGTAGCTGATTACAGATTTTTCAATGGTGTCGGAAATAACAACGTTGTGAATACTGCTAATTATTTGGTAAGTTTTTTTCTACTCATTTTCTAATCTCACCTGTATCACTTGGTGTTTCTGAAGATAGTCAGGCGTGGCATTGGGTATCACCTGAATGAATGCTAAAAGACATAGGTTTGTCAGATACTGAAAGAGCACAATATTTGTGTAGAAAAGATAATGATTTGTCAGATAAAAATGAAATTTACTCTACTTTTCAAAACACAAGCTCAATTCCACAAGTGGCAAACAGGAATTATTTAGAATAAATTCTGCTTAAATAGACTAGCATATTTTGGCATTTACACATTTTATTTTTTTAGCAGGCTAGTGATTTATTTTTCTTACTGCATAGAAAAGCAAATTACTAATAGGTGACCATAAGATTTTTTTTTTTTTTTCATGTTACAATGAAGATGGGTATAGAAATCTCTTTTTTTCTTTTTTTTTTTCATCTTTTTGTCTTTTTTCTTTCCTTTTTTTTCTAATTTTTTTTATTCTCTTTTTTTCATCTATTTTTCTTTTCACGTTTTCCTTCTCTTTTTTCAATTTTATATCTTTTTCATCTTTTCTCTTTTCTTTTTCCTTTTCTACATCTTTTTTCATCTTTTCTTCACTTCATAACTGGACTTCAAAAACTTTGACATCAAGTAGGATTTGTTCAGTATTCAACTGTTTTAGAAATTTTGTGAAGTTACATGTTCATGTATTTGGAAAACAAAATTCAAAAGGTTCTTCCTCATTGATGTGCAAAATCTTAGTGAAAGTAATATTTTACTCTTGCTGAAGAAGGCTCAAAACGGTACTTCTTTAAAAAAGTGTTTGTTTTCTTTTGGTATTTTTCCCCATCTATTTTTTCCACTGAACTAAGAATATATCTTTAAAACATGAAGACCGCAGGGAACAGTCTCTTTAAAATGGGAGAATCACAAAACCAGACAGTTTCACAGTGTTTCATCACAAAACACAACACTAAAATCAGCAAACTCTTTTCTCTCGAATCACAATATACAATGTTCTCTGACCGCAGTCAAAACCAAAATTCACCCACTCCTCATATAACTCTTTAAAATGATTTAGGTGCCTATATTCAAAGTGGCTGCTGCAGCCATCAAAACATCTTCTGTTGTGGTTGGGCAGTGGTCCCGAGTTCAATCTCATGGCTGACACCATTGTTACATCCACTTTCATTCAATTATTTTATTTCAAAAGTATCCAGCCATTTGATACCAATCGAAAAGTTGCTTACCTAGGGCAATGGTGCCTTAATCCCCGACTCATCTCAAGACCTCACAATCTTATCCCAGCATCCTTTCCTCTTCCATAATACTCTTCCTTCATAATCACCATCAGCTACCTCATTGCATTCTCCATAATCTCATCTAAGTCAGAAATCTCTTTGGAAAAAGCCAGAAGTCGCAAGGAAGCAAATCTTGACCATAGGAGGTGATAGATTTGGTTGATGCAATGTTTTGCAAAAAAAATCAATATCATCTAACTGGCAAGGAGAGTGTTTGCTCATGTACTCATAGTAAGGTCTCCATTGATTGGTTACATTAAAGCAGTGCAACCAGTTTTCGAAATATTCAAAATAGCTGGATACTTTTCAGACCTGCTTTGTATTAGCTCCCAGCTAGTCTCTCTCTCTCTCTCTCTCATTCTGTCTCACTCTCATATCAATGTTTACTATTTATCCCAAATCCTCTCATTAAGATTTGTCTTCAATTACTTGCCTGTCTTTGTAGCTCAGCTATTCATGTATTACAATTTATCTAAGTCACGACTGTTAAGGATGATAAGGAAAGAAAACAAGTTAGTTGCTGCTGAATTTTTCCAGATCTTATTGCTTTTTCCATCTTAAAAAAAGAATTTGTAATTGAAAACATGATCATAAAACATTGTTTTGACTATTAATTTCTGAAAATCTAAATCTTTTTCACTAAATTTATGAACTTTTATTATAACTCTTTTGATACACGGTTGAAGAGAACTTGCTAATGTGACTTTTTTAATGTTCAATTTAGTTTATTCAAAATAGTCTGTGCCTGATCCTTTGTATTTTACTTGCTATCCTCATCATCAGCCACCTTTTAGTGTCTGTCATTGGTCAAAGACTTTCCCAAAGATTTGCCAGACTTCTCTGTCATGGACCTTGCAGAGCCAGTACTTTCTGGATTCATCTAGTTCATCACACCATCTTATATTTTGTCAGCCACAGTTTCATGTGATCTCTGGCGATCCACGTTGTGAGTCATGATGTCCAGCGGTCGTTTGCCATTCTTGCAATATGACCAGACCATTGCTATTTGAGTCTCCAAATGGATTCCATGATATCTCTGACTCCTGTTTTTCCTCTAATATACAATGCTGTCTTGTGATCTCTCCATGTGATTTTGAGCATGATTCTCTCCGTTCCAGTTTAGCTACTGTAAGAGCTAGATGCAAAATTATTATAGCTTAAATTCACTGCAATAATTTTAAAATGGGCTCAAATCTTGTCCAAAGACTATCAGTTTTCTATTTATTTGACGATTTCAGCCTAACTCTACTTATATATTTATCAATCATGGCTACCAACAACATCGGTTTAGATAGTGTTGTTGAGTTTTGATTATTCATGTTTCTGACATTCGTATATATCTATGTATACAGACTTCACATACTACCTTCAATGAAAAGGCAGGGGAAATGATTTTTTTTTTGTTTTTGTTTTTTTTTTAAATTCCCCTCCCAAAATGAAGTTTTAGTGGGGGTTCGGTTTTCTATATAAGTTTATGCTAAACTGGTCTATTAGTTTATCCACTCTCATTTTTTTTCTTTTCTTTTTCAATTTGGACATTCAAGTGCCCAACAAAAGGCTTTTTTAACTTAGTTGTCAGAATATAAAATAATGTAAAGTAAACTCTTTCCAAGAATAAGTATGGTCAGAATAAATGTTCTATTCAGACATAATTATGACTTATGAACATAGTCACTAATTTTCACAAAAAAATATGTAAATCACAAGATTTTAAGTTCCTTTTTCTCCCCTATTTTTTTCTATATAAGATACGTAATATTTCAAATAAATTGAATATTTTAATTTATTCATTGTTAAATTCAAATTCAAATTTAACAGCTGTAAAAAAAAAAAAATGCATCTTTTTTTCCTAATAGGAGATTGGTTGTCTGCTTCAGTAATATTAAAAAGTTTTTTTCTTTCCTTGTCTCTCTCCCTCTACCCTCTACTTTTTTCTCCCTTGATTTCTTTCTTTCTTTCTCCCTTTCTTTTGTTTTGCTTTCTTATTCCTTCTCTTTCATAGAACCTATGGTATCTCTGGCATGTATTTCATCATGACTCTGAAATGATTCAATTTTTACTGTATTTGCTTTTTTTATTTTATTCTATCTCTCTATTGCTATGTTTTCCCACTCTCTTATTGAACTATGGCAAATTTTACACCCAAATAATGCAATAATAATACAGTGGAAGCAGTTGTTACGTGCAATAATATATACATATACATGTATGTATTTTGACAACTTCCAACCATAACCGCTCATAGTAGAAACTTGAAAATGTTCACACACACTCTCCTCAATGATTTCAGAAAACGTTTTTTGTCATTTTTTAATTTTTTTTAAATAAACCCCCCCCCCGCCCCAATTACTCTTCATGGGGAGTTCAATTTTCAATGTAAGTTTCTGCTAAATTGTTCCCATAGTTTGTGTCCAGTAGCATTCACGATTGTTTTTTTTGTTGTTTTTTTATTCAGACTTTTTATTGATTTTTAGTGATCACCTGCCAACTAAAGTTGAAGTAATTTATCCATTGATCACCCCCTTTTCCAATTTTCTAATCAATCACCCCCAACCCAACATGTTGCCAGAAGATGTTAGTCACCTGGAGGTTAAGATAAACAATTTTTTATGTACATCCCATCTGTTGTGCCTGTGATTATTGTTAATTACCACTACCCACATGAAACCAGTTTAAATTCTGCATACACACACACACACACACACACACAAACACACATACGCACCTACACCTCTCTCCTAAATGAGTTGTGAAATTGATTTTGTTTATTTTAAATTAAATTTATTTTGAAGTTTTCAGTTGAGGGTTTATTTTACAATATAAGTTTATGCTAAATTTAAGTGATAAAATGATCATGTATGGGTGATGGTGATACATAATTTCCCTCAGAATGCTGGTTGGTTACATGTTGGTTTACAGAACCTTACAACTGTGTTTATTGCCATTCAGCTAAATAGATATTATTTTGATAATTTGAAAATATTTGCCTACTTTATACTAGATTATGATTTGTTGAGAATTGAATAAACTATCAAGTGCCTTTGTTGTTTTTTTTCATTTGTGCAATTTTTCCACCATTTTTTCCTCTTCTATACAGATTCATATATTCCGTAAAGTTGATACTATCTACCGAACCACCCTCTGGGATAAAAAAGCGGGTTTAATAAATTATGGCATTAAAATCAAACATGTAAGTATGATTTCTATGTGAATTTGTTCAATTTCTTTTTATTCCCTGTATAATATATTGAGCTACTTGATTTCATTTATGGCCTATTATCTGCATTACTTGTGTTATATTCTTTGGAACTTTTCAACACTTTCAGTGCCAACATTATTTTATTTTTTTATATTTTGCACTTAACAGATAAATTAGAGGAAACTACTTGAATCCTTTGAAAGTATTGATGACAACTCTGCTATGAAGTGTAGCAACATTCTAAAAAAGAATGTTTTTCAATTGAATAAAAATCAATGTTATAGATGTATTCCAGGTGCTTATGATGGTGATAGGAATCTCAGTTGAGATGTAATTGTGTACTGATTAAACAAAAAACTCTTAGAGCCTCTCAGTCTATAGATTTATAAAAACATTTTTGGAATTGCAGAATAATTATTTAATAGTTTATGTTCTTATGTAGAATTAACATACATGACCTCCAACTAATGGTAGATGAACTAAATGAAGAGAGCAAAAAAGTCAGCCAACACATAAACCTCAGCAAGACGAAGATCATGTGCAACAATCACGTCAGAAATAAGAACAGTAAGATCAAAATCAAGGACACAGAACTGAAGATAGTAGACCACTGCATCTACCTATTATGACGAGTCTCCATGAGACCCTGAAAAGAAGAAATCAAGTGAAGAATCACCCTAGGATGGCAAGCCTTTGGCTGAGCAAGCTCAACTTTCAAAAACAAGAAGATCCCATCAATCTTTAAAGGAAGGGTATAAAACCAATGCATCCTCCCAATAGTCACTTATGGAGCTGAAACATGGAACCTAACCAAGAGACAGATCCACAAACTGAGAACCATGCAACATGTGCATGAAAGAAACATGCTCAGCCTCACATGGAGAGACCACAAGGCAACACAATACATCCCAAAGAAGACAGGAATCAGGGACATCATAGAATCAAATGGCAATGGGCTGGCCATGTCGCAAGAGTGGCAAACAACCAATGGACATTGCAACTCACGACATGGATCCCCTGAGATTACATGCGCAACTGAGGCCAGCAGAGTATTAGATGGAGAGACAAGCTAATTCAGAAAGTATTGGCTCCGTGACACCCACGATAGAGAAGTGTAGTGAATCCTGGAGAAGGTCTAAGTCTAACAATGGACGTTAAGAAACTAATGATGACTAAAATGTGATTTTTCATCTTCGTTGGATTCATCACCGATTAAACAGTAAAGGGCAATTTTAGTTTAGTATTTAGTTTGAAAGTGAAAATTCCAAGAGGAATGGTTTCAGTGAATATCTTAATCTCATCAATTTTATTGCAGTTAATACCTTATATTTTGTTGATATTATACTTGACAGTGAACATACTGAGGAGGAATAGCTGTAGAGCAATGAATATCATGCTAATCACAAATCATTGCTTGTGAGTTCATTTTTCACTCTGTACACCAAGAAAAGCCTTTTGCTAAAGTTGATTTGATTCAATAAATATATTTTGAAGAACTATTCAGAGCGTTTTTTTATTTTCCTCAAGGAAAAATTTCGAGAGAACCACTTATTATAATTTTTTTTTTTTTTAAATATCTGCTTTCTAAATTTTCTGTTTTTCAAGTCATGATATATATTTGGCATTCATGATTGCATTTGTTATCTTTTATTTTACTGATTTTTTTTTTTTTCCTTTTATAAATATTTTTGCAGATGACAATTCATCAAGAATATTCAATGAATCCTCAAGATTACAATTTCAATAAAACCTGGGAAATCACACCATTGCTTCAGGTATGATTGATCTTTTAATTTACCCTTAAATTCAGAGAAAATAGAATGTCAATTTAAGTGAAAATAACATCTGAATGAAATTATCTCCTTTTGACTATTTGGTGAATTTTCCTCCATTCTATTCACTATTTTTCATTTTATGAATTTAAGAGTTGAATAATTGGTAATTCTTTTCATGAAATGTGAATTGCATTCATCAAGTTCTCATTTGAAATGCATCTGTGTCTCTTGGAAATACATTTTTAGTTGTTCATGTAGAAATATAGTGAGCACATACCAGTATTGTTTTGCGTGTGTGTTTACCTTACAAAATTTTAGCCCATAGTCTTTGCCTCAAATCTTGAGTGGACAGGGTTTCAAGGCACATATCCTTATCCAGGAGTGGCATCTTTGGAAAGCCTATAAAAATCACTTGTGGTCTTGCCTTAGAATGTTAATTGTTTTCAAGTGGATGAGTATTGGAAAATTTTGAGTTTGGCCAAACAATGAAAAGGGGAGAGCAAATAGATTGCAAGTGCTTTGGCCATCGAGTCAAAAGAAAAAATATTGCAGAGATAGCAGATGAAAGTACTAGGAACAGATACACGTGGGTTTGAACCAGCACCCGAGCATTCCTGCTTCACCCACCATCTACATCTCCTGCATCTGCTCATCC
Organism: Thysanoteuthis rhombus; assembly: GCA_963457665.1. NCBI lineage: Eukaryota > Metazoa > Mollusca > Cephalopoda > Oegopsida > Thysanoteuthidae > Thysanoteuthis > Thysanoteuthis major. The sequence goes on along the minus strand of OY735212.1, from coordinate 48,394,776 downwards.
TCCACACATCATGTATTCCTGTTTGCCCCAAACACCTGTCTCATCTCTTTGAACTCCAAGGTGCCTCTCATCAATTCATCGAGAATAAACAAGGAATATTTTTGTAAAAAACAGAGTGAAGGAGAGAAAGAATAAAGCGAAAAAAAATGAATTCTTCTCTTGACTTATAGGAGTGAATTGGTGATTTAAAAAAATTTATTGGATTTTGTTTTGTTTTTTTTTTTTCAAATCTTTGTGGTAGCCTGTAGCCAGTGAGTTTCCCTTCATTTCTAAGTCATGCATCTCCAAAGAAACAGAGTGAGAAGTATTGACTATTTGTTCAATAATTGTTTAAACTTTGGGTTCAAGTGTGAATATCAGCCAAAGTATATTCAATGGTGGCTTTGATTTTCCAAAACATGAGCCTATCTAAAATATTCCTTCAACTTTAGGTGGATCCGTGATGTAGTATGTCCTGAGAACCATCTTAGGGTAACCCCTAAATTTGCTGTATAGTAAAAACAGAGATATGAGGCAGGTTGCAAGGATGTGTGCAGGTGTATTTTTTTTACAAAGCAGGTTGTAAAAATATATACAAGGGTCGGATGTAGCTATGTAGTTATCCCATAGCCACAGTATTTTGTCTCTGTGTATGTGCCCCAAATCTGGGGTAGCCAAAGTCTTAATTAGAATACCCTTACTTAAGTGTGATATCTTTGGACAGCTGATAAAAAACACCAATGGTCTTCCTTTGGAATGTTAATTGTTTTCAAGTAAATGAGAATGGGAAATTTGGTATTAACTTAATTTAACAGAACTATAGACAGGGAAGCTGATAAATTTGGCACTCAACAGTCAGAAATCAGTTTTCTCTAACAGTTGCTATGAAGTTCTGTCAGAATGCAGAAGAAAGGGCAAAACATAAGAAAGATCCAGAGAGAATTTTTCATCATTTGAATTTGGTTGAAATATGCTCTTGTCATTTTTTATCGTCTCAGTGCATTGCAATTGCCTTACACCTTTGTAAACGAGAAAGAGTCTGAGTCACAAAAAATCAGAGAAAAAAGGCGAGGTGTTTCATTTTTCTACAAAATATGTTCTGCATAGTATATTCTTCAATGACATGTGCATGTGTGTCTGTAGCACAACACACTTGAATCTTCAAGATATAGTATTACAATGTAAGGATGAGTTTTTGTCAACAGGTCTTTTTTGTCAACAGATGCATCTTTCACTTGACATACATGCAAGTTCACTGCATGGCCTTCTTCACTCACTCACTCTCTCTCTCTTGTTTTATAGCCGTACCTGTATTCCTCGTAACAATCATACAGCAATGTTACATTAAATTATTTTTTGGAGGTTGAATTTTATCATAATTAGATTATAGATATTCAAGTGGCAGGTTTCATGTACATAACTTGCTATCATTTGTCATGCTATAAAATGGTGTCATCTTAGGGGACTTGCTAGCTTACTAATAACAGATAACTTGAAAATAAAAGGACAAATCTAGCTTTTACTAAAAATTGGATTTTCTTAACATCAGTCAAGTATTTATTGTTAATATTTTTCCATTTCTTATTGCAGGCATTCAGTAGTAAAATGGAATTCAACAAATACTGCTTGGCCCATCTTTTCACTTACCAGAAATTCAATGATGGAGTTTTAGGTTTAGCTTACATAGCCTCCAGTCGTAGAAATACTTATGGAGGAATCTGTTCCCCAAGTAAGTATTTTGAAGATAACTTTTGAAGATATCTTTTTACAACCACCATTTTGTCTTTTTCATCTTGGAAAACTATCCATCACATCAGTTTATTTACTTTTCTTTTTGAGGGATCTTACCAAAATTTTTAAAAGGGTTTAAGGCCCCAATAGATAAAAAATTGATTATACATTTCTCAAAGTTCATGTACTACTACTGTCATTAGAAATATTAATAACATTACTATCATTATTATTGCAATAGTAAGAGAAGAACCCATTATATGTACAAAAAACCTGAAAAACATATAATGATTTTGATAATGGCCAGAAGTCTAGTTGAAAGTGGTTGATCACAAGCGTTTGGATAATTTTCACAATCACTGAGTGATCCAAGCATACATTTTCTTGTATGTGAATGAGAAAAGTAAACTGAAAATTGAAAAAAAACATTCCTTATTTATTGTCTTTAATCAAATTTGCAAATACTTCTCTGTGTCCACCTCATATATATATATATATATATATATATAAATATATATATATATATATATATCTGATCCTCACGCAACACTCATTTCTTTATTCATTTACGCAATCTAGAGCCCACTTAATTTGCTACTGGGTAATATCAGTGCCAAGCAAAATATGATTCCTACTAAAATGTTTTTATAGTTATCATATTCAGATATAAATTGTTCATGTACTGATACACACACACACACATACATATTACATATATATATATATATATATATATATATATATATATATATATATATATATATAACAACTCATTGGGTCACCTTTTGAAAATAAATCAGTGGATTTGATATTACCAGAATGAACCCTAATGTTTTTTTTTAGCATTTGCTAATAGCGAGATTACTCTAAAATTAGCATTCAATAATTATCTTTCTTGACACTTTGTCATTATAATATAGATGTAGGTGTTGAGAAAGTAGACTCCACACTATAAGAGTTGGCTCCAGGAAATTTTGGGATTCTGATGTTCTGAAATTCAATCTTTAAATTTTGTTCCCTTTTTTTTTTTTTTTCTTTTTTTTTTTTTTTCATTGCTTTAACTTTTGCCCTATTGATTTTTGTTTCTGATAATATTATTGAGAATAGTACTTTTTTAAATTTCAATCTTATGTAAGTAATCTAATTGTCAGTTGTATAATTTAACTAATGTACTATGAGCAAGTGTGATACCGAGTTATTTCTCTTGAATATTTTATTTTCTCTGTGAAAAGTTGTATCCATCAAGCAAATACATAATTGTCTTTCTATAATTCAAATTTTCCAAAGCGATAATGAAATATCTAGATAGAAAAAATATATGAATAATAACAGTAATCAAACAATGTAGACAAAATCTTTTGTAAAAAAAAGCTAGAAATCTGTTTGATTTTGTTTTCTTTTGTAACTTTGTATTTCAGTGTATCGAAAACAAACAACGTTCGGCACAGAGATGTTATCATTAAATACCGGCTGGAGCAGTTCTATGAATACTTATGGGACACGGATCCTCACGCAGGAAGCTGATTTAGTCACAGCTCATGGTCAGTATAAAGGAACAATGGTCTGTTCTAGTTATAGTGGAGTCCATCAGGACATACATGAGACATCCTCTTAGCTAAACCTGCTATTCCATGTAGATGTATCTTGTACATTCAAAAAAGCATACTCTTTTTTTATCACCTGGTATAGAAGAAAACGGAAGCTGATAATAAATCAAGAGGCTTCCATTGATAGTTCCATCTATTTTTGTAAAATTAGGCAAGTTAATTACTTTTGTTGCACTCATTTTTTTTTTTGTGAAAACCAACAACTTATTTTATTCAGAAACTGTCAACATGATGAGTAGGATGTCCCAAGCATTTGAAAATAAGCTGATGACATGTTTGTTGATAAAAAGCATGAACAACATGAAATATTGATGTTATCACAAAAAAAAACATGGCAGCAGAAAGAAGAAAGATTTGAGAAAAATTTAGATATAAAGATTATTCATGTTAACTAAATGAACGGTGATATATTTGTGTTTGAAAACTTACCTCCTGTGAAAAAACACAGTGGACCGTTGGCCGCTGTACTACAGATTTATATGTGAATGCTGTTTTGCAGTGTGAGCATGATTTTTAAAAGGTTATGTCTCTAGTCCTATACCATTTATTCACATGAAGTTTATTGCATATTTTTTGCCAATCCTTCCTCTCTCCAATGACACAATTCTTCACAACATCTTCATATGAAAAAATATGTGGATTTAATTACAATGAAAATGATAAGTATCCCAAGAATTTGTGTTTTTTGTTTCTTTTCCTTTTCTCCTACATTTTCAACTGCATATTTTTCACTACTTACAATATTACTTGTGAAATCTTTGTTTATTTTTCTAATATTTGATGTATACTTTTATGGGCCTAGCATCAATACGTTGGGAATTATGAGGATAAAAAAATAGTAGGCGTGAATTTTTGGATCAGTTCAAAGATTTTCTCAGCAGGCTAAGGCTTGATAGTTTATTCCAATACGATAATGCAAAGGGAAGTAATTCTAAATGTTTTACACATATTACACCCTGGAACCTGTTATTAAAAGAGTACCCTCATTTTAACTCTCATGAACACCTGTTTCCATTCCTCCTATTCCTCACTAGTTATTAGATTGTAAGTATTATCTTAAAACTGCTACTCAGGAAATGTTTCAGACAAACATTTAAAATATCAATAATGTATATTTCATATGTATATACAATGAGATAAACAGAGATTCACTTGATCATATAAAATAGATTCAAGCCAATTAATAGTTAGGCCTGTGAAATATGGGAAGCAGTGTAATTTTCAAAAAGCTTTTCTACCGATGTTTGTGACAATTTATTAAATAATTTAGAGTCAGTTATTCATTGATTAGAGCAATCGTTTCTGGTAATGAATCATATTTTTGCTTTGTTTCTTGTTGCTTTTCATATTCTACCCCAACTTAATAATAGATAATTTTGTATGATATAGTCGGACTATTTTCCTCTTTTTTACAATTTTTTTGCCACGTATGCTCTAAACCTAAAAGGCCAGAGGCTACAGAGCCAGAATGTTTTGAAGAAATAATTATATGAATGGGGAAAATGGACCATCCATATCATATACAATGATTAATACACCTCGTCAGACAAGAAGTTACAATAGTTGTTTGTCTTTCAATAAGATGAAAAACCTTCACTCATATTTCATTTGTTTTATTTGTTGGCTTTTTTTTTTTCTTCCATATTTCATACTGGATTGTGAATTTTCAAAAATGGGGTAAAAAGAAATTGGTAAGTGTTTGTATTTCTTTTTCTTATTTTAAGTGAATATTTCCCATCTTGTTTATGGAACTCATGACATCACAGATAGGATTCATTAAGCATATACATCTAAACTTTAAATCACTATAGTGACACAGAAAATTCTGACAGTGGAAAGAAAGAAGAAAAAATGAAACCATCATTGCTATAATTTAGCACAGACTGCATTTGAACTTGGCATTTGTTGGGCAAGTTTTGACTTTTCTTAATCCTTCTCAGTGATTCTACATTTACTTCATCACTTCTCTGCTTAGCTTTCGTTTATTTCCTGCATTAAATTGAATATTCCTGGTGGTAGAGAAAAAATATTTTATGATTTTGTACCAATTTTCACTAATTTTTTTTTACCTAAAATTCATTTAAGCAAGTTTTTGGCATTCAGTCCATGTTGTGCATTGAAAATCAGGAAGAAAAGAAATCATTTGCAACCAAGAATTAAGGCCACATTTATTGACAGAATAGAACTATTATGTGTTTAACTAATGCAAATTAAAGTTTCTTCATCAATGAAACTAAATATTCACTAAGTTGGTGCAAATATACTTCATCAATGTAGCTGTACATTATCCCCAATTGCTCTTCCTATCTCTGGTTTCTATGAAGAACGATACAATGAAACGTGTTATTGTTGGAGCAGAATGATTATTGAATTTCCAAATTTGGAAGATCTCTGATTTGTTCTAAACATAGCTATATTTAATTTCCTTACATTGAATTGAAGAAAAACATTTTGAAAGAACAACAATTACTGTATTTTTATCCAAACTCTTGTCGCTATTATCTTTAAAAAATTTGTTTATGAAGTAGTTTTCAAACTGAATGCTGTTTTCACTAAGAAATCATTTTTAAACCAAAAGCCATTTTCATCAAGGTATCCTGATACTTAGAGACTTTTTTACATGTTTCACTTTGCCAGGATGAAATAATTTATAAGATTTATCATCACTTTAATGAGTATTGAAGAATAATCCCCTTTACTCCACTCAAACTTTTTGATTATATCTTAAAGTTAAAGAAAAATTAAGTTCAGTCAAAATAATTTTGATTTGGATTAAAGATTGTATTCGTCATTGGGGTTTCATATATTACCATATTTGATGGCATATACAGACCCCCACCTCTTTTCCCCAAAAAATTGGCTCAAAAGGTGAACAAAACCATCATTGTCTAGCCCCACATTGGTCAGAACTTGGGAAGAGCTGAGAGAAACTAGGTGATGAATGAGAAGAATTCAAGGAAATGCTTTCTTTTTTCTTTTTTTTATAATTCTTGCTGAAATAAGGGTTGGGGGTCTCATTGGCCATCAAATACAGGTTATCTATTAATGTATAATATGATTTTGTTTTTTATTTTTGGTTTGGTATTTATGCATATATATATGTGTGTGTGTGTGTCTGATTAATTTTGAAAATATTCTTGTCAGGACATAATTGGGGCAGTGAACATGATCCTGGTGAGGGGACATGCGCACCATCATCTTCAGATAATGGCAAGTTCATCATGTATCCATATGCTGTGAGTGGATATGAAACCAACAACCAGGTAACATTAATGTTTCACTTTTCTTCTCTCATGACAAACTTTGATCACCTATTGGAAAAATTCAATTTTTTTTTACTTTTATAACTCATTCACACCACAATGAAATGATTTGTGTGCCATAACCAGTTAAATTTTCGAGATGAATTTAGAAAAACATCCTCTGTACAAAAAAATAACAGATCAAAAACAATGTTCAATTATTTTGAGATCCTCAAAAGAAGGGGAAATAAAGCAAAGAATCCCTCTCAGATGGCAAGTCTTCAACCTTCAAAAACCCAGTTATCCTAAAAAGAAGAGTATACAACCAATGCATTCTCCTGATAGTCACTTATGGACCTGAAACATAGAACCTAACCAAGAGACAGACCCGCAAACTGAGAATCATGCTCAACCTCACATGGAGAGATCACAAGATAGCACAGTATATCAGGGAGAAAATGGGAGTCCGAGACATCATAGAATCTATTGAAAAACTTAAATGGCAATTAGAAGTTCAACAACTGCTTGATGCCCTACTTCTTTGTCTAGTCTAATCGACATGTTCACTGTGTAAAAACAGGTGTCAGTTCAAATAGAGTTCCTTATGGAAATAACGTGTTTATAGCTATATTACTTTATAATAAAACAAGAAGTTGGGAATGAAGCAGTGGCTGAACTTCCAATTTACCAGCTGGCTGCTTAGCTCAGATGGTAAGATCAGCATCATGTTGAGATGGTCTCCTGATGGACTCAGGTTTGATTCCTGTAGCAACCTATTTCTTTAATTGGTTATCTATTTACACTGTCAAAGCCAATTGACATATTCACTGTGTAAAGATGGGATGTCCATCCAAATTGAGTTCCTAATAAAAATAACATATTTATTGCAATATTTCATAATTAAACAAGTGATTTTTTTTTTTTTTCTATTGATTCAAATAGTCTCAAGTTACTTAGTAATGTTATATTGCTTCACAGATATGATTTTGACTGTAATGTTAAATATTCATAATTTATTCTATATCAGAAAATGAATCTACAGTTGTAAGATTACATTGAAAGCGTATGAGATGCTTGCACTAAATGGCCATTTATCTTTTGTTGAAAAAGTTTATATTTTAAGCAGAATTTTTCATTTTGTCTTACACTGCCAAATGATATCCTCTGTAGATATTCTGAGACTTATCAATTAAAACACAGAATAAGCACACAATTTTGATAGGCAATTTCCTTACAATAAAAGAATTATTCACAGATACTGAATCCTTTGACAATTTCTTCTACTTTGCAGAAATTTTCCCCATGCAGCAAAAAATATATTAGCAACGTACTGAAATCAAAAGCCGCTAGTTGCTTCTCTGGTAAAAACATTTTTTTCTGTTTTCTAAAATGTCATTTATGCATTATTTTTCTGATATTAAGATATTTTTCAAACAATATCAAAAAAAGAAAAAACAATCCACGATCCTTTATTTGACTTGAATTGGATTCTAAAACAATTTTAATTCACCTGGCTGGTATAATGCTAACAAGATTATACAAGTGGTTAAAAAAAATTGGACTCTATCAAGGATTTCATTGTGTAAAATGCTGTCTTTCTATTCCTGTCTCTCTCTCTTCTTTCATACATACACGTGTATGTGTAATATACATATATGATCTTGTGATGATTGCATAATTCTTAAGCTTTTTGTCTGTTAGGAGTGTACTTTTTTTTGTTATTATTGTTGTATCTGTTTGCTATGGCTTCAGCTTTGAGGAGATCTTTCATTTTTAATTGTTTGCTTTTCATCTTGTAGCTTTAGGATGTCCTTATGTAGTTTTCTAATTTCTGTCTGTTTTGTTAATTATGTTGAATTTGTGGTACAGATGGCGTCTGGGTCCTAGAAATTGAAATACTATACCAGGACATCCTAAAGCCACAAGAAAAGTAGCAAATAATTACTCATTCCAAAAAATGAAAGATTTCCTCAAAGCCAAAGCCATAACAAACAGATACAATAATAATAACAGTCCTAACTAAAACTTATGAAAAGCCGCTAAAGAATTGCACAATTATCCTGAGATGATAATTTTTTTAAAAGCTGACAAAATAAAAGTTTGTCACGCTAAACGAATCTACCTACATTATTTCAAGCAGTTGTTTTCCTACAATTAGCGTGAATATAAATATGAAACCAAGTTTTATAGTTATTCAAAAAAATTGATTCCCACAAAACATTGCATTATGCCAGTTGTCACAAACTCTTGTTGATTACAAGCACGATTCTCTCCCCTTGTAACACCAGATACTAAAAGTAAATGTCCACCATGGGCTATGATCTTCATATTCATCAATATATTATTTATTTGGTTTAGATCTGTTTTTAAAGCAACAACATAATGTAAATGTAATCAGAAGAGGCTCAGGAGAAGAATTCTTAAGTCTTTAGAATGATCCTTTTTTTTTTTTTTTTTTAATTTGCCCGATTCTAATTTGAAGTGGAGGAAAAAAGGTTTTTCCTCAGATAAGGATTATGTTTGTTCCATGCTTAAAATTTTAAATGAACTTATCTATATCTAATATGTATAGATTTTTTTCAAACCATTGTCCTCATTTTGGTTCAGCTTTTGAACATAATGTTTCATATGTTGTATCCTATGGCCTTCATCAGATGGGTGTCGTAAATAGGTGGGGTTTGGAATGTTGGAATTTATGACACCCATCTGAAGAAGGCCATAGAGCATAACAGACAAAGCATGTGTTCAAAAGATGAAACAAGGTGAGGACAACAATAAAAACAAATCTATGCATATTGATGAACCCTGGTCTAAAAAATTAAGCAGAAATTATCTATGTTTATCAGCAAATAGAACTAATCTTCAATAATTATAATGTTGATTTTGGGGTTTGCTGTTAATTTTAATCAAATGTTCCCTTTCAAACTAAATATGTACTCTATAAAAATTATAATTACTATTGAATTCTAATTTGTTTCTGTTTATTTCAATTCTCTCTTGTAATTAGTGTATTATGTTTTTCTGCTTTCAGTAACAGAGCAACATTTCAGCTTCTGTGGTGACGGCCGGGTGAATGCCTCTCAAAACGAAGAATGTGATGCAGGTTTCTTGGATGAACATCATGATGATCCATGTTGTACAGCTGATTGTCGATTAAAGTCTAATGCTTATTGCAGGTGAGTGCAGATGAACATACAATAACATCTAAGAAATTGCTGAAAGGAATTTGAAATTCAGTTTTACAATATTTAGAAAGATGAAAAATCATAAGTTGCTGCTGAGAGTGTAATTTGTGAAACATCTTCTGTTATGTAAAATCATTCAACAGTTTATTTGTTTCAGTATTGTCCTCTTGAAATCTATTTTATCAAAGCAAACCAAATTTTTTGTGGCCAAACGTACATGAAAAAATACCTTTTGAAATTTTTATTTTGATATTTTCTTTTGAAATGTCTGTTGTCATACATACTAGTTACAATGTTGTAATGAAATAAACTATTAAATTGATTAAAAATAACCTTGTATAAAATTATCTATCAAATTCTTGTTATTTAATTGTTTTGCATTAAAATGCTTTTAGGATGATCAGTCACATGTCACAGAACTGTCAACAACTGCGTCAGTTATGATTTTTGTTTTAAAATTGTTATTCCAAGTTTGTTTTTTGTTTTTCCTCACTTGATCCACACCATGAGCTTTTTTTCATTGTTTTCTGATTTGGTCTTGTGCAATTGAACATTGCTGTTTTTGGTCAGCGTCAATTTATGAGGCCGGTCTCTTTTAGGGTAATTTATATTAAGTGCACAGCAATATACTTAATCATAGCCTATTTCATGCTCAAAGATTCATTACAGTCATTAATGCTTGTAAATCTAGGTGAGTTTTTAGAACAATATGCAGAGCAATATGTTCAAACAACCTATTTCAACTTCAAAAACATGCTTTAAGTTTCATTTCAGTCGCCAGTTATCATAAATATAACATCTAGATGAGATTTTGAGAAGTTTGTATCCAATTTTCATATTTTTCAAGCAAATGAGCAATTTCAAGGGATTACTTTCGTGTATATCTGGCCTTTCAAATCTTTTTTTCAAATTCATTCAAGAGGAATAACTTGTCTTAAACATTAAACTCCAATATTTAATGTGTATCTTTGTCTTAATTTAGATGATTTTCTTATTAGAACTAATGATCAAAATCACTTCAAACTTGACACTGCACTGCCGTGTGTGACTGATACATCTGGTAAATGTCAACTTTGTACAATGACCAGTTGTCAAATTATTACAGTGTGTACTCACAGATTTCTTCAAATGTAGTTAAATAATCATTTGCTTATTCCACTTATTTTATTTTAATGAACTGTAATTAGCAATTAATGGACCTAGAGTTAAGTCCTTCTGACAGACTTTTTTTGTTTCTTTTTTTTGTCAATTTATACTTAGTTATTTAGAAACTGGTGACCCGATTGGACTGGAAATTGCTCAAATTGCCAAGTTAGTGTTATGCCATTAAATACTCTAACAAAAATTGTGTCTGACATGCCATTTTTGCTGTATTATGATGGTTAACCCACAAACCTACAGAAATTGGATCATTATGATATAGATGAAGATACTTCAAAATATGACAAGATGAAGTGATTAATGTTTCAATCTGATGATCTTATTAGAAGAACTATTATAAAAATGATGAATTTCTTGACTTCTCAAATCATAAGATCCTCATTTTGTAATAGTCTTACATCAATAGAGTCACTCAATCATTGATAGAAAACTAGCTTCAATTTGCTGCAACTAGCTAGCAGACCCCAGTCTACTCGGATCACGTAATGGTTAGCATATCTACATCGGAGTCAGGAGGTTCTGGGTTCAATTCCCAGAACGAATGAAGAGCCTGGAAAAGTTTTCATTAGGACAAATTTCCCTGTGCACTCAGCAGCTAATTGAGTGCACTCTAAGCTGTGTAATTTGGATGGAGGTATCCCTTTAATTAATTTGAATCCTGCTAAAAATTTCCTCTGCTTGAAAGATGGTGTTGACAGAAGTTTTATTCCAATTTTTCTAGCTACTTAATCAACTGCTGAAGCTTTGTTTTTCTCTTTTCAGTCCTGCAAACCATGAATGCTGTACAAAAGATTGTCGCATATCAAAGAGAGGTGAAACTTGCCGATCTACAATTGGTGATGCAGGTGGATGTGTACAAGACTCAGTTTGCAAATATCCTTTTCAGAATCATATGGAAAACTTTCTTTTTCAAGTCTTATCTTCTGTAATTACCCATGAATTTTTACTGAAATTAATTTTGATGTGGTTACCTTTTTTAACTTTCATTTACAGACTTTATTATAAACTGATTCACTCAAACTAGTGTCCTCATCTTGATCATTATAGTCACAACGTTTCGGTTGCTGTACCTTCTTCACATGTCTGTTGTTGTTGGTAACTTTTTGCGAATCTCAAACCAAGCCCTTTATCCAATCCATGGGTGTAGATTCTTCTCAATCTGTTGTTGATTCTTCTTAGTGATGTCACAAGGACAAGTTAACTAGGAAGAATTAACTGATATAAGATATCCTCTGACAAGGACAGTGGAAGGAGAACAATCTACCCTTGTGGATTCAAGAAACAGTTCAATTCAAAAGACCCTTAATCATATACGTTCATCTGAGTTGAGATTACCCTAAGGAATTAAATTTATGCTACGCCTACTTATTGGATCATTTAATTATAGTGTAATGGTTAATACCCTCATGAGGATTTCAAATGATAATAATATCATCTTATCTCCCCCACCCCCACTGCCCTTCACTCTGTTTACTAAATGTCATTGCTGGGGATATTATTTTTTTTCCCTCCTAAAGATATTGTTTTTATTTTTAGCTGCCTTCATAAGAATTTTTTCCTTTAGATATTGTCTTCTTTGCCTTTCTACTGTAGGCGTGTCACTTACAAAAGAAATTCTTATACTTATGACAAACTATTTCAACATTGTAAGCAAATAGTATTTTGTAGTGAATTAAATACTACAATATTTTTCTTTTCATTTTTTTTTTTAAATTTATTCTTGGATGAAGTATTGCAACATTATCACTAATTTTAACTATTTCTTGTATTGTTTTTTTTCATCCTAACTCTCATTTTTTGGGGTTTTTTATAACAACTTTGCATTGGATTGAATTCTATGGCAGTGATGAAACAGAGCAATTGAAAAATAAAGAGCAAGTTCACAGTTGAACTCTTACCCTCTAGATAGTGCAGGTCCAGTATACAGTCCAATTGAAAGTTGTCGTAAAAAAACTACTGAAAGTTAGGATGATTTTATATTTAACAATAATTGCCATAAAAAATGGCAAAGGGTTCTATCCTTTTTTTATGTGTGTGTATTCTGGCACTCCTGGCCATACTGTTTAGTCTGCAGACTTGAAACTTGGAATCAGTACTACACTAGACTCCTAAAAGATTTTGTTTTTGTTTTTTAAAGCTTTTTGACCTTTTGCAAGGGCCTTATTTTGATGGGTTTATTATTGACATCTAGATTCCCCAGAATATAGATATTTCTGTACTCTATTTTAGATGTTTCTCAGTGGAAAACACCTTTGATGTCAGACATAGAATTTATTCTGACCATATTTGTTTTTTGATGGAATTTTTTCACGTGACTTAAATTTTGATATTGCTGTTGTTCAATTATTGACAAGTCTCACTCATAAAGCAATGGTTAGTATACTAATCTCTTGAGTCATTTGTTCTCAGTACGACCTTGAGCTAAAGTCGGTTTTGTCCAAGAAATTTATAAATAGGTATTTAATATTATATAATCAATGCCTTACTATTTTAACTTATTTTAATAACATTTTCTTATCCTAAACTATCACAGCGAAAAGTTATTTCTATTTTGTTAGATTTCCACAAGACTTTCAGTGCTTTTCTTTTCAAACAAAAGCTGTAGGCCACAGAAATGCTTTTCATTATACCAAGTTCATTATTTCTTTTTCGTATTGTTTCCCCAAGATTTTTTCTTAACTATTTTTATTGGTGTGGAACTTAAATGTCCAGAAGCACCCAAGAAACCTGATAATACTCCCTGTTTAGATAAGTGAGTAGCTCTTATATTTGATTTCTTTTCTTTAGAACAATTCAGGAAAAATACTTTGATAACTGAATAATGATGCTATAAATGTTAATGAAGAAATCGATCCAATTTGGAAATTGTAAAAGAACAATAATTGATACTGCTATGGATTTTTTAAATGTTTAATGCAATGATAACTTTTACCAAATTTCATGACTGATCCTATCAACAATATGCCAAGATGACTTTATAATTTTGCAATTTTTCAACATTTTTTAAATGAAGAATAAATTGAATTCATATTCATTAATAATTTTGTAGACAAATTATGAATCTGATTGAAGCAAGTTTACCAATTGAAAATAAAAATTTCCCTTTCATCTCGACACTTTTTGATTAAGAAAAATGTATCAATTTGATTTACAGTTACTATTTTACTCAATATATTTATTCTAAGCTTTTAGGGAAGCAAATGATGTATTTCTCCATTTTAGCCCTACTGGCAATCAACCTTACTTATAAAAAAGTATATTTTATTGTGGCTTATAATTTCCTCTTACTTAACAGTGGTAAATGTCTTAATGGTGAATGCCTGTCATACTGTGAATCCAGAGGTATGCAGCCATGCATCTGCGACAATGGTGAGTTGGTTGATCAACTGAAAATATTTGGTTTATAACTTCTTATTTTTGAAACCTTGCTTAACTCTTTCAAAACTTCTGATTGATATATATATATATATATATATATATATATATGTGTGTCTGTATGTATGTATATATATATATATATATATATATATATATATATATATATATATATATAAACTTGACATTTCTATGAGTGCTAGGATATATATGTGTTCAAAGTCTACTAAGACATGTGTGTCACAAAAAATTAAGTAAATGAGATTTTAACAGTTTTTACAACCATAGTTTAAATCCACAAAGAGATTAGTTCACATTACTTGGTGGCAAAGTGATCAGCTAATTCAATGCTTTTCATCTATCCTGGGATAAATGTAACTCATCATGATATTGGTTCATCAAATTATGGAAAAATTTTGATTCAATGAAAGAGTATCATTCTTTAAACCCTTGTAAAACTCCCATCATTAACCACCTTGATAGCTTAGTCTTAAAAGGGTTAACATGAAAATAATATTGAATAAGCCTTCAATCTGATTTGTCCCCATATATGTCATAGTTGTATATCTTAACTTCCATCAGTCTCTTCAATGACTTGGCTTACACATCCACAATTCTTATTTTTTCAGCTGGCTATTAAGGAATGTAAATTTCAATTCATGAATTTTAAGGTTTTCGTTAAATCATCCTAATGTTTAAAAAACATTACTTTAAAATTGATTTATTGTAGTTACCGATGCCTGTAGTCGATGTTGTGTGAGTGCAGGAAAGTGTAAACCTTATAAGAAAACGGAAAAGTTACCAGATGGACGACCGTGTGTTCAAGGTTACTGCGTCAAGGTCAGCAGTTCAATATTTTTGCTTTTACTTCAACTTGAGAATCTCTATGCGTAACTTAGCCATTCTCCCCAACTACATTTTTTAGGATTTTTTCAGGCTCTGTCAAGTCATTTCTTATTTAAAGAATTTGTATTATAACAAGCATTGTACCTATCAAAAATATCAGGTTTTTTCATGCTATTTATGGATAAACTATAATAATATGTATTCATTTCAAGAGATGAAATTAACTAAGTAAGTTGAGTTTTTTTTTTTTTTTTTTTAGATATTTGTAATTATTCAAAATAGTTACTTATATTTCTTTTTGTCTTTAAATAATGCATTGAAGTCATTTAAAACAATGAAACTAATTTTTATTATATTATCAAAATTCAGTTATCAGTTTCAAGATGAAGACTGTTATAGTTTCCTGTATTAACAAATGTTACCTATTGCATGAAAAAAAATATATAAAATTTGATGTAATTTATGATACATATTTTTTTCCTTATCATGAACTTATTACATTTTCAAGAAATACTGATCTGATCGTATGTACAGAAATAAATGTTTGTAACTTACACAAATAAATATCTGAATAAATTTACGTTGGGATACTAGAAAGAAAAATCATGAGAATTGTTATCTTTAATATGTAGTTTTGTTCATGTAACAAATGTTTGATATAAAAAATATTTGTAAACAAACAAATTAGTAACAGCAGTGATGACGTATTGTCTGTTGCAGGCAACTTATTCCCCCCCCCCCCATCAAATAACTTTGCTATGGCCTAAAGCTGTGATGGTGAACCTATGACATGCATGTCAGCAGTAACACCCAAATAAATGGGTTATTTGAAAAAAAGGGCTGAAAAGGTTCACCATCCCTGGCTTAAGGGTTTGCAACAGGGCTGCATGTCACTAGTCTGATCTGTGGCAGGGCCTCACTAATTTTATATATTAATTTCCTTCAGTGTAACAGACATCAGCACTGATGAATTAAGATTTAATAGACCTAGAGTTATACATGCAGTATCGGTCGGTTTCTAACTAGTATGTATATGAAAAGCAGTTCAGTTTAGCATCATAGTTACATTGAAATGGAACTCCCCTCTAAACCCCTTTTTAAAAAATGTTTTTAAAAATTCTTACTTTAAAACATTCCCCTAGGTCTATTAAGTTGTAATTTCATTATATTTATAGAAAACATTTTTGAAAAAAAACATGCATCTTATAATTTACTTTGTTTGTCATTACAGGGAGTATGCAAAAAAGCTGTTAAAAACTTAGTCCATCGGTTGTTTTCTATCTTTGAAATCATCACCAGTGATCGGCTTGGTAAGCACATAGAGAATCTATTTTACTTTAATGATGTAATAAAATCTGCTTATTTTCTTTATTTAGTAAAATTCTATACGTAAGTTCAAGATTAAAAGAATGGCCATAAATGACACAGTTGCTTTGATTAGCAATTTGTTCTATGTAATGAATGTATTCTAACAAAAAAAATTTTCATGATCCCTGATTTTCAATAATATTTTCTATTATTAAAAAAAAAATACAAAAACTTTGATCCAAGAGTTTGCACAAGAGTTGAATTTTAGAATTTAGCATCTTTCAATATTCTTCTTTGAGCACCTGGGCATAGTGATTTCTTATCTATGTATTACATATGTGCAAGAGTTTCGTCCTTCCACACATAAGTTTCAGCAATCATTTAACCAACTCAGAGTGATGTCAGCCGCAACCTAAAAGTCACCAAGAAATATCTTAAAGAAAATGTATTTACTGTTTTGTCAAATGTGAAGTTAATGTCAAATTTATTTTCATGTTTTCATCTAAAATTGAGGCAAAAAACATAAAGATATTATTTTATAAAAGATTCATCTAAACAGCAATTTCTAACTTTTAAATACCACCAGAAAAACACCTGAATCACCAATGCCGATCAAGAATATTTCCATTGAAATCTATTATAGTTGACACAAATTGAATTTACACAAATTAGTTTAACTCCACCAACAGAATTGTGACAATGCATTATTGTATTTTGTCTGTATTTAGTTGTGTAATGAATAAGATATGTCAGAAAATGATTAGACTGGTTTATTTCATTATCTTTTGAGTTGTGCACACAAATACAAAGAAAACTACATTTATAATATATGAAGATGTGATTAAATTTCCAAATCATCTAATATATTTAGGACTATCCAAAATATATTTTTAAAAATAGGAATCAATGAGTAATTTCCAAGATATCTTTTATTATAGCTTGATTGCCAATCTTTTAGAAACCCCCTAGTTTTTTTTATATGAAGAAGATCAAACTTGATTTCTTGTAACAAAAGCAGCAGATTGATTGATCGTTATTCGTCATTGCTGTAGCCACCAAAAACCAGAATACGAACGTAAATGTGTTACTTTTTAAGTGTCTGTAAAAATCATCATCACTCAAGGCTGATAAAACTGTATGAACAACAGGCATCGCAAGTGTTCATAGAAGCTTCTGCATCTTTTCCTTTCTTATGTAATTACTTTAACTGAGATGTAATATGTATGAAAAAGTTCTTGGAATTTTGATTTGTATAATTGGTAGAAATTTATTTTTAAAGATTTATATTGATGCAGAAAATATTTTTCAAATTGTTTGAAATAAAAAAAAAAGAAAAATGTAAAACTTGTATTGAATTTGATAAGTAAACAATTCTGAATATGCTCAAATTTAAATAAATTGACATAGCTTATTTATTACTCTTTAATCGCACCCTTGACCTATTTTAACCCTTTCAAGACTCCTGGAACATAAGGTTTCTATAACTACTAGGATATATATTTCTTATAACTCTTTTAAAAGTCTACTGGGAATTCAGACATTGAATGAGTTTTAAAAAGTTTGATGCAGTCATGGTTTTAAGTATAATATAAACTGTTTTCTCAGGGTTAGGGTAGATTTTTAGCTGATTGCAATTACCATATTTACACATTGTAATTATGATGAGATGTGCTAGAATGCGTAAATAAAAATCAAGGACTTGGTTTGAAAAAAAACATTGCTATTTGTTAAGGTTTTTTTTTTTAATCGCAGTCTAATGCAAAAGTCCATTTTGGTTTTTATGGAATGTGATATCTGTCTTGAATTTGAAAATAATATGGATTTTTGAAAAGTATTTCTTTGTTCTACTTGTCAACTTCTATATCATCCACTGACAATAATTGCTGAAAAGAGTTGAATATTTAAACATTGATTACTGCTGTGTAACAAAAAGCTGTATCTTTTTTTCATTTTAATTAATAACTTGATTTAAATCGCTAGAGCATGACATTTGATAAGAAGTGAGTGCAAAATAAAATTCCTAAAAATCTTATCGGTGAAAAATTTGCTTTTATTTTCTGAATAGCTTTTCTTCTCCTTTTGAATGATAATACTGGTAAAAAAATTATATATGATGGTTGATGATTTATAAGTTGTTTTTGCTTTGTTCTATTCAATGTTGAATCTTATGAGCCACTAAGAAATTAATCTTCATCTTTTAAATTTGCTTAGTTTATTTCTGTTTTTTCCAATTAGTTTCTGTTGCTCTATCTTTTTTTAATTTTGTTGTTTAGCTTTAGCTTTCATTGATAAGATGAGAATAGTTTCCAATTCAGTGTTTTCCAACATAAGAAATGGATTGTTGTTTGTTTTATCTTAATTTTTTTATAAGCAATATAAATGCAAGGAGTGAGACGAGATGATAACAGCTCACCCAAACTGTTCCCAGCCCACATTGAGATGATCTTCTGAAACCTACAATGGGAACTAAAGGAATCAGAATAGATGGCAAATACTTTAGTAATCTCAGATTTGCTGACAACATGGTCCTCTTTGCTAAGAACTTTCACGATCTCCAAATAATGTTAGATGAACTAAATGAAGCGAGCAAGAAAGTTGGCCTCCACATGAACTTCAGTAAAACAAATTTCTTGTACACAAACATGTTGGGGACAAAGACACAACAATTGAAATCGAAAATGTAGAGCTGGAGAAAGTAGACCCCTACATCTACCTGGGACAGCGAGTCTCCATGAAGTCCTTAAAAGGAGAAATAAAGTGAAGAATCATACTAAGTTGGCAATCTTTCAGTAGAGCAAGCTCAACTTTCAGGAACACATAATGTCCACTAGTCCTAAAAGGAAGGGTATACAACCAATGTATCCTACCGATAATCACTTATAGAGCTGAAACATGGAACCTAACCAAAAGATTGACCCTCCAACCAAGAACCATTCAACATGCACATGAAAGTATCATGCCAAACTGCACATGGAGAGATCATAAGACAGCACAATATATTAGAGAAAGGAAACAGTTGAAAAGCTCAAATGGCAATGGGCTGGACATGTTGTAAGAATGTCAGACAACCACTGGACACCATGACTCACAGCTTGAATCCCCAGAGATCATATGCAAAATTGTAGCTGACAGAAACTAAGATGGCATGACAAGCTAAATTCAGAAAGCACTGGCTCTGCAAATCCCATGATAGAGAGGTCTGGCAAATCATGGGGAAGGTCTTTGTTCAACGACTAAAAGGCAGATGATGATTATGATGATGAAACTATTAATACCTATTATTCTTTAGATCAAACAAGACCAGTTCAATAATCCAAAAACAGCATTTGGACTGATCAGGCCTCTCTCCTAACATCACAGTACGATTTCATGTGTTTAGAACTGAATTTTGATTCTTTCATGCTGCATGTTTAAAAGACAATGATCGGAAGGCACTGTAGTGTATAAGAATGCTAACTTTCCAGAAAGGATGTCCAGCTAAGCTACTGATTCATCATGCTGCAAAAACAAAATTCCTCAAAATCAGAGAAAATGTCTTTCAAAATAAAGAAGTTAAGGATTTTCTTTTGATTTAGTGTACATAAATGTAATAGAAAGTCCATATACAAAATATGCATAAAATGAGATTATTGACTTATAATTTTTCCCATTTTTCTTCTCCATAATTGGGTATTTGGCTCTTTTTCTTCAAAGAATTTAGTACTGCCCACTATCTTTTCAAGTTTATCATTTTAGCTGTTTACTATTGTAATATATGATAGCCTGTCTCAGTAAGTTTGTTTTTGTTTTGTTTCTTCTTGCAGTGGAATTCATGAAGAGCAACATTGTTGGAACTGTAATTGTATTTTCTCTAATTCTCTGGATTCCTTCCAGTTGTGTTGTCTCTTATTACGTAAGTATTGATGAAAAAGAGAAAATTGAGGAAAATGGTGTGTTTTTATGGCATCAAAGTTGATATTGACATAGATACTTATTAGGGTGCATACTTTCACCAATACGTTTCTTACAGTTGATAAAAACAGAAAACTGAAATAAAAAACAATAATTCCCATTTTTAAGTCAAGTTCATTCTCATTGTTCATTCTGCAAAGATCATTTATTTCAAACTGTAGAGAAGCTAGCACCATAATCCACATGGAATTAAAAAATAGACACTTCAAGATAATTTCAGTAAAAACAAAATCATGAATTAGAATTAGTTAACTTTAGGAAAAATCTTTTCAACACTTAAATTGAAAATCAAAATTTAGAAGTCATTAAATAAAACTTGGATATTTGCTATTATCACTTCTTTAAAAACAATTTTCCCTTTAATTTAAATAAACAAAACATTTTTGAAACTAGCCACAATAAAACATCAATGTGTATTAGTTCATTTTATTCTTCCATTTCATTTTGCGTGCGTTTCTGCGTCATTTCAGGACAAGAAACATGCCAGTGAAGAAAGAAAGCACCGAGAATGGATGAGTCCTGATGTAAGTTGTCAATCCAGTTTCTATTTTATTCCATAAGTGACTACTTTGAATCAAGTCTTACGTAAACAATAAGAATAACAACAATGGTTGAATCTGTTAGCTTTATAGTTGCAGGTAGATTGAATTATTGTTGGTTTAAAACTATTTTCAAGTTTGTTTCAGTGATCAGACAGCATTGTGGTTTTTCAGGTTTCATGATAAAGATAAATTTGCTTAAAGGTTTATTTTCCAACTTATATGTGTTCCCACTCTCTAAGAAGAAAAATGATATACTTGAACCTTTCCCCCCCAAAAAAAGGTTTGTTAAACAGAATAAAATGAATAATTACAACATTATAAAAGTACAAAGAAAAAGATTTGCAAAGATTTTTAAATGTGTTAAGGGGCAAATGTAGTGATGCTTACTCACCATATAATGATTGTTCAAATGAATGAAATGGATATTTTATCTAATTTCAAAAGAAAAAGGTATCCAATGCAGCAACTGCAACACTCATCATTAACAATAAAAAAGAATAAAAACATTAAACTAAATGCCTTAGACTTTTATTTGGTAATTTATTATGTACTGAAAAGGGCAATGACCTTGTTGAAATATGTTAAATTTTTTAATTTCCTTTTATGAAAATAAGTATAGAATACTATCTATAATTTTGAGAATAGTTGCATCATTCCAAGCATTGTTTGGACTATGAACTTACCTTTGAATTATTTCTCCAGTTACCATGACCCTACCTTTGAATTATTTCTCCAGTTACCATGACCCTTTCTCCTCTGAAGCAAAGAGACCTCTCACTCTTTCTTTAAGTATTGTACATTTGAAGAAAGATGTAGAATTGATCAGCCAAAACACTGGTAACAACAAAAACATGTTCAATAGTCCAAAACAACTCTGATGGATAAAAAGACTTTACTTTTCTGACTATCTAAACTGTTCCTTATGAAAATATTCTCTTATAATGTATCAATTTAAAAGTACTTCAATTTTTCTTCTCATCCTTTATTCTAATGTTTATATTAAATTTCTAAAAATCTTTGAAATTTGTAGAACAAAAGTCTCTACGCAAATGATGATACCAGTTTGCGAGTCCGTCGCACAGAAAGCTACAAGCAAAGATTTACTGGTTCTGGAAGACCAAACTTCAATTATCCAGATTGGAATCCGCAGACTGTTCGATATGAGCAAGAGACATGTATGTAGTGATGTCGGAATGGCTTCCTTTTTCTCAGTCATTGCCTTACTTTTCCCTCAAGCGAGTGATCCAGGTATCTGCAGGACTGACTGCTATTTGTGATATGCAAATACTGAATATTCATGGCCAAGAGCAACTATGTTTGCTTGATTTCTGTCTTGAATTTCTAAGATGAGGAATTCTCATTATTATATTGAATTTATTCAACCTGTTGTCCTTATCTGAGTTATGGTCACAATTTTTCGGCCTCTACTCTCTGGCCTTCTTCAGATGTCTATCATATTTGTTAACATTCTCGGAATTTCAAATTGAACCCTTCATACAACCAACAAGGGCAGATTGTTCTCATTCCACTGTCCATGTGATGATAAAAACTAAGATGAGGACAACAGTTCGAATAAATTAGTGTATAATATGTTTGCTTTGATAAAGTCAACTTATTGAGGCATGTTGACTGTTGATCTCATTGGCTAATTTGCGTCTTTGCACATTAATCCTACGACCTCATTTTGATGCAAATCAAGTCATTAAAGGAGAGTGAGACAAATGAAAAATAATCCAAATATTACAATAATGAAAATTTTTTATTATAATTTCCTCTTTTAATATCCTTATTCTTTTTTGTTATCCTTCCCTTTATTTGATAAAGAAAACTGCTTTTTTGTGTTAATCGTCAGTGTTTTGAAACAATAGACAGCAATGACCTGGTTCTTTTCAAAACCTTGCTACAAAGTGATTGGTGTGATATCATTCTATGTTATATTGCTCCCTTTTGATTTCATTTTCCTTATAATTTATTAAAACAAAATATTTTTTTAAACTAGTTCTTTATTTTTCTAATCTTAGAGCAATTATTCTAAAATCTCAAATGAGAGAAAGAATGAAAACATTATTTTTAAGAAATATTTATCTATATTATTTTGCTGCATTTGTTTGGTCTGTTTTTAAGTTCTTTTTTTTTCCCAGCCCCATCTTGAATATTCCACAAAATGTTTTTCAATAATGTGATAGGTTCTACTGTTAATAGTCTAAAAAAAAAAAGAATTGCTCATATGCTAATATTTATTGATCGATAGTCCTCCAAAATAATTATTCTGTGTATATCTTTATAGACATACTATACAACCACCGTCTAAAAAGAAAGTTTATTCCATCTTAAAGGCAATTTAAGGCAATAAATTTAAATTTCACCAGGACTTGAATTAGATATTTTATAAATATCTATGTCTGTGTTTCTATCCAGTGGTTTGGTTGTTTCTCATATCTGTCATTTTTTATAATGTTGATACAGCACTAATATGTCCCTCAAGACATTTTCCTAATTATCACTGGTAATCATTGTCATGGAAGCCCCTTGCCATATTTTGCAATTATTTCACAGACATCCTTAAAACTGCCAACTTTGACGTTTATGGATCTGAAAAGACATTTCTCTTTATTGAATATCATCCCTAGGGATGCATTTCTTGAAAAAAATATTTCAGATTTATTTGTAACTGCAATAATGAATTTGGAAAAAATCCTTGACTATTCATGAGGGAATATCGAATTCTAAGATCTAAAATCATTTTGAATGTTTCTTTTCTACCCTGAAATAAAAGCTTAAATGAAGATATGTGAGAAAATAGATTTTAAAAAATACCTTGAAATAATTTTAAATATAAATGCCTCCCCCAAAATGAACTACTGATGACAATGTTTTAATTTCATTAAAAAATTAAGACTCCCTTAAGACAATTATGTATATGCCTCCCTGAAAAAAAACTACTGTTGTTTTATTTTCATTAAAAAAATTAGAACCCTTTTCAGTCTCTCTCACACACATGCACACACACTTTTTCATTTGGAAACTTGATATTTTCTAAAGACTTTTCCCTATTATGAAAAATATTCTGAATGATATTGCTTTTCTGGAAATGTTACTGATATCATGGAATTGAATTCAGGGTCTGGATTATGTTCTTGGAGCTTGAGTAGGTCATTGAAACTTCATATCCAATACAAGCGACATATTTATTGACTTGAAAACCTGTTTTTTGTTACATTTGCACATTGAAAAATGACCACTAAATGTAACAACTATTATAGAGCAGAGTTAGTAATTGATAATGGCCATTACCTCAACATTAGAATTGGCTATTAAATCTATTTAATTCCCATTTTATGTCAACCCATGGTCACAGTCACTTGAATAAAAAATTTGATTTTTTTCCCCCACCTTTTCAGCTGTGTCTGCCATCAAGATTCAATTTTTCTTTGTTACAAATTTTTATTCATATGATTTTAAGCCATTTGAAAATAAATTTTTTAAGAATATTTAAAAATTTGTACCTTTTTATGATTCATTCTAATTTCATAATAAAAACCTATAGTATGCATTTCACATATGTAAGTAATACAAAAGAATGTTTAATGCTCAAAAGATTCTAAGGATTTGTCTTAGTGTATTTCCATTAAATGTTTACTGTTGTAAAATCCAAAAATCATATATGCTGAGGTTAATCCCTTATGAATTGTTCTCCCTGAATTTGTAGATTACCCAACAGTATATTGGGTATTCGGTATTTTAGTAGTTTTGTCTTTCAAAAAAATGAATAAATCTTTTTTCTCTGCATAAATATCATCTCTTCTTCGGGCCTTAAAATAAACCTATTTTTTATCATTGACAAAATATTCTATAATGTCACTAGTTTTATAAGATCAATTGACCAAAGAACCTGATCTCTCTTCATTAAAAAAAAATTTAAAGTTGAATCCTTCAAAGAGCCTGCAAAAAAATCAAAAAAGATATATTCTTCAAAGCGCCTGGCAAAAGTCATTTGAATGAAAATTTGATCTTGCTTATCTTTGCCTTATTGGAATTGTCTTCCTGTATAGCTCTGCTCAAAATGGTTGGGGTGATCAAATCTATTCTGAAGGTGCTGCTCTCTTTAGATTAGTTATCCTTTCCTTGTAATTCCCTGTGGTTATGGAAATAATTTCAGGTTATCAGAGTCCTATTTTAGTTCTCAAAATCTTATCTGCTGCAAATAATAGAAAACATGACAACTTTTATCTTAATAGCAAATTGCCCAACTAAAAGGTTAGTTTTGTTTTTTTTAGATACCTCAAACTTTTATTCCATACCTCCCTAATATCTGTAACCTTTGGTTTTATTTGTTATCAAAAACTTAAGAGATTGAATTTTAACAATATTCAAAGGAGTATTGATGGTAAGTATGACCAAATAGCAACTTGTACATTTGCCTTTCAAGGAATCCTTTGGAAATTTTCAGTTTCCTATAATCACTGATGAAAGCAAACTTCAAAAAGTGTATGTGTTTTATATAAATGTAATAATATGTTTGTTACTGTCCACTTTGTACACTGTTTATTTCACAAAATATATAAGGAATGATCTAGCTTTTCTTAAATTCAACTATTGCATTAACTGGAAAAGGTTTCTCTTCTCTCATCAGTAATTTTCCTCTGATCATAAAAATTTTGATTTTTGCCTGAAGATCTTTTAGGCAGCTCAAGTTTTTAATCAAAATATAGTATCTGCATTTGACCTCTGCAAACCATTTTTTTTTCTTTTTTTTTCTTTTTTTTTTCTATCAAAAATAATCAGCCGTCCAGTTTGAAGGCTTCTGAATTTAAACACAGGTATCCCCTGCTTTACAAAAGTTTGCTTTGTACCACTTCACTTACATGAAAGATCTTGGGCCACAACAGCTTTGAACTGTATCTATGAAAATCTGAGAGAGCTTATAAGCTTAGCATAAAACTGACAGACATAGATGGAGGCTAAATATTTTGGTCTGGGAATGCTCAATTTATTTCCCAATATAAATGCCATTTTGGCATTTGAAAAGTTCCCTAGGAACACTCTTCTTTCAGATAACAGGGGAAATTTGTGTTCCCCCTAGTCAAAACATTTTTTGAATAATTCCTTTCAGATTTCTGGATTATTCTTCTCAGGTTTGTTCACCATCTTAAAACTTTCCTTTTCAATGACATTGTGTGTAGCCTTTAATTCCTACCACTAATGGATGTTAATTTGACACACTGATTTCACTGCCTAACTTAATATTTGAACAATGAATTGTGCTGTTGGCAAATTCATTTGACACTTATTATTATTTTCTCTGTGCAATACACAAACCCTTGTACTAGAATATTCATGTTGCACAAATATGGATGATAAATATTAAAGCCATGGAATTTTTTCCAAATCATAATTTGCATTATTCTCCCTTATTGACTCAGTATTATAGCAATGACAATATACTGTAAAGTGAGGTAACTTGAATAAATTATGGAAACTTTTCTCTATAAAATAAATTCAAAAGAGAAATTCTGTTAAAGTTATTATTGGTTTTTGCCTAGTATTTCTTTCATCTTGATTTGAGTTAGTTTTCATTGCAACTATGGGAGTGAGGAAACAGTCCCAATCAGAAATAATGAAAATCATCTAAAATCAAGATGGAAGAAATGCTAGTCAAAAATTAATGATGGTTGACAATGCTTCATCTGATAGAAAAATAAATCAAAATACTACAATTACTATTAATACTAGTGAATATAAAAACAATAACAAATATGGTGCTGAGTGATGAGGGGGAGTGAAGGATAGATTCAAGGGTTAGATTTGATCATCTGCCAGCTGTTAGAGCTCTGGTAGCTCAATCAGTATAGCAGCTGCTGTACATAGACAGGCCTCCAGAGTTTGAGCCTCTTCCTAGAGCTTATTCTTTATTTTTGATCTGCACTGTTTACTCACTACCAAAGACTGATGGTTTGAGTAGTTGCAATGAAAAGCAACTGAATCTAAGATGAAAGAAATACCAGTCAAACTTGATAATGCTGGACGATGCTCAAAGTTATGGTATAAAGTTATTAAATTTCTGAAAATTTTGACAATTTTCAATTGCTGAGAACATTCATAAAATAGCTGGAAATATATATATATATATATATATATATTAATTGAATATTACTTGTTTGCATAATTTTACAAATCAGGAATATAATTTGTTAGTTACCTCACTTAAAAGAAATTTCTTTCAAAGTATAATGTTAATTGCACACTCTTCTTAAGATTGAAATGTAAGAATTTCAGTTCTTGGGTGAGTGTACAGTTCGAATATGCTTCCCTTCTATCATAAAGTGTATATCTTTCTAATTAACATACAATGTAAAACCCTCAATTTTTATATTTTAGAATCCACACTCAAACAAGGCATTGTATATTTCATAAAGATTTTTTTTTTCTTCAAAGTAAATATTTGCTACCATAATCCTGTAGCTCTTTATCTCCTACCCTCTCTCTCTCTCTGTTTTCTGTATCATTCTCTCCTCTAGCTTCATAGCCTCCTATTGATTCCCTCTTACCTGTCCCCACCATCATCATTTTATTTCAACTTCACTCAAAACTGACTAACCTTTCCATGTATTTTCAGTTTGTAATTCAAGCATTTTTCACAATCCACAAAAATTCAAAGTTGTTTTGCTTGTATAAACAAAAATGAAAAGCTGGTTTCAATTTTTCTTTTTTTTTTTATTCATTTTTAAGGCTGTTATGTTTGAAATTCTCTGTACATGTTTTCATTCAAAATGACTGACTGAACTTGTGAAAATAAATATTTGGTTATAAAAATACAGTGAACTTTGTTTTAATTCCTCATCGGATATATTCAATAAAATCATGCTTCCATGTCATAAAAATTGTGGAAAAAATTTTTGGACAAAGTTATGGGAATACTTATTTACTTCAGAAGATGTTTTTTTATTAACAGGATCCAGGAAGAGGAGGAGAGTCCAGGGAGGTTTGGAACACTCTGGCAAAGCACAATTATTTTTTTAGATGTTTTTAATGATCAGAAATTTTATAGATGAAAAAAAAAAGAAATAATCCAAAATTATTGCAGCTCTATAGTTGACAGATAACTTTACAGTTTTGTTTGAAACCAATTTATTTGAATTGAGCAAAATATCTATAATTATCTATTTCCTCGACATTTTAATGGTATTTTTATTAGGCTGCTAACAATGATGATAATAACAAAGCAAGGAAACATCATCTTTATTTTGGGATGCTTAAAATTGTCTTCTGGGGTAGTGGTAAGAAAAGTTAGTGTAGCTGTGTTGCCAATTTAGATCTTTCTTGTTGTGTGTTATCAAATTTTTGACTCAAGTGTTAACAATATTTAGGCATTGTTTTTCATTTTTGGTCTTGTTTAAAAGTCCAGTGTTGCCAATTGAGATGTTTTTTTTTGTTTTGTTTT
The DNA here is from genome assembly GCA_963457665.1 of Thysanoteuthis rhombus. Classification (NCBI taxonomy): domain Eukaryota; kingdom Metazoa; phylum Mollusca; class Cephalopoda; order Oegopsida; family Thysanoteuthidae; genus Thysanoteuthis; species Thysanoteuthis major. Next base: position 48,366,408 of record OY735212.1, on the reverse strand, counting down.
TTTATTCTTTGAATTTGAGAGTGACTTCCAGAATCAATTTATCCAGGCTTGAGTTGGGTTGCCATTCAGGGCTCCAGGCCAGGGTGGGTTGCCAAGTTAGATGTGATTTTCCAATTTTTCTTTTCTGGAAGTCACTCTCAAATTTGGAAAAGTTTTTTTTTTTTAAATGTCCAATTTGGTAACACTGGATTTTAAACATGACAAAAACTTTATAAAAAACACCCAGATACTGTAAACACAGGACTCAAAAATTTGAATAAAAAAAAAACATCCAAATTGGCAACCCTGCTCCAGACTAACTTTTTTTTTCACCACTGCCCCCCCCCCCCCCAAAAAAATTTATTCATCTTCAACATAGAATTTGTAAAAGTCATGCCCTATACAAACTCAATATGCCCACGATCAAAGATATAGAGGAATAAAAAGTTGACTATAAGCACAAAGTATAAATGTAAATACTCACTGATGGTGGATAAGAAGAGAAAAGTTATCCCCAGTAACAATGAATATAGCTGCCTTTTTTTCTTTCTTTTTTAACACTGTTACTACCTTGACGGGTAAAACAATTATGAGAGAGTATGTTCCTTTGTCATTACCATCATCAGTCTATTAATGTCCATTATTGGACATAGACCTTCCCAAGGATTTGCCACTCTTATCTATTGTGGGTGTCGCAGAGCCAGTTCTTTTAAAATTTGTCTAGCTCGTCTCTCCATCTAATTCTCTACCGGCCTCGGTTCAGCATGTGATCTCAAGGGATCCATGTCATGAGTCACGAGGTCCATCGGTTGTCTGCCATTCTTGCGACATGTCCAGCCTATTGCCATTTGAGTTTTCTACTGAATTCTATGATGTCCCTGATTCCTGTCTTCTCCCGGATGTATTGTGCTGTCTTTTGATCCCTCCATGCGAGGTTGAGCATAATTCTTTCATGTGCATGTTTGTGGGTCTGTTCCTTGGTTAGGTTCCATGTTTCAGCTCCATAAGTGACTATCGGGAGGATGCATTGGTTGTACACCCTTCTTCTTAGGATTAATGAGATCTTCTTATTTTTGAAGGTTGAGCTTGCTTTGCCAAAGGCTTGCCATTTTAAGGTGTTTCTCCGCTTGATTTCTATTTCTTTTGAGGGTTCCATAGAGGCTCGTTGTCTTAGGTATATGTAGTGATTTACTTTCTCCAGTTCTATATTCTCGATTCTGATCTTAGTATTTTTATTTCCGAAGTAGTTGTTGCACATGATCTTTGTCTCGCTGAAGTTCATATGTAGGCTGAATTTCTTGCTTTCTTCATTTAGTTCATCTAGCATTAGTTGGAGGTTGCGTAGGTTCTCTGTAAAAAGGGCAATGTCATCTGCAAATCTGAGGTTGTTCAGATATTCGCCATCTATTTTTATTCCTTTATTCTCTCAGTTTAGTCTCCTGAAGATCATCTTATGGTAGGCTGTGAAGAGTTTGGGTGAACTGGTATCACCTTGTCTTACCCCTTTTTGGAGCTGAAAAGGCTCTGAGTCTTTATGTAGCCTGATGAAGGAGCTGTTGTGACTGTATATATGTTGCTGCACTTTGACATATACTGGATCTACACCTTGTAGAGTGATGGCCTCTATGACTTCAAAGGCCTTGTTGAAGTCGATAAATGCTACAGTGAGTGGTAGCTTATATTCTGCTTTTTCTTTTTGAGAAAGGCTTGAATCCAACTTTCCCTTTGCTCTCCCTGATCACTGACCGTCTTGACCATGGTTTAGTGAGTGAGTACAAATCACCAACCAAACTATAAAAACACTAGATGAAAACCAATCATGAGAGCAAGCTGGCTTTAGAAGAACCATGAACCACCTGCATTCTTCAAACTCAATTCAATGTCATCTTATACTTCCTAACCAAAGATCACTTTCAGACAAGGTCTTTTAGATAACAATATCTGGCAGATAAAATCAACCAATAATGTGATGATCTGTTGATAGTCAGCCATCAAACAAACAAAAAGATTTTATTACTTTTATTATGGGATACCTTTCAACATTATCTTTGTAAACTTATGATATTTATACAATATGCAAGTGGTATCTATGAATAAAATGGGGGGGGTGAGATTTCTATCTGGTTGGCTTCCCAATGAGAAAATATTTTCTTTAACTATTGTACAAAAATAAGAAAGAAAAAATCACATTTTTTTCTGTGAATGGTTATCCCAAGCTATATGGAGTCTCCAGCCATAAAACATCAAGTTGAGTAATTCTATTGTAGAGCAATATGTGATAAATATAGTTTTAAAAGTTATTATTTTTTAATTATGTGAACACCAAAAACAAAATTGAATCCCTGTCAAAATAAATGCAGTAAATGTAAAAAAAATCAAAGTAATAATTTCAACTTATTCAACAATAGGCTGTTGTATAACCAAATGGAAATCATGTTTCCATTTTGGCCCAGAAATACGAGGGGAAAAACATTGCATCATTGCATACTAGAGGCCTAAAGATTTTAGTGGGGAAAAAATAAAGAGTTTGAACTGGACAGGAGTTGGAAAATGTTGGGAAAATTTTTCTTCAACCAAAGTCCTATGTTGTTGGACTTGGTAAACGACAAGCTACATCCACTAGTGTAGAAACATTGGACAAAATGCACTCTAACTTCTTGGATTTTTTACTGCTATCACACTGCCTCAGTTGCTGACTTGGTATCTTGTCCATGTTCAACTCCCACCCCCAGTTCATGACCAGCAGGGAGCTTGAGGCTGCAGTCTACTAGCTCCAACTGACTAATAAATTCAAATTCTCTGTTTTCTCTTGAGGTGTCTTTGTTTGAAGGATTAATGAGTAAGAGCTATTTCTAAGCTCTTTGCTGATTGGCTAGGCGAATCAAAACTCTCCACAGGGAAAACTGATTGGCCAAACAACCTTAGAATTAATTTCCACTAAAACTTCCTTTGTTCGATGTATAAACACCTGTTTCACTATAACACCCTTGTTTAGTTTTATTTATGCAAACAGAAAACTTACAATAATGGTAGCCATTCTAGCCCTCCGTATTTTGAAATTCTGTGTTATTTTTTGTCCGGTCCTAAAAATGCATTCTCTTCCTTCAAAAATCATGGAGCTCTATGGAAATTATCTATACCAATATTTGGGCCTTTTATTCATTCATGCCTCTTCTCTGCTAAAACTACAAGGCCAACTGACCTCATATTTGGCATGGAAAATCAATTGAACCCTGGTGTCCTCGAAAGTTAGCCTATCTTTGGTTCTAAATATCCCAAAAAATCAATTTTCATACCAGGATTTTCATCATTCATTCATTCTTCTCATAAATGACAAATATTCCTTACAATAAAATTATTTATTTTACAAGTTTTTTTAGTTTTTCATGTTCATGGAAAATCTTCAATCTGTTAAAAACAGCCATTGTCAAATTCTATACCTTCCATAACCCTTTTTAAACTTGACAACCAAAGACATGATCGGATTCTATCACCTCTTCTTTTCCCTTTTTAAAACCTATGAGCCTATCAAATTGTGTCATTATTGAGATTTTTACAAATAAATTGTAGGCTACTGTGAAAAATCATGGACTACTAAAAATAACGTAAGTTTAGTAAACCATAGGGCTTTATGTGCATTGCACATTACTAAGGTTTTATAAATGAAATTACGTATTACTTTAAGATTATAGAAGTCTCTTTTTAAAGTCAAATACAGGAAAATGGAAACCTAACAACAGACAGAGACAGGATTGTCGAACGTGCCAAAGAATTCTACCAAAAACTTTATTCGTCCAAACAAGGACTGCAAAACAATGAGCAAGATACACAAGACACGGGCAAACTACTCGAGGACTTCCCAAAAGTAACCCCGTGGGAGGTGAAAGAAGCCATTAAACAGACAAAGAAAGGAACTGCCCCTGGACCAGACAACATCACCATCGACCTACTCTGAAAAGCAGGTAAAATCATCACTAGGAAACTGGCCGTCCTCTTCAACTTGTGTCTAAAACAGTAAAGTCCCAGACGATTGGAACACTGCTATCATAATGCTTTTATATAAAAAAAGAAACCCGAAAGACCTCAACAACTATAGGCCTATAAGCCTACTCAACTGTGTATACAAACTTTTCACAAAGATCATCACCAACCGAATCACAAAAACACTCGATGAAAACCAGCCACATGAACAGGCTGGCTTTAGAAGAAGCTACTCGACCATGGACCACCTGCACTCGATAAATCAACTGAAAGAAAAAGCAGCAGAATATAAACTACCACTTGCCGTAGCATTTATCGACTTCAAAAAGGCGTTCGACTCAGTAGAAATCCCTAAGGTCATGGAGGCCATCAGTCGGCAAGGTGTAGATCCAGTATATGTTGAAGTGTTGAAACATATATACAATCACGGCAGCTCATTTATCAGGCTACATAAAAACTCGGACCCCTTCCAGCTCCAGAAAGGAGTAAGACAAGGTGATACCAGCTCACCTAAACTCTTCACAGCCTGCCTCGAGATGATCTTCAGAAGACTAAACTGGGAGAGTAAAGGAATTAAAATAGACGGCGAGTATCTGAGCAACCTCAGATTCGCAGACAACATAGCCCTTTTCGCAGAGAACCTACACGACTTCCAACTAATGATAGATGAACTAAATGAAGTGAGCAAGAAAGTCGGCCTACACATGAACTTCAGCAAGACGAAGATCATGTGCAACAACCACATTGGAGATAAAAACACTAAGATCGAAATCGAGGACACAGAACTTGAGAAAGTAGACCACGACATCTACCTAGGGCAACGAATCTCCATGAGACCCTCAAAAGAAGAAGAAATCAAGCGAAGAATCACACTAGGATGGCAAGCCTTTGGCAGAGCTAGCTCAACCTTCAAAAATAATAAGATCCCATTAATCCTAAAGAGAAGGGTGTATAACCAATGCATCCTCCCAATAGTCACTTATGGAGCTGAAACATAGAACTGAACCAAGAGACAGACCCGTAAGCTGAGAACCATGCAACGTGCACATGAAAGAATAATGCTGGGCCTCACATGGAGAGACCACAAAACAGCACAGCACATCCGGGAAAAGACAAGAGTTAGAGACATCAAAGAATCCATAAAAAATCTCAAATGGCGGTGGGCTGGCCATGTTGCAAGAATAGCTGACAATCAATGGACATCACGACTCACAACATGGATTCCCTGAGACCACATGCGCAACCGAGGCCGGCAAAATGTTAGATGGAGAGACGAGCTAGTCAAGTTCAGGAAGTACTGGCTCCGTGACGCCCATGATAGAGAAGTGTGGCAAATCCTGGGGAAGGTCTATGTCCAACGACGGACGCTGAAAGACTGATGATGATGATGATGATGACAGGTATATACTACACAAAATTGGAGGGCCGACCATTTTTTTTTTTTTTTTTATGATGATTTTCATTATTGTAAACCATTATTATTCATTTTTGACTATCATTTACCTTCAGCTTATTTCGTTTAATTGCTTACTTAGGTTGAAATTTGGTACTACAATGAAGGTCAAAGAATATATTAGTAATTTTTTCTTGATTAAATTGTATTACTTTAAATTTATATGGAACTTTTTTCATAAAAGATATTTCTAAGTACTATTACAAGTTTACTACCCACAAAATTGGAGGGCCAACTGCATTTTATTATTTTGTTTTTTCAACATAAAATATTGTAATCTGTGAAGGCTGAAGTAGATATTATCTGAACATAATTACTAATGGACCCACCCCCTGTCAAGAAAGAAAATTCCATCTTCACAACAGAAGTAAGCAAGGTCTTCCAGAGCCATATTTTTGTACGATGGCTGAAATAGAACCAACCAACCAACCAACATACTTTTTTTTTCCTTAAAAAACTAACACTATCACATGGATAATGAACAATCTATTCTTTAAAGGCATCTACTATTACATCTAAAAATTCTTTTTCTGGATTCAAGATCTCTAAGTGGTTAAGCACCCCATTTGTAATTCTCTATAGAATATCATTTGATCTCAAGTGTTCTTATATCAAAGGTTATCTTTCCCAGGTGATGTCAGGTACCCAAACTAGTAGTCTATAACCATCTAGGATGAGATATCTAAATCTTACAATCATTTTGGGTAGTTAACAATTTTCAAGGAGAAAATTCTTGACAGAAGTGAGAGAGGATGCAAAGGAAACTTTGGTGTGAAAAATATTTTTCAAAAAGTATCAAATCTCTGTTGAATATCATTTGATTTCATGTGTTCTTATGTTATTGTTACTAAATGTTGGGAAAATGGAAATAATGTTAAGAAGCTGTTCCATGTATTAATTCAACAGAATAGCTGAAAGTATTCATCATTTCCTTTATGGCCTACTTCTTCCTAAACACGGTCATTTCAGAGTATCAAGTCTATTTGCGTCACAGATTTTATTCCAACTGAGTGAGTATCCTTTGTATTTGAAGACTAGAATTAAGAGGAAAGCTTATCATACAAATCTTGCACCTGTCTGTTTTTATACATCAATCAAAACAGGGTGGGCCAAAATTTATGTAGTTAAAAGATAATATCTAAAGTATTTGTGATTCCTTGTAAATGAAACATAAGCAATTACATGTTGCACGCATATTTCATAAGAATTATGAATGCCTTTAGGTCGTGCACAAAACTCATCAAATAAATATATTGCATAAGAATTATTGAAATGTGAAATGTTTGACCAAAATTGTTTGAATTTAATTTGTTTGTTTATTCTTTTTTTGTTGTTGTTTTTTTTCGTTTCATTTTATTTTTTCGCACCAAATTTGTCACAGGATGTATTTTTCATCTTTGTTTAAGAAACCTCTTGACATAGCTGGTTGTAAAATTGCATTTTCAGTCTCGTATTTAGTTAAAAGAACCTAATGCTTTCTATTTTTACAATCTCATAAATTTGGAGGTCTCCTGCTCAAATCTTCTCATTAATAATGTGAAGAAAAAAATCAACTTTATATTTTCTGTATATAAAAGTGATAGATGTCACACTGTCTATCTCTCAAACTATAGAAACCATTCATGTTTGTAAAAAGTTTTGAGAAAAAAAATTTTGAAGGTTTTAAAGGGGGGGGGGGTCTATTTATGAAGTAACTATAATGCTTCACGTTCCGTTAAATATACATATACATATGTAAAAGGTGAAAGGAACTTTTTTCTCTCTTTGAAGGGTCAATAGTGAAGGGAAATGTGGAGTCAGAAAATTCAATGCCTTAGAAAAGATATCCATTTATGATGTATGAAATGCAATGTGTATCCATGGCACCAATGAAAAAATCCAGATTATTTATGTATGGATTGACACTTCTACTGAGGATCCAAGTACCTGTGCACTCTGCCGAGAATCAAAATGTCGTTCCCTGGGATTTTTGCCTAGGATTCGTGTAGTATCTGTGCACTCATTAAAGAGTTTTAGACAAACATATATATATACATATGGATACACATCACATTTTACATTTGTGGATTTTCTTGAAATCTCAAGAATGCAGTCTTGATGTAACTTGGCTACCAATTAAAGGGGACTCTATTGTGCATGCTTGAACAGAAATTCTCCCATGGTGCTGCTCAATCAGCGAGGAGCCATTCAGTGAGCTTGTGTAGTGTGTGACTGTTGTAGTCACAATGATCGTCTGGAATTCCTAAATGAAACATTGTCATGATTACAATGGCCTATACAAACCCGAGCCTGATTCAGATTCATCACTTGACATGCAGGGTTTTTTTTGGCAAAACATAAGCATCACATAGATCTGTCAACCCCCTTACTGTCCAGTTTTGGCTTCTTGCTACTTCAGGCTTTTTGTCATCGAAAGTGAGAAGATTTCAGACTGTGGACAAGATTAAGGAGAATGCAACAAATCAGCTGATGGTGATCTCAAAAAGGACTTTACAGACTATTTTGAAAAGAGTGTGCAGTCCCAAGGGAAGTACTTTGAAGGAGACTAATGCATCATTGGCCTAGGTAGGCTATTTTCTTATTATTAAATAACTGGATATTTCTGCAGAGACCTCATACATGCATACATACAGAAAAGATTTGACTATATGGATTATCTTTTCTTTTTTTTTTCTTTTCAATGAAATAGAAGAAACCTTTTATGTATTGGGACATCTCTTCCTTCAAGTAGTCAATCTGCTTAATGGAAAGTATTTTCTACCCAGTTTTTATCCTTACCCTAGCAACAGGAAAATTAAGTAACCTAAACAGACTCAAGTTTATTGCAAATTGTATTTTCCTGCCCACAACCCAAACAGATTTTCTCTTAAATCTAGTTTTTCTTTCTTTTTCCTGAGGATATAACTACATCATAAAATATCATTAAAATCTGTTACAAATAAAAGACATGTACGTTACTCTGCCTAAAAATAAATAAGATAAAGAGCTCTTCTACTGAACCTGGGGAATGAGGATGACTTGTCTATTAGCTATTTATCGAATGAATGGCTATCAAAATTGGCCACGGTGTTTGAACCACTGGCTTGGCCTAAGATATCTCAACTATTCGAAAATGGTTGACAGAACAAGGAAGCCACTCATAGAAATGAGGGAAAATGCAAAACAAATCCACGTCCAAAATTGATTTACCCTATATCAATCGTTGTTGAAGGCTGTTTGCATAGTATTTTCAAAGGGAATATTTTAACAATTACAAATCAGAAGGGGATACAACTTCACCAAACACATAAAATAGGCTTTTTTCATGGCCTTTGTTAGTTGGAGTACTGAATATTTTCAAAAGAGAAATCTTGTATAACTAGTTATTACTTGTGAAAAAAGGGATGCAAGTTCGAGTCTAACTAAGAGCTTAGTCTTTATTTCTGATCCATACTGCTTATTAATGGCTGTACAATGATGGTCTGAGTAGTTGTATGAGAAAAGCAAGTGTTATTGATATGAAAAAAGTCAAAAAAATTCAAGATGATATTACTATGAAAGTTATTCCATGTATCAATTGTAAACCTGAACAAAACCTGGTCGTGTTGCCTCAATGACATGGCTGGTTAATGAATTAACATTCCTGCCAGGAAGAGAAGCCTGTCCCTTTGAATGACACTCAACAAAAAGAAAAAAAAGTCTGGTTAGTCATTTAATAGAAACTATTATGTGACGAAAGACTTTCTGCAACATGCTGTATTAGGGGTGATCAATGGAAAAACTTACTTCTCTTGCTTTTTGTTGGGCAGTGATCACTAAAAAAAGTCTGAATTTTTAAAAAGAACAAGTGAACAAAGCTGGACACCAAGTAAAGACTAATTTAGTATAATTTTACATCGCTAATTAAAGTCTCCCCCAACCTTTAATGGGGAGGAATTTTCAAAAAAACTAACAAACACATTTTTTATAAACATAATATATAGTAAATATTGAAATTTTCAGTCATCTAACTCCATAGATGCAGTCTGCACACATGATACATGGCTAGTCAGATGGGCCAACTCAAAAACTGAAGAAATCTATGTTGACAGATTTGGTTGATGGTTTTTAATTGGGATTAATTCATGCTTGGGTGAATGAGGGCATTTCAACGGAAATAAAGAAAATAGAATACAAAGAAAGGGTGAATATTCACAAGTGTGTATAAATATAGTGCTGTAGTTTTTTGGTACAAGTTTAGTAGTGTCCCTCCCACAGCTTGTTGTAGTTACTATTTTCTGAATGTCCATTGCTTTCAACTTCAGACGTGTGAATACTGCTACAGAATGTACATGAAATCATCAACTCTGTGAACCCAGTTACTCATGCTCATACTAACCCTAGTTTATCATTGAAATGAAATAATACTTACTGCTTGTAATTCAAGACCTGAGCTATTTGAATATGAGATGCAAAATAAATCAATTCTTCTTGTTCTTAGAGGAAATGCATTACTCAACTTGTAGCTGTTTTATCATTTTTTTTCTAGAATTATACAATAATGTATATTCTTAACCTGGGGTGACTGCTGGGATACATATGTGCCAGAGATTTCTTTTAGAAGTCTACAAAGACATTTTAATTTGGACATCAGAAGAAGGCTTCTTTTGAAAGACAATGGAATGAGTGACCCTGTCCAAGGCGCAAGCCTGGGTGAAGTGTATGGAGATCCTGGGATGCCCAACCAACGGAATTTCCATCTCATGTAATTCAAAGGAAAGTGGAGCACACTACATTTGGCATCAGCTTGGCTGCAGGAGCTGCCAGGGGAACATGAAAGTTGGCATCTAACCGCTTGAAGGGGGCTCCACTACCTGATTTGGGATCAGAGTTGTCCTTCTGAACTGGTTGAATTCCCAAAGCTAAAGAACCCAGTCTGCCCTACAATTTTACCAATTGCTGGGGTGAGGAAAGATGGATTCATGCCTTTTCCCAAAGGCATCAACGGGAAGAGAACTTGAACAGACTCAACCAGAGTTTGAACTTGGCTTGCTGATCCCATTTTATGCCCGTTGATTGTTACGCTACTCACACCTCCTCTCATAATTATATCATATCATAATTATAACTAGAATATACCTATGGATTGACTCAAAAAGCATAAAGTTATTTCATTAGACAATTTATTTTTAACGATTCAAGTATCTAACTTTTTTTTTCTCCAAGTCTCAACTCATCTCAAGCTGTTTTAAAGTGTGATCAGACGTAAAATCTTGAGAATTTTTATGGCATAATTTTCATTTTTTGTCATAATGGGAAGGTAAATTAACAAAGCAGTGCATCCCATTTGAGCCCTAAATAGAAAAGAAATTTGAATATATGCTCATTTTATGGATAATTCAGACATTACACACCTTAATAGGTTAGACTTGAAAGGGTCAAAAAACCTATTCAACCCCTAGCATTTAACAATAAATTGAATGGTTGGCAGTCCAAACTTTGATTATCTAGTTTGAAGAAAGAAATTATGTCAAGAATTCATTAATATTCAAAAAATGAATTTCCCCTCACCAAGAAATACATGTCAGTTGCTTGTTACACTAAAATGGTCACTTTATAGCCACAACTTTCATTTGTTGCACAAATGTTCCAAAATATGTTTGCATGAAAAGGTATGATATATCTGTATAAAATGGGGGACTGGTTTTCTATTGGTAGTAATACAACTTGGCATATGTCAGGTTAAGTTTTTTGATTATGTCTGTTGAGAGCATAATTTAAACTTTGCAATTATATCTTCCAAGAATAAAATAAATTTCCTTCAGTTAAAACTTGATGATTTGCAGGTGCCTATTACCTATCAAATCAGTTCAATTGTAAAGTGAATGTTAAGTCACTTCCCCTTATCCATAAGTGATGAAAGCCTGCTTCAATTTTAGAGAGTTATGGGACAACTAAAAATGGATGACTAAAAGAGACAAAACTTAATATCATCCAAAATACATGAGTATATTCAGAATATCAAGAACACACCAAGGGCAATATTCTTATAAATACAAAACTGAGCACTACAGCAAAGGTTTTCTATTTTTGGACTCCAATTTTATACTTAATTTGATTCAGCAATTTATGACCAGGGATAATAATGTAGGAATGTTGGATAAAACTCTCTCAGTAAAAAGTACCAAGTGGGACAAATCCCCTTGGTTGAATTGAAACATGACAAAAAGAAGTTGTGACAAGATTTCATAGATATTTAAGAAATGAATTCCTCAAGAAATGAATGCTCACAATCATGATTAAATATTGATGAATAAAATGAATTATAATCTTTTAACAATAACAAATAATAGATTCATCACAAAGATATAATCAATGCTTGTCTAATATTTTCATTTTCATATAAGATTTACAAAATTTGAATTTGTTAAATTGTAGTTTTGAATCATTATTTTAGATAAACTCTTCAATCTTGCACGAAGGCTTAAGTTTTCAAGCACAGTTTTTTCCTGTTTAATGTAGAATAAAATGTAGAACCATTCAAAAGAGTTTGAGGCAGTATTCAACTACTACAGCATAAAAATCAGTGCTTTTTTTTTTACAGGGATTCTGCATTTAATAAAGAATAGGTGGATTTATGCAATCAGGTTTTCAATATAACTACTATATTACTGTAAAATTGACATTCACGACCTAATATCCTAAATAACAATCCCTTTAGATTTTGAACAAATAGCATGCTTGGAAGACTCAGCACAATAGTGCCTACAATGCCTTGCATAAAACTAATATAACAAACATATCTCACTCACAAGTGCTTTAAAAGATGTGGGGAACAATGGGAATTGTAAACAATAAATTTTTAAAGAAGACAGATGGATACTGGGGAAGAAGGAAAAGTAATCAAAGACTTCAACTAATCTGTCATGCTTTAAACAAAGACAACATTATTTTCATTATCATGTATGGATTTTTTCAGAATGTTATCCTTATCTCAGATCATCTTCAAAACATAATGTTTCGGCCATTGTACCCTACAGCCCAAAAATTGGTACATAATTAGCTGAGTTTCTTTCTATTGCTAAAAAACAGTTATTAGAAACCGTCATCCAAAATTGTCAACATTGGTGTTACCTTTGTGCGAAAAGAAACTTATGGAGCTAGAGGGCTGAAAATGTTAACATTTACTTCTCATAATTCCTAGGAAAGACATCTTTTTATTTTTTTTAAATTTACCCCCAGAAAATAGGGGGATTCAATTTGTAATCTAATCTTATGCTAAATTGATCCCTTAGTTTGTATCCGGCAGCATTCACATTTGTTTTTTGAAAATTCTAACTTTAGTGATCACTGTCCAACAAAAGCTGAGAGAACTTATTCATTGATCATCCCCTTTTCCAATTATTTAATTGATCACCCCTTGCTGCCAAAAGAGGGACTGTTCCTATCGAGTAACTAACTAGACCTATTTCAATATTTTTTATGAAGATGAAAAGAGAAAAAAGAAATAAGCTCAAATCATTATTTTAAGATACTGTCAATCATGGTGAGGGAATTTATCAGACATGAAAACATACACTCTCATTGGTTGATGACTCTTTAGCTTTTGTTCCATCTGATTTGTTTTTGATTTTGACTGAATGAATAAAGATGATATCCCCCCAGACCTTCCAGTTGAAAAATTCAAAAAAGATTATTTCTTTAGGGTTAACACCGCTCCAGCTTTTTTTCTACGTGAAGATGATTACAACAACTTCTGTATTATATATATGATAAATAAATTTGTATATATATGAAACTTTTTAGTTTAGGTCAATTGGTAGGAAAGCAGCCTTCCACTTACATGATCATGATTTCAAATCATGATAAAGAAAAGTTAATTCTAATTATATGTTTGGTTTCACATGGCGTGATACTTCCCTAAATTTGGTGAGGATCCCCCCCTCCCCGAACAAAATCTACGAAGTCAACTCCAACTTGGACTGGAATTTGTAAACAAGTAATAAACAACCAATCCTTCTTGACTCTGAATTGCACAATTAATACAAGTTGAATAGAGCAATAAAGATAGCAAAGATGAACAGATTAGACCAGAAAAGTTACTGAGTCATACTGATATCTCATCTCAAAGTTTTGGATGAGATGTGATTCCTTATTTTGAAAAAATGAAGAAAAAAAAGGAAAAGAGACCAAAGTAAAAGAGAGATTTGAATTCAAACCACAAAAGATGTGTGATAGATAGAAAAATCACTTTTACAAGCTTATGGTAGTAGCAACTTGTATTTACGCAAACTTGGTAACTAACTTGGAGGTGTCACCCATCCAGATCAGCCATTCTCTGAATTGCCACTAGGTGTTAAGGATGTGTAGACATACCTGACTGACCCAAATACCTAGTTTTCTCTTTTTTTCTTTTTTCCTCAAAAGAGAGAAAGAACAAAGCAATACAGCCAGGTAATAACTCTTGAAGAAAAAGAGAGGGGACCAATAGCCGCAGTGTTGGTTGGTATTGGCTGGAGTATTGATGACGTATCTCACATTGACCCAGATAATCAAGACAGAAAAATATACACTGTAAATATGTAAATGGAAATGCCTAGTACAAAAATTTTCAATTCAGGAGAAATCCTAAGATAATGGAACAAGGAGAAGAGTAATCCAGGTTTCAAAAATCTTGGAGAACAATCATTGACCTCCCCCCTCCAGGGGCAACACTTAAGCTAGATGAGGTTTCCATGTTGGCAGGTGAAACAAAAAAAAAAACATTGGTTTTTCTAAATCTTAATATGATAATCTAAAGAATGAACACTTAGAAAATGGGTGAAGTTTCAAATATCTCAGAGAAGTGTAATATTCAGGAAAGGCATGGAAAAACCAGGTGACATTTTTCAGGGAGATGATTCATCTCTTTTGCACAAAATCTCAATATTAGTGAGCCCACTTTGTGAATCAGGTAGTTGTTGTTTGCTGATCAGAGGAGTCAATGTGACCTTTTAAAGATGTCAAGATGTAAAAGAGCATACCACTCCTTTTGGATACCAAAGCTTCTTCTGTACCGTCCACAATTCACAAAAGGAATTTGAAAACACACACACATTGTATTCAATGAATTAAAATATCAGGTTGTAGCAGTTTGATATTGGTTGTTTCTCTTGTTCTTTCATACGTTTGCTGACCGAAGGTTTCAGAAAAGATTCATAAAATGGAAGTAAGAGATTATGAACTAATACAACATTTTTCTACCTCCATGTAAGCCTTACCACCAACTCAACGAAACAGACATCTCAGAAATAATTTACTCATGGAAAAGGGTACACAGCTTCTTTATCAATAGATGTATAGATGACTGTGGCTGTTGGAAGTGTCTGGGTGTTAAAGAAGGAAATAGCTGTACATTTGAAAGACACTTTCATTTTTCAACTATGAATATTATGCTCCCTATTGTAACGGCCTGTTTTAATTTATAAAAAATATCAAAAATTCTTTTATCTATAGAGACTCAAATGCAGGGATAGAAATGGAGTGGGAGGTTTACAACACATAAAAAAAATTGGAAATTGAAAGTAGATATGTTCAATATCTACTAATGGAGATGTAACCACCTTACCAAATCGTGTTTCGATATCTGCTCAAGTGCATACACATATTGGAAAATCATTCATTTGGAAGTGAGAAAGAATGAACTCAGATTTTCAAAATTCAGTCAAGCAAAAATCTGTTGGTATTTGAAAAGATTTTATTTCCCAAAATTTAAATTAAAAACCAGTGTAAAAAAAATTCAATTCAAATGTAAACCGATGTATTTCCCACATGTAGACAAAGGAACGACAGGAGTGCCCCTGAGTAGAAATGTCTTGATTGCAATAAAGCTACTTGTCATTTTGTTGCCCCCCCATCTATATATATATATATATATATATATATATATATATATATATATATATAGGCTCTTTCAACTTATAAATAATCTTTAAAAGTAGGCTTTTTCAAGAGAGAGGCGAAAATATATTTCCATTGTATTTTTGGAACTAAATGATATTTTCTTACTTGAAAAGTTTTAATTTTAGCTTATCAAAAGAAAATCCAAACGTTTCACCAAGATAGGTTTTAGCACCTGAATTATATCATATCTTCAGCAAGAATCATCATACTATTATTCTGCTGACATAGTGTATGGCTGTTTCACAATGAATGATCAAAAGAGTGAGTAATCAAGAGAGAGAATTCGAGGACATAGAAATTTCAATGGAGCAGACAACATGTGTTAAGACTGCTATGTGAAATGAATTCTCTACATTCATTTTTTTGTATTTGTTATTTTACAAAATTGTAAGTTTGTAAAAAATCTGGGTTGAGATTCAGTTTAGCAAAGTATTCTTTTATCGAAATGTATTACTTTTTTTTCTACTATAAATCAAATTAATAAATAAAAATAATACTTATTTCAGTAAACTGGAGTTAGATGGTTTGATAAAAGGATAATAAGAAAGACAGGAGAAAAAAAGGTTAGGTAGTTTACCAAAGGGATAGGAAGAGGGGGGGAGGAAAGTTAGTTTGATAATTTGGTAGGGAGAGAGGATAAGAAAGGGCATTTGATAAGAGAGTAGGGAGAGAGAGGAGGAAAGAAAGAAAGTTTACTGAAGGAGTAGAAAGAGAGAGGGAAGAAAGGAAAGTTAGGTGGTCTAATAAGAGGGTAGGAAGGGAGAAGACAGGAAAGAAAGGTAGATTAGGGGGTTGAAAGGAAAGAGGAAAAAAGAAGAGTTTACTGTGTGGGTAGAAAAAAGTTCCACTCATGAAATTTATCAGTGTTCGTAAAACATTTAAATAAAATCATGGACAGGCAACAAAGATTGAGGGAGAATGAGGAGATATAGGCATCAGGTGAGAGGAGAGCAGATGCATGAGATATTGGATAATTTTAGTTGTCAACACCCATGGAATTTCCATGAATCCAGCAAGTGAAATGATTATCAATTCATTAATTTTTTTGCATCACAGAAAGCTGTAAGATTCATGATAAAAAGGAACAAAGTCAATTAGGATTTTCTCTGTTCAATGTACAAATTGTTTTGAGCAGTAACATAAGAATATAACAAGTTGCTTTTATCAATTGCAGATATGGGGAGGGGGTAAATATTTATTTGCTAGTAAGTTTTAGAATAGCACATTTTTAGACAGTGCAAATATAAATTTGATATTCAAACTGTTTGCAAGCTCAAGTTATTATTAAATTGTGAATTTTTTTTTCATTTCTCTGAGTATAATTTATGTACATAATTCCAAATGTTATTTTGTAGTTTTATATATCATTTTGTTAGGCTAAGGTCAAGTTCAAAGGAGTAGTAGATGACTAGGAAAAGTTATTTGATAACTCTACTGAAAACATTTTAGAAATTAGAATGTAGCAATAACAGAGGAAGCCATTTTTTGTGATCACTGGGACAGGATTTTTAGATATCAGTAACTGGCCGACATGGAGATAAAAATCATTTTTACTAATTCATTAGGTTCATTATTATAAACAAGTTTTTATTACAAAAAATGAATTTGAAATTTCTTTTTGTGATTTATATAATCTTTAATTAATTTTGAATAATATGTTTGGGAACAACTGATTTTGATAGCAATAAGCATTTGATAACATTTTTCATGATTATAATGAACAGCTTCCTCTCTATTGCTAAATGATTGAATAATAGTAATTGCTACATAATCAGAAAAAGTAATAAACAATAGCAATCTCTCAGCAGACAACAGTTGCAATGAAGAAAAAAAAAAGAGATGATTATAATGGTGATGATGATGATGATGATGACGACGATGATGATGACCAAACAAGATAGTCCAGATATGATGATAACCAAAATTCCAGAATTGAGAAAATTGAATCTTTGGACATTTCTCAATATTCTAATTCTGATGGAAGGAAAATCCTTGAAGCATTTTTGCCTTTTACTTTGATTTTTCGTCCAAATGACAAAACTTCATGTTCATTCTTAGTTCGAAATTTGGCTGGTTGGTGAGAATTTTTGAAAAAGCAAGTCTAACCGCAGATATTGAATATTTTTTATGTCTCGGGAACTGACCTTTGGTGGTAATGTATAGAAAAATAGGGCCAGGATGATTGAGAGAAAGAGCACAAATTCGAGTCGGGTGTACATCTCATTGAAGGACACTGTAAGGAAAAACAAGAAAAAAAGGAAGATGTTTTTTAATATGACTGGCTACAAGGAATCACAAAAGTTGAGTTATTGAAAAGAGAAATTGGTAAAGTACTGGAATCCCCCACTCTATGAGAGTTAATTTTACAAAAACCATAAGCTACCATAGCTTTGGAATGTGTCTACAAACATCTATGCTTTATCTCAATTAATTTTGTGCACAGTTCCAAAGATATTTCTAAAGTATCAGAGAAGCCTAAAAGACCTCATAAAGGTGTCAAGCTTATTATAGAACCGGCAAATACAGAAGCTTATTTTTGGAGCCTCAAAACACTCAAAAATTTTTCCCATATAAATTAATGATTATTGCTTGTCTGCTCTATGCCATTTTGGCTTACAAAAGGTTTCACCGGAATGTTCAACCTTTGGGTAGCAAGGGAAATCTGTGATGAAACAAATCAAAATGAAAGTTCAATTCTTTTCAACAAAATTGTGATTAGTAAAGATATTTTTTTAATTGTTTATTCACTTCTCTTCGGGAATACAGTAAAACAGCAACCCAATAGGTTGAATCTTGTAAGAACCGATTTTAACATGTAATCATCACTAATTTGCTCTCTTTAGGACCAATACATTGTTTATTTAGACCAAGCAGCAGGGCTACCAAATTGACATTTTCTCAATCAAAATCTAATATATTTTCAGTTCTTAAAATGACTATCCTTCAAATATTTTTTCAAGTAGAAATTAAATGGGTTGTAAGGCATTGTGCTTTTTTTGCAGGTTGTCCCTCTTTCATTAGAAAAACTATGTGTTTTGTGCGTAGAAAAGAATTGGTTCCGATGTGGTTCTATTAACAGGAATCCACTGTACATGGAAATATTTTATCTTTGCTATTCCAATTGGCAAGATGACATGGAGAAATATGAAATAAAATGTCACATGAAATATCACACTCCTTTTAAGCAGCCAATATTCTACATAGCTTAAACACTGATGCTGGCATTAAAACATTCATTATCTTTTGACTGTATTAATTGAAAATTTATCAAATTTCATAAGTTTGAAAAATATGAATTTAAATATTAGAGTTACCTATAAGTACATCCTCAAAACTCTAATACTTATTTACTTACCTTGCCCTAGTCTCAGGGGTTCAATTGAACCAGGGTAGCATCCTCCATATTTCATTAAAAGATGAGTAGAGGGAGGATGAGGGCCCACACTGATGCCTTTGTGATACTGTTTGCCGGAACTAGGCACTTTTTATGCTCACACACAAATGTATGTCGGCCCAATGTTAAACCAACCTTGTGTCACTTGGGGTTGGGAATAAATGCCTACTTATTAGCTTAGTTTTGGTATAAGGCCACATATACTAGGTACCAGTGAGTTTCAAACTTGAACTGTTGTTTTGAGATTTCAAGTTTTATTTTCCCCGGCAATGCCAGGTACCCCAACTACTAAAAAATATTACAAGAATAATAATGAGTTCTCTGTCATTAGGGTTTAAACCGGTCTGTTGTGGGTAGCAGTGATGATAAGACTTTTTTATGTGGGCATGGTTGATCTATCCACAAAGGAGACCTGTGAAGAGCCCTGCTCACTAACAACTGAGCTGCAGACGCAAGTCACTTAATAGTTCAAACAAAGTTGTCTTGACCTGCCTTGCTATCCCAAGCTCTATTTATTAGTCATTTTAGATAAGAATATTTAATGAGTGTGGAATCATTCCATTTCATCATTTTCTTCAAATAGCTTGATTTAGTCCTTGTTTTTACCTTAACCATGGGAAACCTGTTTTTAACAATTCTCAGCTTCAGTTGATGTACCCGCACCATTCGTTGTCCCTTAAACCTATGGGAACTTTTCAATTTGACAATACTTGTATAAATCTTCAAATCTTCACCACCACTTCAAAAATATTTAGATAACCCCCCCCACACACACACACTTACTTGGATATGCAGGATACTATGTGAAGGAGTGGTTGTAGGCAGAGAACTTCATCAGTTCAAAGATTTTGACAAGCATGAGTAGATTTTTACAGAAACCCAAGCCCCCTGTTACACATGACCCCATACTTTGTACTTTAACTTAGTTGTGTTTATCATGTTGAAAACCTAATGAAAAACAAGTCAACTGTATTGTAAATTGAATCACTTTCTGTGATTTAACTTGAGCTGGTAGTTATTTTTAGGCTGCTTCCAAAAATCATAAGAGCCATGTCTGTCACACTTATGATATCTGTGGCAGCCATTAGCCTCTCTTCCTTCTATCCTCTTATTAAGATACCTAATTTTTTTTCTCCATTTCTTCGTACCCTCCGATAAAACTAACTTTCTTTTCTCCCCTCTCTTCCATAATTTATCTTTCTTGTCCCTCACCCTTCCTAATCTTTTATTAAATTACCAATTTTTTATCTCCTCTCCCTTCCTACCCTCTTATTGAAGAACTGTTGCAGTTGCAGCTATAAATCAAACATTATTATACACCTAGGACTAGTCATTATAGTACTGAGGTAGCAGTGTTAGAGGTTGCCTCACAAAAAAAAGGTATCAAAGAAAATAAAGCAGGATTGATTTGATCTGCAAATTCTTTTGATGGTTAATTTATTCACAGTTTGATTCATGAGCGTACATTAGAAGGGCATTGTAAAAATTAGGAAATGATAATATCCATCAATAATATTTATTGATTATCCCCTCTTTCCATCCGTAAAGAATAGAATATCTATCCCTAAGATGAGTTAAGCAGCTGATGGTTCTATTAGAAACCATCAATCTCAACTGTCAACGCTGATTTTTCAGCTTTCAAGTTCGTTTGGCTGACTAAGTACGTATGTGTGTATCATGCATACAAACTGGACCATTGGAGCTGGAGGGCTAAAATCATAAACATTTACCCCTTGTTATGTCTAGAAAAAACATTTTTTTCACTTTTCTAAAAATTTCACCTGTAATAGGATTTCAAGAGGGGTTCAATTTGCAATATAACTTTTTGCTAAATTGGTATCTTGAATTATGTCCGGCAGCATTCATGCTTGCTTTTTGAAAATTTGGACTTCTTCAGTGATTACTTCCCAACAAGAAACAACAGGAGTGACTTATTCATTGATCACGCCTTTTTCCAATTTTTTTATTGATCAATTTCCAACATGGCATGCTGCCAAAAGACATTGGTTGCATGACAATTTCTATTGAGTGACTAACCAAAGCTAAAAGTAACATTTGGTGGTAGCTCACTGACACGACACTGGAGTTTGCCATAAAACTACATCCAGATCAATAAAACTCAACAGACTTACTGAAGGCAAATAAATAGGATCAAAATACAAAATAAACTTGATGGTGATCGTATGAGAAGAGAAACTTGACTTTGATGGATCATCAATTAATTCAAAAACTTTGAACTCTTATAGTCATAATAATGATTTACAAGTTGGACCTGTGGAAATTTCTTCCCTCTCCCTTTTTACCCTCTAAATAAAACTACCAAACTTTCTTTCCTCCTCTCTCTCTACTCCCTCAGTAAACTATTACTTTTTTATTTGTAAATTTTCGTCCTTTCTGTAAGAGATAAATACTCTAAACGTTTTCCTTAAACCTTGATCTTTATAGAATACTCTGCATGAAAATTTCTTCCTGTAATCTCAAAGAAAAATGGAAAAAAATATTCTATGGATTTAAATAATACAATTGTTATTCTTTGTGTTAAAAAGCCAACTTTCATTCTATGCATTATTTTTAGGCTAAAATTTTGCAGTATATAAAAGCACTTTTTATAAAATTGTACACATCTCAATTTAAAAGTAAATATTTATAGACAATAAAATCTCAAAAAGCAATAATTTTTATAAAAATCTCATCAAATGTTCATGCTTATCAAAATGACGAGCCAGAAAGAAAGAAATTCAAGATTCTCCTTTCAAAGTACAGATAGAGTTGGGTCGTGATAAAATACAAGAAGCAACAGGGAGCAATGAGAAGTAAAGCAATGATACAAATATTCTTCAATACCAGTAACGATTGCTCTTATCAATGAATAATTGTAAATCTAAATTCTTCAATCAGTCACCACAAAGCACGATTTTACGTTTTCTTTTTAGATATTTCAGGGCTCCTCAGAAATATTGCAGCCCAGATCTGCTGGTTGTGGGGTACAGATCCCACACACACCCTCTGTCAAATTACAATCCCTTTGCTACTTGTATTTTGCTACCACCAGATCAAGACTGCCAGCATATTTTAAAGTTTCCATTGCAAAGATTGGCATGAAAGGATCATAAAACTTTAATTATGAGTACCAGTTCTGACTAGATTAATAAATATTGTATTGTAAATAAAGTGTCTGTGTGTATGTCTGTGTATGTGAGTCTTCTAGAAAAAACAACAATGAAATGAAGAGAAATAGAGACTGAAGATAATTTTCCCGGATGCACAGAGATTCCACCAAAATAATACTTAAAAAGAAAAAAAACAGAAATGAAATAATCAAAGAAATGAACATAAAAACAATACTTACAGGTTCTTTCATGAGATAAGGAATTGTGGGAATTCAGGTAATAGAACATAAGTCCGACTATGAACAAGATAAGAGCAACCCAAGTCATGACATCCTGCATGGCATAGAGTGGCATTTTTATGAGGGTGTCAGTCAAAAATTGTCCACTTATGCTGAGGACAGCCACTGAGAGAGGAGAGAATTGCTTCAGTAGAACTGTCCATGTAATGGCAGTGTAAGAAGCATGCAGTGTCCATGAAAGGAAGGCTTTTGATAGAGTGGTTCCCCAGCTGAATTCAACCAGGCTCAGCACAGCTACGAGTAAAGTTATAGAAACTGCCACACTTGTCCCCATGCTTGTCCGCCACTGTGTCTTTATTTGTCCTGACACTGCGTAGATGTGTTTCAAAACGATGTTCCTACAGGAAAGCAGTAGGATTAAACAGACATCAAGTACAATGCTTCGATCTGTTAGCGTGTCTAAATCTCCAAAAGACATTCTGACTCCTGCCGCCCCTATGGTGAGGGTCACTACAGCTGCAGATAACACCATCTTTAATGGCTCCCCAATGCATATGTTGGAAATGGCAAGAGTGACTAGTGGTTCCAACGCAAAGACAATGTGGTTCACTTTCATTCCAACGTTGATCAAAATAAAATTGAGCAAAAATGTTGCTGAAAAATGGGATAAATAAATAATGGCTAATCCTTCAAAAATAGTCTTCTCCTGTTTGGGAAATATTATACGTATAATGGTTGCTAAAATGATCATCTCTGATATGGAGAAGAGTAAAGTGACTCCTGCAACTGTGCTTATCTTCTTGTCGCTTGTGGTCATGAGAACGAGAATAGCATCTTCCGAAATCCAACAATATAATAAGTGTATTATAATCCAAATTCCAATAAGAGAAAGGAGCTTCCATTTGCATTCATGCTCCCTAATAAAGAAAAAAAAGTGGTAATAATAATCAAATAAAATAAAGCAAAACATTTTACAGCTTATGATGAAAAAATCTGTTGAAGATATGATTTTTAGCAGATAACCTTAGCTCTGTGTCTTCAGTTCATTCAAATCCAAATATGTCTTTAAATTATTGTTAGGTGATGATGATAAACATCGAACAGATTGGACACCAATGAAATGAAACATCAAAACATTCTGATCCTGGTTACTAGTTATTTTATTGCTTTCAGTAACATTAAGAACTTTAAAACCATTAACCAACAATTTACACCTTTATATAGATGTACGATAAGAAAGGAAGCTGATCAAACTTGTACATGACTGACTGGCTAGTCAGAAGGATATTCTACTTTCTGTTAAGTCAATGACCATAGCCGTTGTGACACCAGATAATATCATTTCAATCAAGTTTCAGATGACATAGGGGTTCTTTTCATTTTTTGAACATTCTTTGGAGACAGTTATGATTGTGTTGGTAAATGAATTCAATCAAATATGATGACTTACTATAGTAAAACATGCAAATCAAAAAGTGAAAAAACATTCTACACCAGATTTCTGATTCCTTGAATTTATCAAAGACAATGAACATGGTCATGTAACATTCAACTAGCAATCATAACCCCATAATCTTCCAAAAAGAAAAATGAAGAAATTCTACATCCAGAAATTACAAAGTTTAAGGCATGTGGAGTTGGCACCACCACCCCCACTACCACCACCATCACCATTATCATCATCATCATTCGATAAATACCAGGGAACATATCTGGAGGCAGAATGGTCTTCCACTTTTAGATCAGCATGTTTTGATATAATGTTAAATCATATTTAATCTTGTCAAATGGCTTAGTTTTAGGGATTCATGTACCAAAATGTTAAACATCCTAATGAGCAGAAGGTCTATCTACCCTTTTGAGAATCCTGGGATATATGCATCCCAAAGTTTCTATGATTGCTTGGGTGTATATGTTCTGTAGATCTCTTTTAGACATCTCCTGGAATGTTTTAATTTAGACATGGAGCACCTCAATAGGAGGGTTGAAAGATTTTTTCTTGTTTTTCATCTGGGGAAAGGGAGGATTTAAAGCAAAATTTGAATTTTCTTTTTTAATTGAAAATGGAGAAATTTTTCATTTAAACACTGACATATTTCATAAAAAAAAATTACTTCCTCAGCAATATGGGAACGATTGCATTTGACTTGTCAGTAATAAAATTATAAGTCTGAGAATCAGACCATCAATGTGCTAGTGGCATAACATTATACTAGAGTGTAAAATCATAATAGTTATAGATTACAGATTCTTAGCTAAAAAATTAGGGGTCATATCACATTGTACTTGATTAAATATGGTATTCTTTTGTGATGATTTAGCCAGGGATGTTACTCTCCTTCTGGAATGACTGTCAGTCAGTGTTGATGATTGGTAATAAAGATGTTAGCACATCTGAATATTTTTTGACAAAAACCGTGTCTCCATAGCTTGGAAACAAAGTAATACAAGCTCTTGCGATGTAGATAATTTGATTTTCATAACTAAAAAGGGATGAGGAAAATTAAGTTTCAAACAAAGAAGACATTAAATATAAATTCAGAAGTGAAGTAGTAGTAGTATAATGGACTGACAACACTATATAACAAGAAGACTAGATCTGATAGTCATGAATGAAGGGAAAAAAGGACCTGCCAGAACATGGATATGGCTTTGCCAGTGAAACACCAAGTGATTGTGAGGGAGAGTGACAATTCGGAAAAATAACAGAAGGTGTGGAATAAAAGGGATAGGATCATGCCTATAATACCAGATGCACTTAGAAATCCAAGGAAGGCTTGAGACTGTACAGACCACAGCATTTCTAGGGTCTACAAGGATACTGAGAAAGGTGCTGAAGATTTGAGGAGACTTGTTGTCAATCTATCTTCAGCAATGACCACCAGACATGCATATGCATGAATAATAATAATAATAAGTTTGGATGGTCAGTCAATAGAAACTGTCATGTGACCAACATCATTTGGTGGTATGCCTTGTTGGGGGTGATCAACTGAAAAATTTGGAAAAAGAGTGATCAATGAATAAGTTACATTTTGTGATCACTAAAAAAGTCTGGATTTTCAAAAAAAAAAAAAAAAAAAAACAAGTGTAAATGCTGCTGGATTCAAACTAAGGGATAAATTTAGTACAATCTCACATTGCAAATTGAACCCCCCTACCTCTAAAAAATAGAAAACCCCCTCTAAAAATTTTTGAAAGGAAAAAAATCGTTTTTTCTCGACATGAGGAAATGTAGAAATTTTCAGCCCTCTAGCTTCAAACAAGATAGTAGCAGTAGTAGCAGAGATATACACACATACATACAGCGCTACTGGACATACTATAATGATTCCCTTAATGGCTGCTGTGGTTTGTTTCTTTTTGTAGTTTTTATTCATTAAAATTATATTTTTAAAAAATAGATAATGACAATATGACAAGATCCCCGAGCTGGTCTTTGTAGCCTTCACTAGTCAGTGGACTGCAACGCTGGTCAGGCTGCAGCTGACTGGTTACTTTATCTCTGCCTCAAGTTGTCCCTACCTTGCTTACATTGTGTCCAGATCTGAGGGTGTGCGGCTGTCGACTAAAAGACTCTGCAGCCCTGGAACAAAGACTTGGGGGCGTCACAAGTTCAAAAGGAACAATCGACACTGGGTGTAAAAATGCAACATGATTTATGTCAGCATCATAATAGGATGACTGGTCAAAATATACACTGATGCGGGTGAGGATGTTATTGAATGACTATCAGTCTGTCTTTCAGGTTATCTACTTGATATCTCATAGTATGTCTGTTGGTATAGCTCTAACAAAATTCTCATGTCAAAATTATAACTCATTCAGGGAATTCACTTGATGTCTCTCGGTATATCTATTGGTAAAGCTTCAAGGGTCTTCTAGGGGTCAGGATATTGTTGTGACAAGGAACATGGAATTCTATGCAGTGTCCTGGCGGCTTATCTGCACCCTAATCTGTCTACTCAAGAATAGGTGACTTATATAATAGCTGGCTCCCATTGTGATCGGGGCCGATAACTGAAGAGTTTATGATCAATTTCTTCCCTTCTCAGCTGACAAAAATTGAAATCATGCTAACCTAAGTAATCTTCATTCTGATCTCTCTAAATTTGGGAATCCATAATCTTCTCTTGAGAATTATGCGTAGGTCCCCTGGCAATGAATATACCTCCCCAGAAACATGGGATATTTTCTTAACAAAGACAATTAAACATTTGTAATTAGTCCAGAGCTTTGCTTGCCTGACACAGTAGTGCAAAAACATTTTCCCAACTCAGAGATTTTAAACTTTTCAAACAAAAGCTATTAATCACACGTCTGTATTCGGTCAAGGCCTCGCTTGTCCGACATTTAGTGCAAAAGTATTTTCCCTACTCAGGGTTCAATATTAACTGCTTCACAATCTTAGATTTTCATCTGGTCCTTATCCACCTGGTTTCTCTTGGAAACCCATTTCGGTAACCGTTTTTTTTTTTTCCTTTGTAAATACACTCAACCTCACAAGGTTATCTTATTTCCACTTTAAGATTTTTCCAATTAACCTTTTATTTTCATGGGGTCATTTTTCTAATTAACCCTTCAATTCTAAAGTGTCGTGTTAAAACTGTTGGTAATATGATTTTTTTTGTATAATCAAAATATAAGAATTACTTCAGATTCTATTCATAATTATAAAGAAACTATTTCTATAGGCCAGGTGAGATTCATTTTGTCCACAAAGAATTAGTGGGTTGGTGTGTCCAGATGGGACAGATATTAGAAAGTTTCTAGGGTGCCTCATTACAAGGTAATAGTTTGTGAGCTAGTCTGGTATACCATAACTATTCTGTCGTTAGTTCAACCCAAGCTGGCTGGCCCTTGCTTTTGGCCTTGTGCCAGATTAAGTCAATTTTAGCAAATAATAGAATGCTTTTGAAACTGAGGTTCTTATTTATGTTACAATCATGTATTATGAAAATTTCTATTAATTGAATAGTTAACCTGTATGTTTGATACATAAGTACTCTAAACAATAAAACACTACCAAAATACAATAACAAAATTTTTAACACTATTTCAGTATTAACATTTTAATCATATCCTTGAAAACAGATGTTATAGCCATTCTTGGTTATTGTTGCTTCTAGTGTCAAAAAATCACATGATCCTCTGGGTACCAAAGGAGATGATAAGCTGTAAATTTCCACACACTTGCTCACTCAATGTTGAAAATGGCACACCAAGGTTATGCATTGTTTCTAACATTAAGTGAGCAAATGTGTGGATTACCCAATTTGTGCACCATTTTTAAAATTGAGTAGGTGGAATTTCACACAGTATTGCTTACCATGTGATTTTTCAACAGTAAATGTAACAATAACCACCATTCATTCTAATATTCATTCTAATATTGAGACCTTTCTTTAAATTTGAAAGTTGTATTTCTTATTCATTCTCTCAATCAAGTTGAGAGAAACAAATCATTCTTATAAAATTATAAAAAGTAATGCCTTGTCATTACCTCTTTCAGTGAGAATTAAAAAAAATAAAACAAATTAGGATTTAAAAAAGGAAAAAAGATATTTTATTCTTCAAAATGAATATACCGTATTTCTCAGCATCAAAGATGCTCTGACACACCTGAATTCTGACTAGCAAAATCTTGAAAAAAGAAGAATAAACATAAAATTAAAGTCACAGCACTTTCACCTACCTTATCAAGATGTTTTGTGGATGGCTTAGTGACATGTAGATTCTTTTAATTGCTTATAGTTTTTACCATAACATATCAAAGTTTTGCTTCTTTTGTCACTTAATAATATTTCTGAGATGATGTGAGTTATGGTAGTTATAATCATGGAAACTTGTGGCTTGCTTTTGAGAGAAAACTGATATTAGTTCCACATTCAAAGAATCAAGAAAATTGGATATCTTTCAAACGAAGAGAAATTAAGCGAAAAAAAAAGAAACAAAAAAACATTTATTATGTATCCAATAAGAACTGGACACACCTCTATGAAAAAAACATGAGAAACCCAGACATTGGCATCTGATTGACACAGATGAAGAGAGTTAGTATGTTTATCAGTGCAGTACCCCTACAACCAATCTTGGTTATGGGACCACTGGCAGTGACAATAAGCATTCCCTTAAAGTCAAGATCATTTGAGAAAAATGAAAATACTGGTACTATAAGTATAAAACATCTAAATTACTACTAGTCTGTTGAATTGTCTACCATAGTGTATTGGTACAGGAATTGATTTTTGTGATCACATACATTTTATTCATTATTTATGATACTAATCTATACTAAATAAAATTTATACACATTATTCATAGGTCATATACAAAAATTCAGCCTATTGTCTAGCACAGATTACCTTCCTAATGAGTTACGAAATTTCCCAGACTTATTTGGGGGGGAAAAAACAGTGTCTTCGATGCCAGGAAATATGGTAGTTATAGAGGTGAATTCAAAATGAAATTATATACTTCATGTTAATGGTTTTAAAGTAAAAAAAAATTAATTTTAGTTAAAAAGAAAGGAAAAGCAATGAAGATTGCAATTTTTCCCTCCCCATGTTCAACTACATAAATCACAGAACTTTTTCAAGATAGGCCTTTCTGGCTTAGTATTTCAAGGTTTGACTTTACCTTTCATGAGAGTTGGAATCTTCAACCATTTTGAAGTCCATATTTCTTAACAGCAGCTTTTGATAGGAGGAAAAAAAATGAGAGAATTTGCTCTTTTATAAACGGATAAGTAATAAATATTCATTCACCATATACAAGGCACGACCAAAAAGTTCCGAGACTTCTCCAATAAAAATCTTTCTTTGTACTTTATTCAAATTTGGTAGTCACCCTGTGCAGCAATACACCACCACTAAAACTTCTACCCTACTTGGAATGCTCCCAGTCCTATTCTTTAAGCATATAAGGTAAAATCTATGATTCACACCAGATTTCCTGCACAGTATCTAATCAGCAATCCTTCAGCTTGAATTTTATTTGAAAGAAGAGGAAGAAGTTGCAAAAGGAACTAAATCCAGTGAATGGGGTGTGTGTGTGGAGTGACAATCATACTGGGGTGGCCTGAAAACGTGCATGTTTTCAATGAGCGTGTGCGTTGTCATGTTGGAACACCCAATTCCCAGCATGCCACAGATCAGGGCATTTGCAAATGTTCTGTCAGAATAGTACAGTAGAACTTGGCATTGACAGTCTGATCCTGGGGAACGAATTCAGTTCACAATCCCACAATTGTTGAAAGAAATGACAAGCATGCTTTTGGTCATGCTCCTGCTCCTGACCTGCCTTGCTTTCCCCTGAGAGCTGATAGGCTCTTCCACAGCAAAGACTGTCATTTGGTCTCTTGGTAATAGTAGTAAACCCAAGTCTCATTCTGTTAAAGGACGTCTTTGCAGACCAACATGGTGCGGCTTCTGCTCAGGGTGAGAAGCCTCAGCATGAACTTGGCAGAGACGCAATATATGTTCAAAATGGATGTAAGAACTGCTTGAACTGATCCAAATGATACATTGACAATATCAGCAACTTTATTGATGGTGACCTGACAATTCTGATAGAAAACATCCAATTTCTTTGTCATTTCCAGGGGTAGCACTCGTCAAGGGTAGCCCTGACCTCTCATCATCCTCCAATGATATTCTAACACTCTTGAAGCGAGATCACCACTCGAAACATCTCACTAAGCTTATTACTTCATTGCCACATTTGATACAAAATTTGATGTTTGCTCTCTGTTCAAGTATATAACACAGATTTGAATATTCGCAGCATAATGCCACGTGGCATGTTATCCTGTCACGATTACGGCTCATTTCCTGCTGTGCATACATGACTATACCACGCTTAGTTTGTTTCCAACAGGGTCAGTCTCAGAAATTTTTGACTGTACCTTGTATGTGTGCATACACAAGTTAACTTAAATGCAGATTTATCCCCAATGAAAAAAATAAATAAAACTGTCCTGTCAATAAAATAAGCAGTTCATTCCTCCAATACATTGTAATCCTCAAGCTATAATTCTTTTGAATTATAATTTTTCAGATTGGAAATCACCAGAAATCCCTTGAGACAGGGTTTGTAGCAGAGGGTTTGGATTATAATCTCAAAAGACACAATTCTGGGAGCTTTATTTCCAAATGTTGAAATCCAAAAAGATTACAATCCCTAAAGTTTCAAACTCTTAAAACAATAATTCTACAAGGTCAAAATCCCAAAAATCTAATTTAGGAAATGATAATAATGAAAAAAGGTCGTTCATTTACAGTTTTAAAAAGGGATTTATTAGAGAAACATGAAAACACATTTACTAAAAGAAAAAAAAATATCAAAAAGGAAATCCACCATATGAAAGAGATAGATAAAGAGCGATTGGACTTAACCCTGGCCCAGGCAAAGAAGAAGAATTTAGACTTTTGTCTTTCGGGAATTCTGTCACAGGAGATTTTCATCTCTAGGGATTGTGGTTTTGCAATTCAGCCTTTAGAGATCCTGATCTTTCAGGATTTCAACATTTTGGGATTATGGCATTTGGTATCATGATTGGCACCGATAGTACATGTGGCTAACTTTTAAAAATTTGAGGCATACTTTTTAAATATGATAAAAGTAAAAGTTTCTTTCTACATATAAGATGTATTTTTCTTGAGAAGATAAAGATTAACCCCTCAAACAGATAATCCTGAGTATTTATATTTTAATAATTTATTCTTTTCAGAATATCACAAGTTAACACATTGACAAAAAAATATTTGGGTACCCTGTTACATTTTAGAGCAAGAACAAGTCTACACTGAAGTTCTAACACCTGGCAGCACCAATTTCGCAAGATCAGTGGCAACACCCAGGGTTAAAGTTTTAGCTATTTCTGAGCAATAAGTGGAGTTTTTATGACTGTTATATACAGGACTTTGTTTTTTTCCCCCATCTACTAGCAAAGGCTTTAACTTTATAAATAGATTCATATTGTATGCATTGTTGTTTTTATGCAACAGCATTTTATTTTTAGGAATGAAATGTGGCAAATTATAGATTTAAAGATTTATGTATCTAAAGGTTTGGCACAATAATGTTTTTGGAGATCCAAATTTGATCGAACAATTCATTTTTGGGTTTTTGCTATTTGTGATTTATTTATTAACACAATTCTTGTTTTGTTTAAATTTTTTTTTTTGTGATACTATTTCTTAAGAATATTGTTTTCATGCAGTTAAAGTGGTCTGGGGAATCCCGCTCTGTTGTTAGTTCTCCATTGTTGTAGAGCACATTGGCTACTTGTTAAAAATTTAGAGTTTTGTTAATCACTTTGAAAGCCCCACCTTTTTCAAGAAATGTTTTGATAACTGTTGTGTATCTTTTATCTTCTCTTCATTTCTTTTGGATGGTTTTATTCAGTTTGGTTGCTTCACTATTTTCTCTCGTTGCTGGTCATATTGCAAGAATAGCTGACAACCTCTGGACATCACAATTCACAACGTAGATCTCCAGAGATCATGTGCAAAACCATGGCCAACAAAATATAAGATGGCATGACAAACTAGACAAGTTCAGAAAGTATTGGCTCTGCAACACCCGTGATTGAGAGGTGTAGTAAATCTTGGAAAAGGTCCATGTCCAACAATGGATGTTAAATGGCTGATGATGAAGGGGTCTGAATTCTACATTCTATCCTTGTTTTGATTATATTAGATTTTATGTTTCTTATTATATATATTTAACCTGTAACTAAAAAAAAAATAAAACCTATCTGGAGCCTGACAAAGTGTTTCCCGCCTCCCCGGCAGAGATGACCATGTAGATAAATAGCTAATAAAAGAAGACCCTCAGAACAAACAAGCTAACAGGGGTGGAAGGCATGGCAAAATTCTTCAACAAAATGAAGAATGGATGAGTTCTTCAAAACTTTGAACTGTGATAGTTGAAATTTTACCCCTCCTTCAACAAGAAATCCCAGTCTGACTCAGATAACTACTGCATGATCTTGTTTTTATTTTCGAATTATATTCTTCAGTATTTTCCTAGAAAATCTCTCTCTCTCTCTCTCTGGATCTTAATAAAGTTAAAGACTTTAAAAAAATTATGAGAGGTATGATCAAACACAAAATAACTGTCTAAGTACACGTAATACAGATCCATAGTGAGAGATTTTCTTACTGGTCCTATCAAGAATCTTTTGTACCATGCTCCATAGTTTTCTTCTTTTTTTTTTATCTTCAGCACTGCAAACACCCATACCTACCTTCCAAAAACAGATAGGAAGAGTACTAAGAGCCAGTGGAGCACAAAAGTCACTCAGAATGACATCAGCAGTGACCAATCCATCAGACCTCCTTCCAACACATCATGGGCATGGCAAACACTCCCAATGGTCCGCACAAAGAAAATTACACCAGCTGGGTCCTTGGTCCTGTAAGGCCCAGCCACATCACTTGCCTGGTGATGAGAGTGGGCCTTGGGGTGATGTGCTCCAAAAGCAACCATCGAAACACGTCAGTGAGTGAACACCTGTTCCTACTGGATCATTGGCCCCAAAAGGCCCAGTCACATCACTTGCCTTGGGTGGGACTGATGTGCTCTAAAAGCAACTACCTAAACACTTTACTAAAAGAACACCCGTTGCTGCCGGGTCGTCAGTCCAACAGCTACTACTCAATCATAGTCCAAAAACTATCATCAAAAGAACAACGTTGTACATTGGCACATACAACATCAGAACATACTTAACTGACACGCACCTAACCAATCGAGAAAATGAAATCAAAAACATTAAATGGGACTTTATAGGCATTAGTGAAATGAGAAGATCTGGAGAAGAACTAATTGAACTGAAAAGCAAACATTTTCTATACAGCTACAAAAAAGAGAAAGTAAAACTAAGTGGAGCAGGCTTTCTCATCAATAAAGATCTCAAAGACAGTGTGACAGGCTTCAAAGCCGTCTCTAACTGAATAGAAGGTCTAAGTCCAAAGATGAACATTAAGAGACTGATGATGATGATGAAAGTGGCATAAATTCATAGTTTCTGTTTGATCAGAATGTTGATATATAAACAGCAAACAATTTATTTTGAAATTGAATAGACTAAGCGATCTTTCATTTCTTATGTTGTAATATGAATTTGAATTTATTTTTCATTTTGAAATATATCCGAAGAAATGATTTTATTACAACTTCAATTGTAAACTTCCATTTTCCCACAACTTTGAGAATTAAGATAAAGAGCCTGATATAAGTTTAGTTTTAAAGACCAATGATACCACAATCAAACTTTAATATGATTTAATCAAAACAAGGTTGAATTGTAGAATTTAGAACCTTTTAACTACATAAAATGAATATTGTAAAGAAACAGTATCACAAAATTTTGATAACTTTAATCAAAATAACGATGGTGTAATTGAATAAATCACAACCAGTGAAAACCCTTGAATCAATCTTCCTGATTGATCAAATTTAGGTCCCGAAAACATTGCTCTGCTACAGATTTTTTAATTGTTAAAAACAACTGTCTATAAACTTTAAGTATAATTAAGTATCATTTTATTTTAACCCAGTAGGGTATGTTTTTTAAGAAAAAAAATTCATGATTCCTTTATTAAGTGCTCTTAATTTATAAAACAAAAAATATACACTAAAATGAAATGTTAGAAGGAAAAAAATGATCTGGTTAGAGGCTAAGCAAGTAATTCATGTATTTCAAAATTCAAATCTATAGAAAGCTGTATAGGTAGACCTTGATTAGAATAATTTCAAATAATGTTAAATTCAGTCTAATACAAATTAGAAATTAATATGAAGTCTCAGAGTTAATTTTCAATTAATGTGATATTTTTATCTGAATTTCTGAGATAAGAAATATTCCTTATTATCATGTTCTCATTTTTGTTATCATAGTCACAATGTTTTCTCCTGCATGGGCAATAGAATGAGAACAATCTATCCTTGTGGACTGAATAAAGGCTTCAGTTCAAATTTCCCAAAAGGTTACCAACTTCAATGAACACCTTGCGGGAGAGCATAATGGCTGAAATGTTGTGACTATAACAACTAAGATGAAGGCATGAGTCTGAGATAATCAGTGCAAAATAATGATTTTTTTCAAGTTTTATAAAATTCATATTACATGCTACAGAAATGTTGAAATCTCATCCAGAAGAAATGAATAATAGTCACTCAATAGAAACCGTCATGCAACCAACATCTTTTGGCAGCATACCATGTTAAGGGTGATTGATTATCAGGTGATAATCACTAAAAAGTCTGAATCTTCAGAAAACAGAAAAAAATTTCCAGATATAATAAGGAGTAAAAGTTTACATTTTCAGCCTTCTAGCTCTATTGGTGTAGATTGTACACATGACACATAGATAGATAAGTAGATAGATAAGCAAAACCACTTGAAAGTTGAAGAAACCTATATTGTCTGGTGGAAAGTTTTATTTGGCGTTGACAGTTTCTAATGAAGATTTAAAACAACAATGAGCTTTGTTGAAAATGTTGAAAACTAATCCAAAGATGAAAGAATTCACCATTGAAAAAAGAAAAGAAATGCTCTTAGGTGCTTAATAGCTCGGGAGGGGGCAAGCAGGAGGTTTGGAAAGTTTGTCTCAATTTAATATGCACTGAAAAAAGCCGTAGAAAGGGGGCTGTAATTAATTATGGCCACGAACACAATTTAGTAGGATCTGAAAGAAACAAATTTGTTTGAGAAAAATTAATAATAAGTATAGGGTACGCACATGGGAAGTGAAAACGTACAGTATTGACAGGAAAGAGAAAATTCTTTCACTTTCAAAGAAACAGCTTATTGAAAAGTCTTTTGATGATGCAAAATTCTAAAATTCTCTGAAATTAGTCGATAGAATCAAATTTGGTCAAACTAATTATATTTATAAACTCAATTAGTTTAACCAAATTACTTTGTTTATAAGAGTTATCTTTTCTTCCAAATCAATGAGCAAAGGAGGGGGGAATTAAGCACCTAAGAATATACACCAAAGTGAAAACTTTAAACCAAAATATTATCAATATTGACCTAAATATCAGATGTAATATGCAAGTTCACCAAGAGACAAACCAAGGTCTTCTGGATTACAGGCAAATATATCAAGGCAGTAAGAAAGCTAAGGCAGTTCAACCTGACATTTTTATTTTAGTGAAAGTCTGTATTATTCTTATAACTTGGAAAAAATATTTTTCTCTGTATGCTTTTTTTCTTCCTGTACATACATTTCATCGATATGTTTGAACAAATTTCAATAGTTAATATATTGTATACTTCTTACACCCAAAAGATTTTCAATACTACTTAATATACTTGATAGAATTTTTGCATGAACGACAATCAATTTTTCATGATTCTTCAAAGCAACCATAGGATGACATCTTGGGAGAAGAATAGCGTAAGGAATGTTGGAATATGAAGGATGTTTATCTCCTCATGGTTTGATGGTAGCAGTGGCATCACTGGAGATGTGGAAGGAAAAAAAGAGATGTACAGGAAGAATGCGCACCAAGTATGAACTTAGATGTGGAGATGAAACAAAGTAAAAAGGAACACATACAAATAAGACGTACATTTAATATAAGGGCATAAATGACAAATGACGAATGAAAATGAAGTACATATAAGGATAAATTTGATCAATTGTGTTAAGAGATGAGGAGAGATTGGGAAAGGTGGGAGCTTTCTTGTTGAAAGTACTGATGTCGGAGTCAAAGCGGAGTTGTCTGAACTGTTTGTGAATCCATATGGCTTGGATCTTACCAAGAAATACGTGGAAACTGGGTTCACTGTGCGAGCTGGACTGCCAAGTTGTGCATGTGACTTGGGGTTTATTCTCTGACGCTGATAGACACTCAACGGACAGACCATGAAAGACAGAGAACACTGACTTTTATCCATGCATATTTTCCAAAGTAAAAAGAATTTAGGAGAGATTATCATGACTATAGGATAGTAAAAAGCATTGCCATTTCATTCATGTGAGTGATAGGTGTACACGCGCTTGGAGCACGTGGTGAGGACACAGTGTCATGGTGGCATAGCTGCATAGTTGTGTGTATGTGTGAGGCCTCAACATCAGTGAAGTGAAATGGGCAAAGTTAGTACAGAGAAAGGTCACAGTGGAAAAATGGTTAAAATCAGATCAGCCAAGAGGTTGGCAAAATGATAATGATCTTAGGGAGAAGGAAAGAGAGAGAGAAAGTAGCCGGCAACAAATACCAAAGCTAGAAGCGTAACCAGCTAGGAGTGCCGGCGCTAATGAGCATTGGACCATGTGTGACCAGAGCTTTTATAGGGGTCGTTGTTGGAAGTGATGTTTTTGATATCTAGCTAAAAGAAGGGTTTCGTATCTACATCCTAACTAAAAGTATAAGGGGCACTAAACAAATATGTCTCACAGAAGTAAACATATTTGAGTAATTTTATTGATGTTTCACCTCATAAAACAGCTCAAATTACCTACACATAGGTCTTTTCTAATGCATCATTAATATATTGTCCATAACTATATGAAGAGTCATTAACATTCCAAATTATCTTTCAGATGATTGAATCTCTTTCATATTCTTGATGTTGTCAATGCAACATTTCAGACAGTTTGTGAATATCTCCTAGTTCACAATTGGAATAAGTGACTTTTCAAGCGTTGCTGCTTATTTAGCCATAAAGTTTCTGTTTGATACTGCTTTTTCTAAATTTGCTTTCCACAACCTGAAAAAGAGGCCCTTTCTTTCAATATGGACAGAGCCCCTGGAAAAGTCTGTTGAATGGATCAGCCAAAATATTGCATTGCCTGCATCAAGAGCACAAAAAAGTGATTGAATTGTGCTATTCATGCACTAATTCATTGATTACCTTATGACTCCCTAGTTTTTTACTTGCCTTCATCCAACATCTGGTATTACCACTTGTATAAAATATCAACCAGATTTCAGCTTACATAATATCAATGCACAATTTACATATTTAAATTACATTTTACTCCAATATATCCAACATCATCCAATACCAAATCAAATTTCACCTTAAGCTATCAAACTTCATATTGTAAAGAACAGCTTGTTTTTGAACATTGTAAATTTATACCTGGATTCTGGATTTAATCGGTCCTTCAGTTTTCATACCAATCATCTTTAGAAAATGAGTTTTCATAGGTTGGGATTGCAAGCTAAATCCCAATTTTTTTTTTTTTTACTACCCATAGCTGAAGGTAGGAGTCGAACCACTCCATGCTTTGAATTCAGTTGAGCTGATAGCTGAAGAAAGAAAAGATGGATTCATGACTTTCCCAAGGGAATTAGGGAAAAGTGACCACAAATTGTCTCAGCCTGAGTTTGAACTCTGTTTGCCAAATGCATCTCTCATGCTGGTAACTGTTATGCCACTCCAATATCCAAGATTAAATCTAGGATCACTCAATTTCTGTTGGTATCAGGGGGTCAAGTCATCCGAATCAATATATAATTCATTCTAAATATCATTATTTCAGGTATTTGTAATGAATAATAAAAATTTGAAAATCATCTTAAAAAAAAAAATCACTAATGAAACATTTTTCTTTGCTTTCTAAAATGTCGAATTTTGTAAATTGTTATCAACTGGTATTAAGATGATGATGGGATATAAGAAAGAAAACAATTTGAAAAAGAAATGAAAAGTGAACAAATTATTGCCTGACAGAGACAGAGAGGAAAAAGAAAGCGTTAAAAAGCAAGCAAAGAATCAACTTATTTTAATTTTTGTGATTAAGTTGGCCAAGAAGTTTGTTAGGTTTTTAAGTGAAGATAAAATAACTTTATCGAACAACATATTCATTGTTTTACTCCACTATTAACTGCGATCTTTCCATGCTCACAGAATTTGCAGTTTCCTCAGCAAGGAACTGCTACAAGTACCTTCAGCAGTTTTTCAGGGAATTGCTTTTTTTAGATTAAGAGAATTTTATAAAGACCAGATTTAATGGTAATCCGAAGCTGCAATATCTGGTGAAAACTTTCCAGCCAAGCTGTAACAATTTTTGCCTAGTTAACAATGTAACACGTAGTCCAGCATTATCCTGTTGGAATATAATGTCCTTTCTAATAACTAATTCCAAATGCTTTTTATCAATTGCAGCCTTCAAATGATCCAATTTAGAATGGAAAGATGGTCAAAGTAGGCTTTTTCTTTTCTCAATTTATATGGAAGCCATACAAAGCAGCTAACCAAATGAATGCTTATGATTTTTAGTGATTGATTTGGATATTTTGAGTATGTTCACTACCTCCCATGTTGTATAATATCGATTAATCTCAAGTAATATCTTGATTTAGTTGCTATCAACTTCAACTGATCTTCCCGACTGTGGAGCATGATTCAACAAGAAATCTCCAGCACATAACTTTAGAAACTATTTTTGACAGAACCTTCTCAATAACCTTCAGAAATCTTCTATTTTTGAGTCACATTTTTACTTCAAAATAAAAAAAGCATCACATGGCAAAAATGCTGCCTTTTTTTTCTCCATCATTGGCCTCTGGTTTGCATTATTGAGCAGAAATAGGTTCACCCTATGGAAGATTAACATGATCACCATGAGAGGATCTCTGCCTGATCCCCAGCTGCTTATGAGACCTGGTCTACCAAGTTGGTCATCCATCTAGATACTGACCAGGCTCAACATTGCTTAACTGTTCATCATACAAGAAATAGTGTATTAAATCTAATTTGGCCATAACTTCTATCAACGATGTAAGAATCAATAAATGTACATTTGATAATTTTTCATAAAGGCACACTGACATGGCAGCTGTCACAATACAATCAACATCTAACCTTTTTGAATGGTTAGCCAAAATTAAATGTTTCCGATACTATCTAACAACAAAAACTGAATTAACTTTTTGGCCAGCTTATTAAAAGTTAAAATGATAATTATTGTTGTATCTAAAAAGATCTACCATCCGAAAATGCAGTTTCATCCTGTAAGAAAATTTTCAAACAAAAATACACAATAAATAAGGTTGTCCTCTACAATAAAAAGCATTACATGATTATACAGTATTTATAGATATTTTAGTCTAGTACAAGGCCTCCATGTATAAAATAGAAATAGTTTCCCCAAAGAAACAGAAAATTATCTATGCATGGTTTATATTTCTGATATTCCAACTGATTCATCATGATTTCTCAATATAATGACATCAAAGTTACAATTTCCAAAACATTAACTTTTGATCAAGGCTTAGATATCTATCAACTTAGATTCAGTCTGGCATAAAGCCACATCTTGGAGGCACCCACCAAGGACTGATCTCATTAATTGCACATTGCATTATTAATTCACTAACCACCCTCACTTTTGAGAAATATACATATTACAGAGTAAGCAATATGTTTAAAACATATATTTCATGCAGTAGAATATTCCAGAAATTATTCAGAGAAGAATCCTATTTTTTGCTGTTTCAATCATATTATTCCAGCCAGTACATGGTGTCCGTAATCAAGTGCATATTACATCCAGCAATCATCAAAGGGCATTGAACAAAGCTCTTTGTATTGCTTATAGTATTTTTTGCTAACAATTCCAATGAAAAGTATCCAGCCATTTTGAATATCTTGAGAACTGGTGATACTGCCTCAATGTAACTTGGCAACCATAAGAAGGGACCTTACTGCTCATGCATGAACAATCTTTTCCCCTTTCTCCCGTGACATTATTCAGTTGGAAGTGAAACGCCAGTAAGTGAGATTGTCTACTGTGTGACTGTTGCATTCACAATGACTGAGCCTACCCATTCTTCATATCCTGTCCAGGTTTTTTTGGCTAAACACCACATCACTTAGATCATCCCTACAGCCCACATTTGGCTCGATGGGAAGCATACAACAAGCACATGAAAGAATCATGCTCAATCTCACATGTAGCACAATATATCTGGGAGAAAACAGGAGTCAAAGACATCATAGAATCTATTAAAAATCTAAAATAGCAATGGGCTAGTCATGTTGCAAGAATGGCAGACAATTGATGGACATCACAACTCACAACATGGATCCCCAGTAATCACATGCGCAATCAAGGCTGGCTGAATACTAGATAGAGAGATGAACTAGACAAATTCAGAAAGTATTGGCTCAGGGACGCCCATGATAGAGAGGTGTGGCGAATCCTGGGGAAGGTCTATGTCCGATAAATGATGTTAAAAGACTGATGATGATGATGATGATGATGAACATGATGATGATGATGACAATTTCTGGCTTTTTGCCATTAAAAGGGAGGAGATTTGAGATTTTCACAAGATTAAGGAGAATGCAATGAAACAGCTGATGAGAAAGAGAACTTTACAAACTATTTTAAAAAGTTGAAGGGACACTGGGATAAGTATGTGAAGTCCCAAGGGGAGTACTTTGAAAGGAACTAAGGCACGTCAGCCTTTGGTAGGCTTTTTTTCCATTAATGATAAATGACGGGATACTTGTACATTTGTAATATGTAATTGAAACAAAGATAGAGATATTAGTCTGAATAATGCGTATAATATGAATAATGATTCTTCATATCACTGAATAATTAGGAGAAATCATTACAACACTTGATTATTTCAAGGAAGAACATCCTAAACAAATAATGCATGTTGATAAAAAAAATGGTTTCCTCTAGGAACCAAAATTGTCCCTTAGAAAAACAAAAGAAATAATGCCTAATTCAGTAGGCATCGAGAGAAACAACATGAATCTTGGCCAAAATGAAGACAAAATTCTATTCTTCATCTGGTGTGTCAGTGATTGCAATTAATTCAAAGTATTATGAACAAGTAAGTTTATTGGATTTCACAAGTCTGACAACTCTTAAATCTAAAAACAAAAAATATTTTCTGATCAGGTTGAATGAATTCTCACATTTACTCTTTGTTATTTTACTATTTTTTATAAGAGAGGACTCAAATGATATATTTTGAATGGCATTTTATATAAATCCATAGATACTTACATATTTAGAATGCAAGATTTCACCTGCTTCTTTGAATCATAGAACTGGAATTGATACCATTCTGGAAATAAAAGATGAAAAGAGGTATAAGGAAATTTCACTGGCTCAAACATGTTTCCACTGAAAAGGAGAATCCAGTATAAAACAAACATGCTTACACAAAAAAGAAAAAGAAATCCAAGTCTCCATCTGTTAATCCCTCTCAATTCAAATCAAATTGCAAGCCTCAACACACTTCATAAAAGAGATAAAAAAAAAGAATTTTCGATTTTCTGGTACAAAGTTTCC
Source organism: Thysanoteuthis rhombus (assembly GCA_963457665.1). Taxonomy (NCBI): domain Eukaryota; kingdom Metazoa; phylum Mollusca; class Cephalopoda; order Oegopsida; family Thysanoteuthidae; genus Thysanoteuthis; species Thysanoteuthis major. Next base: position 48,325,066 of record OY735212.1, on the reverse strand, counting down.
CTAAGAGTAAAGTTTTATTTCATAGTGCCATTATATCAACTCCTTTTCTATTTTTCAACATTAATGATGAAGATATTTCTTCAAATTTATTACTTTTTTGTTCCTGTGAGTTTTTGTTTCCGACTTTGGCTTTTGGATAAGAAGTTCCTAAATTATCTGAACCTGAATTAAATCGACAAAAATATTGAGATTTGCAAATGAAATAATCGTCAGAAAAGTCTCTTATTTCAAAAATTTAGTTGTCTTCTTTTCCTGGGATATTGTGAAAAATCAAACAAGATTTCTCAAAAGGGTTAACTTTACTGGGCTTAAAGGGCTCCGATTGGTCTGCTATCTACCCCTTGCAAGGCGGGAGAATTGGATTCATGCCTTTAGTTTGAAGTGAGCATAAACAGCCTCAACAGAAACTGGAACTCCGTCTGACGTTCCATTTTCTGTGCCAGTAACCATTATGCCATACCATTCTAATGAACAAATATACAATCTATCACAAAACTTCTTACTTGAGTAAAAATTTTGAATAATTTCATGACTATCTGGAATAAATTTGTGATTATAAGGTTGGTCATCTTATAAACACATTTTTAATGGAATTTTTATTGTTGAAAATTTTTGCTGCAACCAATCTATAAACTCATTGACAATTGATGTGATATAAAGAGTTGAAATTTCATTTCATCAATTTCTGTTGTTGTTGAAAACAAATCTGTACAGTTTGGGAAAGAAACCAAAGTTGTCCAATTTTGAATGTGGTGGGAGAGTCGATCTTCAGATTCAGAGTCTATCACAACGTGCAATAGCTGTGCAAATTAATCAAAGTCAGTTTTAAAATGTTTGTTGCATGATCCAGTAGTTATAGAACCAAGAATAGAGATGGTAGGCCCAAGAAGGTATCAGATTGTGATGAGAAGGCATTTATCTGAGCACTTCTGTCAATTGCTCATCTGATAGGATGAAAAATCAGTAAGTCTGGATTCAGGAACAGAAAAAGATTACATCATCAAACTCAGAAAATCGTCCATAAGCAATGTAAACTGAAATTTGCAAGACTTCAACAAATGTGGGATGAGGAATTCTGAAAATGATCCACAAACAACACAAATTAATACCACAAATCTAAATGTGCCTTTGGCCTGATCGTAAGATACCATCACAAAATTTTTTGAAAAAAGGTTAAAATCAATTATTTAGATTTAAGAAAAATGGTTTAAGATAATCTTATATAAAAAAAATTTTTTTCTCCAAGGATCCGAGTATCTGTCTACCCTACCTTTGATTAAAGTGTCTCTCCCTGAAAATTCTACTTAGGATCATAGTGTAGTATCTGCTTGCAATACGTTCTGTGGTAGCCTTGTGCCAGTGTAATAGTGTTGCCAATGATGGCTCACTAAGGCTCAGTATTACTGAGCCCATGAGACCCAGAATTTGTCCTGTGGCCTCAAAAAATAATGTTACCCAGTCTCAGGGGATCAGTAAGCCCTACGGATAGCACCTTCCTATTGCACTAAAAAGAAAGGGTCAGGCTTACCCTGATACCTTAGCAATACTAATTGTAGGGACTTGAGTAATTTTTTAACTCTCTATACATAGGACCTCACATTAAACCGGCCTTGTGTCACATTTTGCTCTCATGGGGAAGTGAGTACAGATCAGAGTGCAGTATCTCTGCTGTCATTGAAAAGTGTATGCATATACATGGATACACTTCTGAAAAGAAGAACAGAACAACATGGAATGTAAAAATGTATAACAAAAATCACATGAGCAAAAAGAATTGTAAACATTTCAGAATGAATTTTCTTTTTCTTGATCAAATAATTTTTGGAGGGAAAGAGAAACAACAAAAGCTTTTGCTGACAAAAACTTTGAATAGAAAATACTTTGGAATTCTGCAATGTTTATAAATAATATATTTTCATAATGAAAGTAAGAGACAAGGAATGAATGGAAAGAGAAGGAAAATGCAAGTAAAAAGCGATATAGAAAATAGAGGTCATGTAAATATGTACACTAAGGGATAGAAATACCCACATTGAATGAGATATCGGTATGTATGAGTACAGAACATTTCTCTAAAGAGTCATGGTATGTTAGGCTCAGGTGACGGAGTTTGGGTAAGGAGTTACAGGAAGCTGGGGTGTAGGAGGGAGAGCAAAGAGGGTGTGTGCTGCCTCTAAAACAGCTCACAGCAAAACAACCACTGAACACTATCTTTCACTTTTTGCCTTTTTCTTCTTAAAAAAGTTGGTGAGTTTTCAAGGAGTGGTGGGGGGTCCTGCACTTTTATGGTAATGTGCTTGACAGGAAGGACAGAAATGGAATTAGTTTATTGGATGGGAAATCTAGAAGCATCACCCTCCATGCTAATCAAAGTTATGTGTCAAAAGTTTGAAAATAGTTTCTAATTAATCAGCTTTCAATACTACCTCTTGATTTTCATCTACCTGCAATCTTATAAGTATCAACAGACCACCAACGCAAATGCTGTGGTTCTGAAGATGAAATGGCACAGAGACCACTCAATCATTCTGCCACATCATGTTTACAAATTATCTGTCACTTCAACTTTGCCTAAAGGTAGACCGCAATCAATGAATCAAATCAGTCAAGTCAGCAGAGATTTAACAATAACGCACAATGCATCATGTTCAACTATACACAAATGTCTTAGGCAAATTAAAAGGAAATCTGAAAAGAGAATTTCTGATTGCCATGAATCCTAAGAAAATCAAGTGCAACCCTGGATCGTTACAAATGAGAAATGGTCAATGTATATTAATATCAAATGCAAGAAAAAAAATCCTAAAAGTATACAGGTTAGAGGGCAGAAAACAGTTGAGTGACAGAAAGAGAGAAAGATAGTGAGAGACCCAATTTATTAAATTCATTCAGACCATAAAATTCTCATTATATATTTTCAGCAACTAAGTGCCTGAGAACCTGTACGATAATTTTCAGTCAAATCTATGCAGCAGTTCCAGAGTTCAATATTTTTTGCTGACCCATGGTTATTGACATATAAAATGTAAACAAAAAATCAGATTGACCATAAATTGCCATTTTTCAATTTCCCCTGGATCTTGTCAACATTTTAGCCCAATTTCAGCAAAGATTTGAGAATTTGAGAAATTATCCCAATTGTAAACACAAATAACAATTGAGAAAAAGGAGACAATTATGTCAAGAACAGGCACCCAGGCGAATTGAAAATAAAATGAGTGGATATCATCTTAACTCATTACATGGACAGATTACAGGACAACACAGTGTATCATAGATAGGACAGAGATATCATAGAGAACGCTAGATAACTCAAATGATGATGGGCTGATCATGTTACCACAATGTCAGACAACCACTGGATGTCGCGGCTCACAACATGGATCCCAAGAGCTCACATGCTTAATGGCAAATCTTGGGGAAGGTGCATGTCCATGCTGGATGCTTAAAAGCTAATGAAGAAGAAGAAGAAGAAGAAGAAGAAGAAGAAGAAGAAGAAGAAGAAACACCCTCAGCAGATATCAGTGAACAGAAACAGTGCCATCTGCCAGGAGAATATAAAGTTTCAGGTTGGGAAGATGTTATGTGCACTGATGTAACAATACATAACTGTTTATCTTTCCAGTCTACAATGGTTACATGAAACAAAATAATTATTGATTATTTTGAAGATAAAATCAATTAAAAATTAAATAGAAAACCACATTTTTATGATGAAAGAATGAGCTTTTCCTTTGTTGCCTCTTTAAAAAGAAAAATCAATCAGAAATCTAAGTAATCTTTCAGATTATCTGCAGACTAAGTTTCAATACAAAAAGAATAGACAAATGGAGAATATTTCAGAGAGGAATAAATAGCAACAGCTGCAAATGAGAAGATTGTGAATAAAAAGGAATGAAAACAAAATAGAAATTGGGAAAGGAGAGAAAGAGATATCAACTGAGTATACAAAATTCAGGGAATGAAAACTGATAAAGACAAAAAAAGAACAAATTAAATGCAAGATTGAACAGATCTGATTAGTCACTTGATAGAAACCATCACATGTTAGGGGGATCAATCAAAAAATTGGAAAAAGGGATGAATGAGATACTTCTCACGACTTTTGTTAGGAGGTGATCGCTAAAAAAGTATGAATTTTCAAAAAATCAAGTGAGGACACAGCTGGGCACAAACTGAGGGATCAATTCAGCATCAAGTCAAGTTGTAAATTGAAGCCCCCAATAAAAACCCATTTCAAAAAGTGAATTTTTGAAAATTTTCAGCTTTTTAGCTCCATTCTACATGTGATACATATATAGACATTCTCAATAATTGTCTGAATTATTTCAGATCCTTGAACAAAGGAAAAATAACAACAATGTGAAAAATGATACTAAAAAGCCTAATTTAACAAGAAACCTCTTCTTCATGATCTCAACTAATGATTTAAGATTTTTTCCGAGAGAAAGTGTTTCAAAGTATACACAATTGTTCATGCATAGATGTGAGCAAAAAAATATAAAAAGTAGCCAGAACTTAGATTTGAACATAAAACATCAATCCCATCAAAAACAGAAATCAAGAAAATAAAAGTTATTGAATTATAACAACAACAAAAACCATTGTGTCTAAACTGGTAAAGATGTTCGTAGGAAGGAAAGGTAAGGTTGGTAAGTCTGACAATGGATTTGAATACAACTACTCTAAGTGTGGATAGGTAAGGATGCACAGGCTGTCGATCTGAATTGCACAGCTGACATTTATGTTGGCTATTGTTTGCATATTTGGTGCGTGCATGAAAGTTAACACATTGAGACAATAAACTTCTGTTGATATAGTTAACAAAATCAATAAAGAACATTTTATGTCTGAGCATGTAATGCTGAAACTAAAAAGTTATAAAAACATAAGAACCTATAAGCAAGCCTAAATCAGATAAGGAACAAAAAAAGAACAGATGCTACACTTTAATCTTTGGTAGTTGCAGAGAAGAGACCTTACTCCTATCATCCCACCTTTTTGGGCCATGGCATGTAAACTATTCATGGTCACATGCACGCAGTACTTCCCAATGGCTATTTTACACATTTGCCTTGCAGGCCACCTGTAGGACTACAACAGGTATCGCAAAACCTTCTTACATCTTCATTTCTGAACCCAAGCCATGACTAGTCATCTCTCAATGTTTTTTGCATATTTGTTTGTTGATGTTATCTTCCTTAGTCGATTGCTTATTTATGAATGTAGAGAAATCTAAAAATTTGACATAAAATTGGAATTTCACCATTTCAAAGTAATATTACTAGTCATTATCTACAACACTTGATTGTAATTAATTTCTCTCAAATATATGTAATAACTATAATACAGAGAAAATTATACTAACATTGAGAGAAAAACACATCTCTTATTTCTTTTCATTACTCACAGAATTTTTAAAAATCCTTACCAGGTTCTGGTCAAGGTGAAACTGGACATGAATGTGGGGTTTACTTTTTGCCATCAATATGTGATATGCTTCCCAGTTTCCACCTGGGCATTGAAGAAAAATATTATCTCATGCTAAACAAAAACAAGTTTCCTTTTGATAATGAATTTAAATATCAAAAATAGGTATCATTTCCATCATTAACCAAACTAATAGAAAGCCAATTGTATTGGAAAAAAAAAGAAAAATATTGAGTTTCCAATTTAATTTGTCATGGACAATGTATAACAATTATGAATACATATTTTAAACTAAATGAAAAGAAAATAAATTCCACATCACATTTATTCAGGTCTGCAAAAGATTTTTTACTGTAATAAATTTGAGAGACATTGGACACTTGTGAAATATGTTTCACATAAACAACCAATTTTTTTTTTTAAAGATAAGTATTTTATCGTTTATTTCATTAGATGAAGTAAATAATTACTATTAATTTTTATACTAGTATTTATCTTCATTTCAATTGTTCAGTTGCTTTTTTTCAGAACTTCAATCAGGCTGACTTCCTCCAGCAGTGAGTAAACAGCATTGATCAGAAATGAAGAATAAGCCTCATTTTTACTATTATAGAATATTTTTATGAAGTGTATAATTTCCAATTCCTTCTAGATAAAATGATTTTGATAACAAATGCTAAGTAACATCTTCCATGGTTATAATAAATGGCTTCCTCTATTACAATTCAACTATAATTGGTAGATAGTAATTCTTTTTAATCAATTTATCACTTTTGATAATAAATTGTCTACAAATGTAAAAGCCAGTGTCTGTTGCTTTATAAATGCACAAAATATGTCACATTATATTTTTTTCCACATCTATGAGTGTACACCTGATACACCTTCCATATTTTGCATACATAACCCCAAAACAATTATGCATAAAATGGTAAAACTTATATATTGCTCATCTCAGCTAGATAGATACCAAAAACATAACCATGATCGATATCCGTTGAAAGAAAAATCTTGATGAAAAATCTTCCAAAAATAAATTAGTAAAGAAAAATACAGTGGGAAATGCTTTTTCTGAGCTAACAATGTGTATGTAAATAAACTAACAGATCATATTGATTTAATCCATTTTGTAACAGTGAAGAGCATTTGGTTTAACATATTAGTGGATCCAATGATTTATTGATACTTTTACAAGACCAAAGCTGAAGACGCAAGAAGTGAACATTACCACCAGTAGATTTCCTTGTGTTGAAAATATCTAAGGAAATACATTAAACAGAACTACAAGCCTGAGATTTGCTGTGATGATTAAAGCAGTAGCATATTTCCAACTGGGGTTGATACTTGGCCTAGGCAAAACACAAGGATATTGAATTCTGATTTTCAAAGCAGACAGGACCCTCCCTCCTGGAGGATTGGCACAATATAATCTTCCTATCTCTCTTCCTATTTTGTCAAGCGCTGGACTAAGTCAAGCTTGATAAATATTCAATATTATAAAAAAAATTTTCTGAAGAGCAGAAATATTTCTATTTTTTTAAAAACTTAAATAATGTGTTTTGATTTAATGTTATCCATTATTAGATATAATTAATTTTTATATATTTGAGGGTTGAAATTTTAAAAACTATCTGTAAAATGCTTTCATAGACCTGATTTGAAATTCAGGTTTTGGTTTAGTGGTCAAATGGCAATAAGGTATAAGGTTCAAGCTCAAGATATAAGAGTTGTAGAAAGAAATCAATTCTGAATGTGAGCAAAATGGTCTCTTCTGCCTAACAATCAGTCAAACAACATCTATGAAAATCCAAATATCCAAATTCAAATCTATTTAAAAATATGAACCATTCTTTCAGATATTCCTGATTCATTCGAATATATGTAAATGAGAAGACTGAATAAGAAAAGGTATGAAAGTTAAAAAACAAAAATTCTTATTGCCATTTATAAAAAATGGAGTCATTTGATAAGTTGATTACTGAACAATTGTGTATCAAATTCTACAATTCATTTGTAAATGAAAACCTTTGCATCATAAAAAACTATATGCATACAAAATACAGTGGTACCTTTCATAATCTCTTAATGAAATGTTTTCAGAGAAAAAAACTATCAAATTCCACAAAATTATCCAGAATCCGCTAGACATTATCTGTAATTATCTAGATTTATATCTAGTATCTAGGCACTCATTTTTAGACTGACAGACAAGCAATAAAATTATTTTATTACATTATTTACAAGTTAAATTGTATCAATACATCATTAAAAAGTAATTAGTATATTATACATCATTTATAAGGTTAATATTAAGGATTTAGGGGTCAGATATTTTTATTTGGAACAAATTACTAGAATCATATAGGTTTGATTAATCACTTGAAAATTTTCGTCAAACATGATGTTTTGCGAAAATGATTGTCTTTATTAAGAGAAGTACCGATAGAAAGCACTCAGAGAGTGAATACTTCTACCAACCATGTACATTAACTAAAAACTGAATGAAAACAAATGGCTGGATCTACTCCAAATTTGATCAATTCTTCATTAGTTCATAGCCCATGTTTCTAGAAAATTTCATCGAAATTCATGGAGAACTTTCAGAGATATTATATGTAGATAAATATCTCTCTATCAAAAGAATATTCCTGGATCCACCCCAAAATTTTCTTTCTTAGCCAATGGCCCACCCTGCCACAAAATATCAATGAAATTGATTGAGAACTTTTGGAAATATTGTGTGTTCTGGATATATAGCTACTATGTAAGGGAAGTGACTCTACCTGGACCCCCTCCCCCAAATTGAATCTCTTCTTCCGTAGCCTAATGCCCACCTTTCCACAAAATTTCATGGAAAACTTATGGAGATATTGTATAGAAAGACAGATGGAAAGACATAGGGTAATAGATGAACCACTCTAACTTTGTTGGTTGAGGTAAATGAGGATTTTGTATAAGGTTATCCCTTGCCATTCACAGGATTAGGGGCTGAATCAGCAAATCATTTTTGCTGACTCCCCCCCCCCCACACACACAACCCTTTTGGTTCCCAAAATCTTGTACCATAAACATTTTGATTAACAAAAACTTTACTATTCCTAAATGGTAAATGTACAAATAAATGAATACAGTAAAGAATTCAGAAAAAGATATCAAATTTTAAAGCTCTTCTTCCTGGTGACAAATCCATCAATTGTAGCAGAATAGATATATTTTATTCAAAAATGTAAATCCAGACTTAATCTGTTCTGAAATCCTATTTCATGTTATTTCCTTGCAGATATTGCCAAAATTAAACTTTCAGAGAAGATATTTAATCATTGCAATATGTTTTAAACAAGTGTTAGAAAGTGTGTGGTAGATGCTATAGAAAAAAAATATACAGTTAATTAATGAAAACCATCAATTTCATAAAACTACAATGCAACAATTAACATTTTTCTCCTTTTTATGCTACTAATAACTTCCATCTTAATATTTTTGTTGCTTTATAAATAATTTCATCCAGTCTGAGAAAAGTTGTCATAAAAAGCAACAAAAATATTGGGATGAAGGTAAATAGTTGCACCGAAAGGAAAAAAATTAGTAATGATGATTTATAAAACTTTACCTACTAAAAAGTGAATGAATAAATTTGTTTACAGAACAGTGAATTGGAAAAAAAAAATTTATGTTAAAAATACTGTTTCACTAACTGGTTCAAGATTGTGACGAGGATAACATTCCAATCGAGTTTATATCATCTACATAGATAATTTTTAGTTGATAATTTTCTGCAATATTTTTTCTTGTTAATAACAAAGATTATTACAATGCATGCTTAATTTCCTGAACATTCTATGTTTTGTTTGTACAATACACACTCCCATTAAAATATTGAAGACAAAGCCATAAATTATGGAAACAGCAGATGGAAAATCTGCAAATGGCAAGGGATAAGTGTACATTAGGAATGGAGTCAATTGAAAAGAAGTTGAATACTGAAAAGTTGGGCTTGATCTGTATTATTAAGAGACATACAGTTCTGGTTAGTCGCTCCATAGAAACCATCACATGACTAGCATCTTTTGGCAGCATGCTGTCTTGGAGGTGATCAATTAAAAAAAATAGGAATGAATCAATGAATTAGTTACTTCTCTCATATTTGGGAGGGGGCAGTGATCATCAAAACAGTCTAAATTTTCAATAAGCTTGAACATTGTTGGACACAAACTATCAATTTAGCATAAGCTTTGCAAAAAGCAAAAAAAATTTCTGTGGACATGATATAGAACAAATGTTCAAATTTTCAGCCCTCTAGCCCCATTGGCTGGCCTATATGCATCATACATAGATAGGTAGCCAGTCATAGTAACCTGAAGCTGAAGCAACTCAGGTTGAGAGTTTTGGATGACTGTTTCTAATATTGGTTGTTCGAAAGGTATCTTCGGTTTATTAAGCAAGAATTAGACAAATGGAAGAATTGACTGAAACAAGATAACTTCATGAATGATGGAGAAAAATCTATTGAATGAAGAGTTTGGACAAATGTCTTCATCTAGATTGATATAGTCATTACATTGTAAACTCTGGCATTCTTCAGGTATATGCCAAAGTAAGAAAGAAAGAACCTTAAGCTTAAGATTCTAAAATTCCACCTTTCAATTAAAATATGTGTAGTTCAAAAAGTAATATACTCTGGTTCAGTTGAAAATGCAGACAAAGTTAAAGTTTCCACCAACGGATTGACCTAAAAGATGGCTTAGTGGCAAAAGTGTTTGTTAAGCATGAGTTCAATCACAGTCAAGTAGTGCAAAATAGTCATAAACTCTGGTTCAGGTAGACTAATGACAAAAGACAAATGAATTACCTGAGAAGAATTAATTGATAGACAGCAGGAGGAGAACAATCTACACCTGTAGTATGAATGAAAGGTTCGGTTTGAAATTTCTAGAAGGTTACCACACCTGAAGAAGTCCGGAGAGTACAACAGTCAAAACACAACAAGTATAACAACTCAAAGTGAGGACACTAGTCAGAGAGAATCAGTTGTAGACTAGAAAATTTAATTCGTATTATTATTTTAAAATTCATCCAATATTTAGAGTGAATGTCTATTGATCAGCCTAGCAAATGAGCTTTCAGTTTCATACATTTTGAGGATACTAAAATCGATTGAACTGGGTAGCACTTCATCTATCAACTTCAGTTCTGTCAGACTTATAACAGTGACATCTGGTGACATAATTTAATAGAAATAGAATTTTATATCACCTTAAATCTAATAAATTCTATCTTTACTTAATTTTACCTTTAGATTTATTTAACACTCGGGAAATATTGGATATAAACAACAAAATGTAGAGCAACATAATGTTTTTGATATTTTATAAGTACAATGCAAAATTATATAATCATTGCGGTAATTTTTTGACTGTCACATATTCTGGTCTGCAACTTTGTATGCGTACATGAATAGACACACTCGAAAAAATGACTTCTTTATTTTTTCAAAAAGTGTTCTTTTAAGTATATGGTCATTTTGGAACCAACAGTACCCAAATTTTGTGCTGGTATTTTAAAAAATAATTTCATATAAAAGATCTTTTATAGATAATCAGTTCTGGTACTTGCACAGGCTACAGTGACTTGTTTATGTAAGATACAGATATTTATTTAGTTATACATATCTTCAGTTGTTTATTTTATTTACATTGTTTAGACCAAGTGATACATTGACTGTGCAATGATGGGAAAACATTTCAAATAAGAGTTTCAATATAATATAATGCAATTTATAATCATTCTGTTGGATCACATATCCATTTCTTGATAACATAACTAACTAATTGAAAGAAACAAATTGAGCAGATATAGACTGTGAATAAGAAAAATGAGAATTCGGAACTGAAACAGCTACCACACCTTTCCATTACTGGTGGCTCAATGGTAAGAGTAACATAACATTGAATCAGCTATCATATATATGTATACACATATAAATAAATAGTAGAATGTGGATTCACTACACAAACTAGCTCATGTTTCTGCCCTCTTCGGGCCTCATCAGGTGAATAAATCCATTACATTTCAGAAGTGGCTTTATATTTTTGATATATTACTATATCACGTTATACTGCTAGCCTGATTTGTACCACATATATTGTGTGTATATATATATATATATATATATATATATATATATATATACACACATATATATATATAGATATATATTTTTTCGTCTGCATCATTAACACAAATTGAGAGACATATCCGTTGTCCAAAAGGTTTATTTGGTTTATTAAAAAGAAAAAAAGATAAATGTTATCAAATGAGAAAAACAGAACAAACTTTTTAAGTTACCTAATATTTCATTATTTTATATTGTCAAGTTTTTAAAGAATGTACTCATTAAAGATAAAAAAAAAAGAAGCAAAATTTTATCTCTAACAAATCAAAGTTTAACTATAAATTTTCATGGACATATTCCGTTTAGGTCTCAAAATCTCTTTCCAGAGGGAATTTTTCAAAATCCAAAATTTCAGTTTCCCCAGGCAAAAAAACCTAAAACTATTACTACTATGATGAGAGAGAGAAAGAAAGAGATATAGGGGATGACACCAGTCGGTGTTATTGACTTGATAGTTTTAGGGCTAGTGTGTAGTGCCATGTGCAGCTTTTTCTTATTCTTCAGTCATACACATTATTTTTGTCATATTGATATTATAGTCATAAATGAAAGGTTGAAAGTATACCATTTTTTTCTTATGGTTTCTTTTTCATTGTAAGTTTTGGTTTTCTTGCAGTTGAGACATTTTAGCAATATTCAACCATAATCTAGCCACTGTCACTATATCATTGACAACTATGACTATGCCTCAGGAAGTCTTTTTTTTTGGAATTTTCATTTATGGCAGCCTTAATTAAAACTATCCAACTGTGAAAGTAAATATCACGAGGAAACAATGTCAGGAGAAATAACATTTACCTGGGATAAATGATCAGTATGTTCTAAATAAACAGGGGACAAGTCTTTACACAAAGTCTATTGTATGAACTAATGGAACCTGTCTTCTGAGATGATTTTTTCTCCTCACTCTGACTTGTTGGAACAAAAAATTAGAATTACAACAATAGTATAGCAAGTGCAAAGAGATTAATTTCTTTTTTGAATTATGTCACGAGACAGGCTTTCCTTTTTTTGTGCCAGGGTAACAAATGTTATTTTCAAAGGATTATGTCTGAAAAGTATAGAAAATGGCTATTATTTCCTTCAGACTTTGCTTTTGAGATTAGAACATGGATATTTTGTCATTTACAACTTTGCCTCTGACAAATTAGGGAAGGTACTTGGAGGCTGCAAACTTCTCATCTAGAGCTGTGACAAATTGTTCCATAAGGCCTCATTATATAATGAATTTGCACAGTAAAAAAATCAACCCCCCGTTTCTTCGGGGGGAGGTCGATTTTTTTACTGTACAAATTCATTATAACAGTTTTTTTTAAAAAACTATTGCAAACATCACTTTTTAGCAGGTAAATTGCTGCAGTAAAAAAAAGAAGATTAATTATATAATAAGATAGATATTAATTGGATAGTGTTTACTGTTTAATTCAATTTGTTTTGAAAATTAACCTTTGTGACCTATAGATTTTTTTTTCAATGTTATGGAAAGTTTAAATGTCCTTAGATTACATGTATTTATTTTGATAATTATCTATTATCAATTAATTAATATTGGTTATTAATCCTTTTTTCCTAGGGGTGTGTATGTACAGTCAACATTTATAAACGATCATTAAAAAAAAGCATTCTTTCTTTTTGAGACCTCTTTTAACCATTTTCAAAATATGTACATAGGCAATATATGAACCAAAACAGAATAGTTAGAAAGTATTTCATATCATTTATTAGCTTAAAACAAATAAAAATCTGACATTTGATTTTCTCTGTGTTGATATCAAGAATTTGTCAGGGCTGAAAAGTAGCCATTTCTGAGACAAACTATCTGTTGAAAAATTCTTACCTCTCTCAAACCAAATGAAACTTTTAGGCATTTGTTGATAACATGACAGGAGGGATTCTCCATCACGAGTAGAGATTTCAAGATTTTTTTTCTCCCATTACCAGTTGTGCCTCTCTAAACTGGTGCTCTGTGATCTGGGAACCCACATGATCAGACAACTTCTATGATCTGGCACTTTTTGAATCTGCTGCCATTAATTTGTGGATCTGCCACTTGAGTTCTTTGATTCATTTACAAACCAAAGTTTGAACTGTAATTTAGTGGCTTATAAACCGACTCGTTAAACTGAAAATGTAAAGACTTGAAAGTGATTTGAAATCGAATTGAACAACTCTAAATTCAACAACTTCCAATGTTCATTCTACCATAAAATTAGACAATTCATCATCATTAGTCTTTTAACGTCCGTTGTTGGACATAGACCTTCCCCAGGATTTGCCACACTTCTCTATCATGGGCGTCGCGGAGCCAGTACTTCCTGAACTTGTCTAGGTCGTCTCTCAATCTAATATTAGACAAGTACTTATCAATTTTTTTTTAATCTTATAAATTATCTTTTAGACCAATAAAAAAGCAGTAGTTTGTCCACCTAAAGCAGGTAAAAATGTAAAAATCACTGGGTGGTGATGGAATTAAGCTCATTATCATGATCTACACTCATTGAATTTCCTTACAGATCACAATTAGATCCCACTCATTTTAGGTAGGTCAACACCCTATGAAAATCTCTTGAGAGTCATTAGGAATTCATACACTGCTAATCGCCATTAGCTGGACAAGGAAATTCTACAGCTGTTGGCTATTGGGATTATTGATTGTCTAAAGCCTCAACTCTTCTCTCGTCCTATGCCTGTCAGTGACATAGCAAGGTTTCTCAGTGCCTGGAAGCAAAGGCAGTGCCTGGAGGTGTATGATAATTAACAGGAATTATAGGCCAGAGGAAGTTTTACATCCCTTCATACCTGCACCTAAAGGTAACTGTCCCCTCTCACTATGCCTCTGATGCCTGAATCTTCTCATTCTCTTCCTTACCCTTTCCAACCTCCGTTGTCGGTTCATGATTTTATCTAAATGTTGTACTAACATGCATTAGTTTTCATAAAAAAGTGTCAAAATACACCAGTAATACTGAAAATGGTCAAAAAATGTCCAAAAATGTTTAAGCACACTTCTGCAAATTTAGTGCATTTTTGCACTGTCTAAACAAGAAAGCACTAAATTAGCAACACAGGAACTGCTTTATGATAATCCTGACATGAACTTCATTACTGCACAGAAGTATATTGCACTTGACTATGAAATTTACGTGAGAGAAAAATAAAAATAATGAATGTTGATTAAGTTACTTAAGACCAAGAAAATACTATGTGTGTTAGCCTGCACCTTTAAGCTCTTTCAAGATGTATTGCAAAATTTGAATATTTTTTAAAGTTTTAATTTTGGTCATAATTGCAATATTTTGCAAATAAAAAAAATTCTACTTCTTTTTTTTCAGGAAATATAATACAATTATTTACTGGGAGGTATCAATTGACCAGCTTTGATGTTATTTAATCTTAAAATCACCCCCTCCACAAAGTGAAGTTGTAACAGTTTATTTTGAATTGCTTGTGATGAATACATGACTGGATTAGACGTAATTAAAAAAACAAAAAACTTTTCAGTAACTATTTTGTTCCCACTTTCTCCACAAATGGAAAAACGGGATAATTTAAATCTAATTGAAAGAAAAAAAATGGTGAAAATTTACTTGAATTAAACACAATTAGGGCTGGTTCAAATTTCAATTTAATTTGATTAAGTTGACTTTCTAGAAAATGCTTTCTTTCAGTAAAATTAATGAAAAAGTTCCCAATACATTATAAAAACAACAAAAATCCAAACCTGTGTAAAGAAAAAAAAAAGAAAAGTTTTCTCCCTCTCTCTATATATCTTGCCTCCCTTCTCTCTATTCATGAATTGTAAAAAAAATTTTAAATATTTTGTTATTTATCTATTTTAGTAGATGAAATCATTATCAATTTTTTTTATGCTTTTTTTTTTGTTGCTTTTTATTGAAACTCTTCTCAGACTGGATTCCCTCCAACTGTGACTGGATAAACTTGTACCTCCAATAAAATATAAGCCACAAAACAACATAAAAAAAGCATGGACCTAAAATTCACCACAGCATGGTCTCCAAAATTTACGAAACACCAGACTTACAGACACACTGTTACTAAAAATAAGTGACCTGCATTCATTCAGAAGAATGATGACTGCTCGCGGACAGTTCTCCATGTGGCTAGAATTAGCAAATTTTTGAATCAATCAAAATTTTGCATTTTTCTGCACCAAAATCTGACTTAACTGTGGAAGCCAAGTAAACCAACTTTCTAGTAATATAACCGACCTCCACAACCACCCAGTAAGCATAAGGGGTATGGCCATTGCTCACTCAAACATAAATCCGAGTCTTTCACCAGCACTGGATATTGATAACCAACTAATTTGAATACTCACTTATCTGCATATTTTCTACAAGGGACTTCGTTTCAAAACACATACATACATACACTCTCAAAGATACCTTGATTTACTTACTCATTCACTCATAACAACTTTCAAACCCCAAGAGACAATTTTACACTAGTTTCTCTCCTTGTTCAAAAATCATTCAAACAAGATATATTTACAAATTATCCAAACATTAGTTTCACCAAGTTATTTGAATAGACTTTTGTTGTTGGTTGATACAAAAAATCTGCCCATTGTATTGTTTCCATTGACGTTTTGACCCTAGAACCTTCTCTTTCCTACCATGAGGTGTTAGTTTGTACAACTATTTAATTCATGAAATGAACAGGGCTTCTCTTGGATCACACAGTTTTATTCTATATAAATTGTCGATGTATTAACTTTAGATAATACCCAATACAAGTTCCTCTATAAGAGGGATGCCGCCACAAACATTACTGACTGGAATCTCTCTCTCTCTGTCTGTCTGTCTGTCTCTATCTCTTTGTCCGTCTGTCTGTCTGTCTGTCTCTCTCTCTCTCTTGTATAAGTGTTGCATTTTAGTATCATATACAAAGAAAATAAAATAACAATAATGAAAATGAAAATAAAAACTAGAAGGATAGGCAAAAAGAGAAATAAAAGAAAAAAGAGAGAAAATGAAAAGCAAATATGTAGCTTTTACAATTTTAAAAGTTGAGAAAATAATTCCCGTATCAAAGAGTAAAATAATGTATAATGATGTAACAATTCACTCTGGAGTGTGGAATTTTTTTCAGATACTTTCTTTTCTAACAGAAACCTTATTTCAAGAAAAGATAAAATTTAAGATTGATAAAAATTCACAATTTACTCAAATACTGAAACTGAATGTTTTGTAAAAAAAAATCAAGGAACTTCTCGGAAACAGAAAGAACTGCTGAGAATAATGTAACATTTCTGTTTTAAGTATTTTCAAAATCTTTTTATTTTTTATTGTTCTTAAAAACATTTTCAGATTAGAACAGTAATTTCCTCGAATTCAATGTAGCTCATTTAGATAATTACAATCGTTTAACTGAAAAAACCTCATCCTAGCAAAATCGCAATTACATTTTACCCACACGTTCATCAGGTGTTATGCTGACATGATGATTGTCAAGTTCGGTTTTTGACCAGCGTGCTGAAAGTTCGAATCAAGACAAAGTATAAGAAGTTTTTGCATTCTGGTGTGTTTGACGTATTGTAGTGATTGTATCAAAACTATTACTGCTCACTGAAGTTTCATTTGCAAAATATATGCAAAAAAAGAAAAAGGACATTTCGGCAGTTTGGTTGTCATTATCTTCGTATCGAGACAATATGATCTAGAGTTAGGGGTTAGGGTTAGTCAGTCTGTTAGTCAGGGCAAAGTTTAGTTAGTGTTGAAAACTTCCAAGTTTTTCTTCTTTTTTTTCTTCAGTTACATACATTAAGCAAACAAAAATATGGTGAGCTGTAATGATAGTTTTGCTTATTTAGTGCTGCAGGGACTAACGAAAAAAAAAAAAAAATAACGTTGTTCCCACTTGGAAGATTGGCATAGCGCAATCTCAACCATCCAAATCTCTCCCCGACCTCCCGTTAGGCTTCGTGCAGCAGTAGTTGATAACCTAAGCTTATTCACACACGCACAAAATCGTTATAATTACAGGGCAGAAATGTTTTTTTATTTTGTCGTTAATTAATTTCTTTTTGGTCAAAATGAATAAAAATTATTATTCTAAATGCTATAAGATACATCACTTCATTTTTATTTTCTCCAATAGTGGCCCGCGTGCGTGTTTTTATGTGGGTTGATTTCGGGAAGAGTTAAAAGGAAAAAAAGGTTCACTAAGAAGAGAAGTTGTTGATTTCACTAATACTTGGGACCCTGTACTATTAAGGGAAAATTCCTTGATCGTCGTTGGATATGAAGTTCATCGTTGTGAGTGTCAACAAACTGGAATGACGATAGAGGGAAAATAAAACGTTTCCAGGTCTCGTCTTTTACCTGACCAATGGACCATCGTGTTATGTCCGCAAGTACCGATAGATGGTGTATTGTCAAAAAATAAATAAATAAAAGATAAAAACTATGAAAAGATGTATAACACGACATCAACAGGTGTCTAAAAAAAAATCACAAGGTTTATTTCTTCTTTGTTTTAATGATAATAATCCCAACGGGATTTTATGACAGTCCAATTGAGATAAAATCAGTGAGTTGTAGTTGACAATTAATATTGACATTTTAAAACCGAAACGTGAGGATACGATAAACATCTTAAAAAACACAAATATGATAAGAAAAATCTGTTGATAAATCACTTAAATTAGAAAAATAAACTTTAAATACTTACTCATATTTTAGGAATTGGTGTAATTAATTTCGAAATGTTTGATAACGGCAGGGGATGACAACTGAATTGGCGAGTTAGTTCGGACACCTGCCGGCGACAGCGAGGTGGTTTACATTGATTTGAATGTTGTCGTCACTGAAGGAGGGGGATCAGAACAAATTAGAAAAAAATATCTCTACACGGACAGTTGAAAGAAAAGTATTCTTATGTAACTGCTGCTGATATTCATTTTTTTCCTCTCTCATACATTCCCCTCTTTTACTTTACTGTAATGTCTTCTGTTGTCATACTAATCAGGGCCTCTCCTAGGGTTCCCGACTCGGTACCCTGGGCAAGCTAAACCGCGGCACTCTTCAAAGCTTGTTTTACTGTGAGAAAAATAGATATAAGAATATACTAAATTATACTGATTAATGCAAAACATCAATGATTTAAATAACAATGCATTGATTAAATGAGTTTGTCATTGGTCATGAGAATTTCCTTTGCCAATTGTTTCACTTAGTTCTATCACAACAGAAAGTATTTATCTGTCACATATTCCTGAAAAATCTCACTTCCCGCCAGGAAATTTTCTCATGAGAGACTGTCATCCAAAACTGTCAAAATAGGTCTCTTCAGTTTTCAGGTGAATTTGTTTGGCTATGTATGAATGTCCTGTGCACATAGACCACAGTAACGAAGCTAGAAGGCTGAAAATTTACTCATTACGTATAGAAGAACGGTTTATTTTTTTTGCTGTTTTAAAATCTTGGCTTTTAATGGGGGTTCAATTCACTTTTTAGATTCGTGCCAAGTTCATCAGGATGAACACTTGTTTTTCGAAAGTTCAAACTTTTTTTTAGTGATCACTGCTCAACAAAATTTGAAAGAGATAACTTTCATTGATCATTCCCTTTTCCAATTTTTTAATTGATCACCCCAAACACTGCAAAATGATGTTGGTCACACAACGGTTTCTATCATATCTGTTTTGACAGTTTCCACCTGTTGAATTCATTCATTCATCTGTTTGTACTTAGAAAGCCCTAATATCTTATACACATGACTGGTGCTGCCTAGCATTTGATACCCTGGGTGACTGTCCATGTTGCCGTTACTATGGGCTGGTACTGATTTGAATACAGGGAGTTCCCACGAAACCTTTCATGAGCTGAAATGGCACAAATCGAAGAAGCAATTACCATAAACTTAGGGAAAAATTTGAATGTTCCAAAACACAGAAAATAAGATTGCTTGTGATCTTCACAATGACTGACAGTACTGCAATAATATCAGAAAAGTATCATTTTCATTTTGAATGGGCACATATGTTTGGGACAGGTTTACAGAATGTTTTTGCGCCTACAAAGAACAGTAGAATAGGAAAATGTGTGAGATGGAAGCAGTCAAGCATACTGCCATATTTCAAGTCTTCCACATCAGCCCCCACAAATGACAAACCTCAATCTTCAACATTGAGACAGGCAGATATAAAAAATCATTTTGGGGGTTCAGGTGCACTCAGAACATTTTCCCAATAAATTAGGTTAGTAATTGCTCCTTCGCTTTATGCCATTCCAGATAACAGGTAAATCTGTATTAAAGTAGGTCTTTCATAGAAGTCAAATGGTGTAAACTGAACTTTCAAAGAACAGGGATACCTGTAATTCTCCTCTTCTTTTATTCACCACCATCCTTCTTTTAGTTTTTGTGATTCCTCCTTTCCCATGTTTTTTCATTCTTTTATTATTTATTGCCTTCATCTGATAAAAAAAAAAACAAATAAATAAATCAGGATAATGGTGCAGGCTGGAATGTAGCTCTACTGGAGTCCTGTGGGAACTTTAAAATCAGAAGCATGAAGTAAATCTTTTATGAATCCTAAAAAATTAACACTTTGAAAATAGATTATATGTCCAATTTTTTCCATGGCCGATGGCATCCAAGATACTTATGATGCCCATTACTCGTTCATTATTCACTATAGATAAGTTTTCGATGTTTTTTGTAATATCACGTGTGCTTAATAACACATCAAAATTCTACTTCAGTCAGACCAGGGAAAAGGTGTGATTATCAGAATGGTGTCCAAATTGACTGCCAAATTAGTTGACTTATAGAAAAAAAAAACACCCCACTCCACTAAAAATCACAATAAAAGGTTTCTCAACGGTTTTTTGTACTATCAGGTATGGTCAATGACAAACTTAAAGTCTACCACAGTCTGACCACTGGAAACATGGAGATATAACAAGGCATTTGCAGTCTTGTTATAGACATACCTCATGAGTTATAGATATTTACATACAACAGTGCACACTATATTGACTAATTCCGAGATCCATCCCAAAATTTAGTCACTCCTTTCTTACCCTGCGGTCCATCTTTCCACATGATTCCATTGATATTCATTGAGAACTTATGGAGATATTGTGTGGGAAGACATGATTTAATACAGATATGAATTGAGAAACTTTAAAAGAAAAATACATTTCTATGTTCGCCCCTGCCTGTCCATATGATATCTATAAAAGTTCTAAATAAATTTTGATGACAATTTGTTGAAGGGTAAGGCATGGGATTGAAAGAGGTAGCTAAGTTTTGGATCAGGAATTCACTTTCAATTGAGAGATATTCTTCTGTTTTAATACATTATACATTTCTATACTGACTCCTATCTATACGATATATACAAAAGTTCTCAAAGAATTTTCATGAAAATGTGTGGATGGGTGAATCATATTGCAAGAAAGAAGTGATTAAATCTTTTAGTGAACCTAGGTATTTGTTCTTGATTGAGAGATATTTGGGTTTTTTTTTCATAAATTTCAATATTTACTCCTGTCTGTCAACATATTTCCGGGAGGTTCCTAATGGATATAATGAATTGACGTGGAAGGATGAAGCACTTATCGAGAAAGGTGTGAACAGATTTTTAGGTGGATCCAGGGATTCGTTTTTGACTGAAAGAGTTTTTCACGCTTTTTCTAATATATTTTTAGTATTTTGCTCCTGTCTTCCTACATGATATCTCAAAAAGTTCACCAGAAATATCAATCATATTTTGTAGAAAGGAGAAGTGATTAAAATTTGGAGCAGATCCAGGGATTTGTTTTTGATTTAGAGATATTTATGCATATTTTTATTTTTTTCTTCATACATTTCTGTATTGAATCATGTCTGTCAACAGAATATCTCCGAAAGTTCTCAATGAATTTCAATCACATTTTGTGGGAAGATGGGCCATAGGATACGAAGAAGTGATTAAATCTTAACATAGATCTTGAAATTTGTCAATATAGTGTGTACTGCTCAAACCGTGGTAGACTGAGTATGTCATTGAGCACACCTGATAATACAAAAAAATGTTGGGAAACCTTTTGATGCGATTTTAGGGTGGAATTTTTTCATTAAACTAATTTGGTATTCTATTTGGACACTTTCTCAAAAATGATACCTTTCCAGTGGTCAGACTCTGGTAGACTTTTGATATGTTATCAAGCACACATAATACTAGAAAAAAAGGTTTAAAAAAACTTGTCTATAGCGTCTGATGAACAAGTAATCAGTATTAAAAGTTCTTGGCGGCCATCTCGCAAATTTATTTAAAAAATGGCAGCATATTTTTTCAAGGTACTCATATCAAGGATTCATAAAAACTTTATTTTGTGCTTTTGATAAAAGGTTCTCTCAAGGCTACAAATCAGCCCACACTATATAGGAAATCTTTATTTCTTTCCTCCTGTTAGATGCTTGGATAGTATAATAGTTAGTATATTTGCCTCATCCACAGAAGGTTGCAGGTTTAATTTCTGGTATGTGCAGAGAGCGTTGGAAACTCTCCATGGGACAAATTTCCCTGTGCTCTCAGCAGCTTCACTCCAGTTAATTATTCCCTCCCTTTGATTGAATTTATTTCTTGGAGATTAATAAGTGCTGGTAAAGTTTAATTGTTTATGAAACCTTAGACCAGCCTTTCTCAACTTTTTAGACAGGACAAACGTTTAGAATAACTTTCATATCTCAATAAACCAACATATAAAAATATTATATGTACAGTTAATGACACACCAGTTTGTTCAAAACTTCATATGTATGATATGTTATGTATAATATGATATTAGAAACCATTGACCAAAAATATCACCAAAACTGTCAACAGAGGTACAACAGTTTTGAAGTTGGTTTGGCTGGCTGGCTCACTATGTATGTACATACATATCACACATACAGACTACACCAATGGAGCTAGAGGGCTGAAAACTTGTACATTTAACTGGAAAAAGTAGATCACTACATCTACCTAGGACAACAAATCTCCATGAGACCCTCAAAAGAAGAAGAAATCAAGCAAAGAATCACACTAGGATGGCCAGCCTTTGGCAGAGCAGGCTCAACTTTCAAAAATAATAAGATCCCATTAATCCTAAAAAGAAGGGTGTATAACTAATGCATCCTCCCAATAGTCACTTATGAAGCTGAAACATGGAACCTAACCAAAAGACAGATTGAGAACTATACAACGTGCACATGAGAAAATTATGCTAGGCCTCACATGGAGAGATCACAAGACAGCACAGTACATCCAGGGATAGACAAGAGTCAGGCACATCATAGAATCCATTAAAAATCTCAAATGGCAGTGGGCTGGCTATGTTGCAAGAATGGCAGACAACCAATGGACATTGCAACTCACGACATGGATCCCTCGAGATCACTGGCCGGCAGAATATTAGATGGAGAGAAAAGCTGGACAAATTCAGAAAATACCATGATAGAGAAGTGTGATGAATCCTGGGGAAGGTCTATGTCCAACGATGGACGTTAAAAGACTGATGATGATGATGATGATGATGACTAGAATCATATAGGTTTGATTAATCACTTGAAAATTTTCATCAAACATGATGTTTTGCGAAACTGATTGTCTTTATTAAGACAAGTACCACTATATATATATATATATATATATACTTACTTCAATTAGAAAGCACTCAGAGAGTGTATACTTCTATCAACGCAGTACAATAACTAAAAACTGAATGAAAACAAATGGCTGGATCTGCTCCGAATTTGATCAATTTTTCATTAGTTCATAGCCCATGTTTCTAGAAAATTTCATTGAAATTCATGGAGAACTTTTAGAAATATTGTGTGTAGATAAATGTATGAAAACAATGGATAAAAAACTCCCTATCGAAAGAATATTCCTGGATCCATCCCAAAATTTTCTTTCTTTGCCAATGACCCACCAAGCCATACAAATTCAGAAACTACTGGCTCCACGACGCCCATGATAGAGAAGTGAGGCAAATCCTGGGGAAGGTCTATGTCCAACGATAGATACTGAAAGACTGATAATGATGTCTGGAAAAAAAATTTTTTTTTTCTAAATTTCCCCCACATAGGTTTTCATTGAGGTGATCAATTTGCAATGTAAGTTTATGCTAAATTGATCTCTTTTTATCCTGTTGTGTTCATACTTATTTTTAGAGAATTCAAACTCATTTAGTGACCACTGCACAACAGAAGACAGTAACTTATCTATTGATTGCCCCTTTTTTCAATTCTTAAATTGATCATCCCAACACAGCATGCAGCCAAAACATGTTGGTCACAGTTTCTATTGAGTGACTAACCAGACCTTTTATAATATATCTTCTTACATAAAAACCAATGTCACTTTTCTGTTGGTTTGTCAGTCTGTCATGCTAAATAAAACCAGTAAATAAACTGGATTTTGCATTAAAGTCAATGTTTACTTTATTCAGCAGTCATTGCATTTGGCCATTTTCAATGACAGGTTAAAAAAAATTTGTTTTCTACGTAAAAACATTTTTTAGAATCAGATGATACCAAATGGATAAATAATGGTAAACAATTGAGTCTGAGTAATTCTATGGGCTTTGGATGAATATGACCTTCATTTCTTCCAGAAATTTGAGGTTCTTCTAAAGTTCTTGCTTCATTTTTCCAGGATATCTTCAATTTTGAGAATGACTAAATCTTACTCTTATGCCAAATTATGATTTTCAAATGAAAGCTGCAATAAAAAAAAAATGAATGATAGAAATAATAATGATTCATTCTAACCTTGAACTGTGTTAGTTCAAGGTTAAGATAAATCATCAATATTCATTCAGTTTACCAACCTTACTCATTTTAATTGAATCAAGTTAGCTTGAATAACAACCTTCAAAAAGAGCAGAATCCATCTTAGTAATGAAGAAAATAACCAAATACTTCATATCTGGGGTTTTGTATGATGGACTGCGAATAAGGATCTAGTTTAACATTATAGTTACATGTGAATAAAACACCTAAAACCATAAGCACTGATTTTTCTTCAGAAGAAAGAAGGTTCTGAACTTTAACAAAAAAAACCCCACCCAACCCAGCATTTGTAAGTTAATTGTATCCTAATAAATAATGAATAAATAAGTAAGTAAATTTATTCTAAAATACATATTTGTGTAACACTGCACAACACTTTTAAACTTTTTTGTTCCTGGTGTTAATTTTTGGTTGATTACATCTAAAAAGTATAGAAAATGGCTATTTTTCTCTTTAAACTTTACTTTTGTGATCAGAACTTTGATGTTTTATGATTTACTAATTTTGCTCTAGACATCTTTGGGAAGGTATTTGAAGGCTGAAAACTCTTCATCTAGAGCTGTGACAAATTGTTTCATGAGGCATAATTTTATATGCGGTAGTGGCATGAACACCTTCCAGGAATCAACCTATGGTTGCCATGACATAGTTCATCTCCACACAGAATTCAGGCTGCTGTGGTCAGTCTTGTCTTTGGTAGTGCACCAATGTGCCCCTGCTATCACAAAGGCAAAGATGGTATACTTGGTAAAACTGCCTAGGAAACCCATCAGGAATGTCACCACTCTAAAGTCTCCAATGACCTCTCAGCCATCTCCCTTATATTTCAAGGCGTCTAGTAAGGTATTGACATAGATGTATTGCAGGCAAAATGAAATACTCAGAATTTTTTTTGATCCCTGATAGGTATGCCAAGATATGACTTGTAGGCTTTGCACCTCTTAGCAGATGCTACTACATCTATTTGAGGCAAAGGTTAAAGCCAGTGTCTCCATCAGACCACAGATGAAGAAGATCCTGGAGTGCAAAGAATTCTCCAAAAAGCTCATCAAGAAGGAGAAAGTGGTTTGGTACAGCTTTGTAACTGTAGTTTGGGTCTTCCAGGGCAATCACAAGGCCAAAAACTATGTCGATCTGGTTGAGACTATGGAGTAAAACTATAGTAAAGTGGGCTGCAGGCTGTCCCTCAAAGTCCATATACTTGACATATTTTGTCAAATTCAAGAACATGGGAGCTTATTCAGTAAAACATTGTCAGCGCTCCTACTGAGAAATATTGAAATTTGAATACTGCTAGCAAGTGACATATAATGAGAACATCATGAGAGATATTTTGGGGTCTGGTTCATGAAAATTCCTTACAGCACTATCATAAATCTTGAAAAACTAGTCCTAATTCTTTTGTGATTACATTTGTGTGACATTGGGGTAAATAAATGTCAATTCAGATTCATATGTTGTGAAAAAATGTGATTTTTTTCATATATATGAATAAAAATATGCAAATTTAGTCACTGTACAATTAGGAATAGGTCAATTTCAAAATATTAATGCGGTAATCACAAAAGCAAACTTTCAAGGGAATATTGTCATTTTCTATACTTTTTACACAAAAACAATTATAAAATGACACTCACAAAAATCATGTTGCATGGTGAAATCTATCAATAAATAACAGAAACATCTGGTTAGTCACTCAATAGAAATTGTCATGTGACCAACGTCTCTTGGCAGTAAGCTAAGTTAGGAGTGATCAATTAAAAAGTTGGAAAAAGGAGTGATCATTGAATAAATTACTTGTCTCGCCTTTTGTTGGGTGGATATCATTAAAAAGCACAAATTTGAGAAAAAAAAACAAGTATGAACACAACTGGAGGCAACTAAGAGAACAATTTAGCATAAACTTAGATTTTAAATTGAATCCCCCCACTAAAAATTCATTTTAGGGGAGTTTTCAAAATATAAAGAGAGTTTTTTCTAGACATAATAAATGTTATTATTTCAGCCCTCTAGATCCATTGGTGCAGCCTGTACATGTACATATATGGATATATAGATAGCCAGCAAGCCAGAATTATTTAAAAACTGAAGAAACCTGTGTTGACAGTTTTGCTTGACGATTTCTAATAATCCTGTCATTTTTAACAGGTACTACAATAGTTATATTATAAACGACTGATGATATAAAAACAAAATTATCTGTGCACTTTTAAACTCAACATAGGGAATAAATATTTTTTCAATAAATGCTCACTATACAATCAATTGAATTAGAAATATTTTGTGATCACATTAATTTCCTTTGTGTACTGATTGTAAAACATGTCTGTATGCACACATACACACAACATAGAGAATACTACAGTTCCCACTGATTCCAAGTCTGACCTTTGATTTTGAGGGTCAGTATTTGGAAAAAAACAAAATTGTGTCTTACATGCAGCAAAAAATGATATATGTATGAATAAACATATGAATTAAATGAAAAATCTTTTGCTGGTACAGAATTTTAAAATTCCTGTAAAAAACTATAAAATATATAAAGATACATATGGGTATACATAGTTGTTTCAGCTTAATATGTATCCGCTAATTACAGGAATCTAAATGTATACACATATTAACTATATATAAGTGACTGACTTGCAATTAACAGTGATCGTTTTATATTTTCAGATATCTCTCAGCTTGATCTTTCACAAGGCCATATATATTAGGCACTCAGTGAGTATCATACTTACAACAGTAATAATAAGTTTAATCCTTTACACATGACCCTGAGACAGACTAAGCTCAGTGTAGTATGTACTGATACTGATATAAATGGTGTAATTCATACATACAAGATCTGTCTGGAGAGTAACCAGTCATTTGATATTGATGAAAAAAATTGACTACCTAGGGCAATGATGTCTTGGTTCTCTCCAAAGTAATCCACTTGGGACCTCATACATATCTCCCAGTGTCCCTCACGCTTTTCAAAATAGTCTAATGTTCTCTTTTGGGGTTGCCATCAGCTGCCTGGTTGCATTTCCTTAATCTCCTTAGCAATTTGAAATCTCTCTGGGAAAAGCCAGACGTTGTATTGAGCCAAATATAGACTTTAGAGGGTCAGACAAACCTGGGAAATGCAATGTTTTGCTAAAAAAACCAGCATGAGACATGAAGAATGGACAGGCACATTGTCTTATTGATCATTGTGAATGCAGCAGTCATGAAGTACACAAGTAACCTCATAGAAGAGTGTTTATACAGGTCTCTTCTGATTTTTTGTCAAGTAACATCAAGCATTTTTGTAAAAAACAGTAAAGCTTTGCCAAATAGGCAATTTTGCTGATTCAGCATTACATATGTCCGTCTTTATACATATTTGAATATATATATATATATATATATATATATATATATATATACATATATATATATATATATATATATAATGATAACTACATGTATGTCAATCATAATTGAAATGGTAACATGTACCATATTCTGAGTCCAGTTTTCTTGTTTAATGCTTTTCTTAAAATTATTTCATCACATACATTCTGTGCTTCAACAATTGCTGGGTAGCAGTATTTTGTACAAGTCACAGCTTGTCCATTCATCTCTTGCCAAGTTAAAAATGTACAGCAGGACGTGGCTGGACAAGTGTAATCAGGGTTAGCCCTAAAAAACATTACATAGCTGCATCAATAAGTCTGTAGCCTACGGATATAAATAAAGGATTTATTTTAAAGAATTTTTTCTCAATGTCATCTCCTTCCTTATCAGTGCGCTTAATTCAAAGACAAATATTAATCACATAGATTGAACATCATATAGTAAAAATATCAGTTCAAAATTCAGCTTATTTGTCAGACTAATTGATCCACTCGCATATGGCTTTATCCTGTGGTTGTTACAGAAGGTTGTTAGAGCAGCAATGAAGCCATTCTATGTTTTTAGGTTGTTATAAATAAAATGTCATTTTTTACATTACAATGACAAACAGTAGATATTTAATCAAAATGAACCATTTGAAGCAATTACCTTTTTCTAGCAATCCTCTAATGATAATATGTCATCTCTATTTAATTCTTTGGATTAAGAGATCACAAATTCAGTAAAAGCACAAAGTATGGCTTCCCTATGATTGAACCTTTAAGGATATGAAGTTAAATATGCTTGTCAAAATGTCAGTTGAATACGGAAGATACTGCAAAACTTCAAACCCCAATTCTTTCAGCTTAGACACAGTCAGCTGAGAGTTGTGGAAACTATTAATGTCATAGAGCATTCCAGTCAGTTCATGTGGTATCCATTTTTCTAATTTCTTAATCTTTTTTATTTCCTTGAGATGACATGATATGGTCACAGCCGAAGTTCTTAAGTCTCCAGAAAGTGCTTGAATAGTTGTTTGGGGACGGGGGGGTTCTGACTTTTGCTGCTAATAATTCTTCACCTTGAAGAACTGGCTTGGATGACTGTCAATGTTTATCATTTGTTTCTGTATTTTCAAGGCTAAACCTATTGAATCAATGCTGGAAAATTTGTATAGTAATGGTTTTCATCCAAAACGCTTTCTTGATGTTATCAGCAGCTTGAATTGCGTAAAATAATTTGAAAAAAGTGAAAATTACTATTTCCTGGGTAAATGCCATTATTGTTAGGGGCTCAAAAACCTCCAACAATAACAATATCTTTATTTTCATTTAATGTGCAAAAAAAGCATTTCATTTGTAAATCTTCTACTTTGAGCATAATTTTCTTTGATGCAAAAAAGATGAACAGTATTTCATGTGTAACAATATATTTAGTTAAGAAAGAGGAAGTAGATCTATAAGAATTTTCTTTGTTTCAAGTTTAATAAAGATTAGTTTATAATGTGATGATGATAAAAAATGAAATGGTCTAAATATGCCACTCTTCCATAAATGTAAATGAAAAATTAGAAAAAATACCTTTGTTCTTTGGACAAATGGTTCCTGAATCATAATTATTGTGTACACTTAATTATTTCTGAAATAACGAGAGCGGTTTCCAGTCAATATTTGGTTTTATAGTGATTCTTATATTACAGTTTCTGGGGATTTTTTGATTAAACATTATTTAAAATTACTTCTTTCTTTATCCATAGATGATCTGCTCAACTACAAGATTTCATTTGAAAAGAAGATATTATTGTTTTAACTTGACTTAGATTGCATTCCATGTTTAAAAACTGATTTTTAATTGCAAATATAGGAGCTCACCAAAGGTTGACCAACGGTTAGGAATTTCCATTCCAAGGATTTTCTGCAACTATAAATGGCGTTTTTAGAAAGGCACATGCACATAACTCTACAATGTTTAATAGTTGGATCAATCCATTCTGTTGCTAGTGTGGCATAGCCATTGTTACTGGGATGCCACTTCTGTAAAAAAAAAATGGCTGCTTTTGAAAATGCACACACATCGGGAAACTGTGATTGGAGCAACAAAGCAAACACTGTATAAAAAGTAAACATTGCATTTTATTTCTTTGTAGGCCAACCTATAATAAACCTTGTTTAAAAATTGAAACAGTCCTGGAGCAAAACAATTGATCCAAAATGTGTGGATGACAGCTTAGTTCCAGAATGAACTCTCGCCTCTTCTCAGTTTCTATCTTTGGCTTGTCTCAACTATCTCCCTGGACACTTCTCTCTGTCTGTTCCTCTGCTATCCATGGCTCTATTGCCTGAATAAATAAATATCTTTTTGATTGTTTGGTCAGACTCAATTCAATTTTCCCATTCTGGTCTCCTTCTTCAGAGACAACTACAGATTCCATCCTTATTGCAAAATTACTTCAGATTTCAGCATCATTCAATGACACCCACATCACATCTTGTTACACCAGGTAGAAATACATTACTTACCTCCCTGGTCTAATCATCAGATCAGCCAAAAATGATTCCTGTATCCCAAGTTTCAAAGATGTCCCTTGAAATCTGACAGAGTGTATCAAATGTTTTTTAGAATGGTCACTTCATATGCCAACTGTCTTATAGACATTTCCCATTAACCAGGTGATTAACCCACAGACTCCTTGTTAAATTTTTCATCTCAAATGAAGACAGTAAACTTTTCTATCCTTATACTTCTTTCAAATAATTTTCAATGTCCATAACATAAAATTCAGTAATTCTGTATGTTTGCATCACCAAAAATCTCTACACTTGAAATTTCATGAAAAATGACTTATAGGATCACTATATTTGAATTAAGTTAAGGTCTTTCTTTAATAAAATATAATTAGGATGAGGAAGTTACAAAGAATCAGCTTTGTATTTTGAAGACTTCATTGGGAGCAGGTACATGGTCTAACTTCTAAGAAAATTGAAATTATTAATTTGAATATAAAAATGATTGCTTTAACACAATTCTTTGAGAGTAGCATTCCTATCTCAGATAGGCCACTAGTTCACATCTAGTCTCAGAAATCCAGACTGAAACTGATCAGCTCAAATTCTAGCCAATGAGTGAATATCTATGATGCATTGCCATGTTACTGAAGTTAGCCGTATTGAACAGTGCTTTTCTTTAACCTGTCTCCACCAATCAGAATCCGTGACAGACAATAGCACATCCCCTTTTGCCATCTTACTACATCTAAGCCATGCGGTCTGTACATTTGCGTGTTTGTATAATCAACAATAGTATTTCATAATGAAGAAAAATCATGCTGTGGTAGTCAATGATGGTAATGTACTAGCAATTTATTAATTTCATTATCATTTAAGTGAAGACAGGGACCACTGTAGTAATAGTAATTATTATTACTAGCTGTAAATCTGCCCTATTAGAGGGCTTTTCAGATAGTTACTGCAGACAGTCCAAATAAAAGATCATTGATTAGGACTATGTATCCATTGAATCATATCTTATTTGAAATCATGAACTTTTTGATCACATTTAATCTAAATATCTATGGGACTTTAACAGAAGATAGGTAAATCAATGTAAGTTTGGTAGATAGGTAGACAGATAGAAATCAGATCATTATTATTGGTCTGAGCATGAACACAAACCCCACAATATTATTCGGGGTGAGGGAGGGGGAATTTCCAATAACCTGCAGGTTTGAATAAAAAGAAAACATGACTGGGTGTCCCATGAGTACACACAGAAAATTTTATGGGAATATATTGTGTGGTTCTTGAGTCACACTGTCACATACAGATGGACTGACATTTAGCGCTGAGGTTTTCTAAGTGTGTGCCATGGCATCCATCTGATTTTATGTCCACAAAGAAAGAAGATCTTATTGATTGGTTTTGTAACTATGCATTGAAACCTAATTTTTGAACATGGAATCAACTTTTGGATATCAGCGAAAGATGAATATCCATTGCTAAATGCTAAAACTCAACAAATCCGAGTTCCATTTGCAAAAATTTATCCTAGCAAATCTGGGTTTTTAGCAGAAGCTGTGATTAATAAATAAAACAAGCATTGTGCAAAAATTAACATGGAACAGGAAATGAAGGTGGCTGTCACCAGTTTGATTCCACGATTTGGAAAACCGAGTTGAATGATAGGCTGATCCATATAAATAAATTTATAACGTTTTTGTGACTTAGAATAACAGGATTTGTAATTTTGGTTGAATTCAGTAAAGCAAATGTAAGTATAATATGAAAAAATACTTTTCCAGTAGTTAAGACAGCTTTGACCTTTGTTTCTTCCAGAAATTTTTTTTCGTTTTTGAGAAAAAGTAAATTATTATAGGGGAAGTGAATGCATTGGTTCTGACGTTGGTGATCTATTCACAGTGTATGTATTATGTAAAGCTAGAATCTTATTTTGTGTCTGTCTTAATGTCATACTCGATGTTCAATTTACAAAATAGATATCAACTACACTGGACCTTTACATTGTGAGAAAAATAAATGAATAAAGCTATTTCCTCATGCTTTTTTCATTCTCTGCACCCTTAATCAACACAACCAAAATCCTATTTATCTTGTTTGTGATGCTTCATTTGATAATTTTTGCAATCCATTCTAGTAAGAACATGAACTGATTTCTATTTGTATGAAATGTTTCATTAGGAAAAAAAAAGAAGCTTTCTTTTTAGTGTGAAATGTTTTTTTTGTGAAATGTTTAAAAATATTTTCAATTGAAAAAACAAAAAACCGAAATAGATGGCAGTTTTGTTGTGTGAAATTTATTGTTTTGTATAATGATTTTGTTTATAAATATCTTTAAATGAAAAAAAAATAGCAATTCATCTTACTTATGAAAAGTGTGAATTTTATCTGCCAATTTTTTTTCAAAAAAAAAAGATCCCCCCCCCTCCTTCGATTGTTTTGAAATCTCCCTTGTTGATTAGGGGTGCAAGAGAAGTTTCTGCAGATTTTCTGACTTGAGGCACTGTTAAAAACATCAAGGGTGCTGTGATGTGGAAAGGTGTGGGAACAACTCGAGAATTATATAAGACACTGCATGGATTATTACAAATAACTAGGGTAGGGGATTTTGTATGGCATTGCTGAAATGAACAGGTAGTCTTTGTTTTAATCAAATTATTCATCCCTTCCCCCATCTTTATTTACAATGTTAGAAGTGGCTGATCATAAAATTACCTGAGAAACGTTAACAGTGATTATAAAAGGAATTGATTTAAGCAAAGTTAAAAAATCTTTATAGAGAAAAATCTAACATGCATGTATTCAGGTGACAACAGTTGGTCAAAGATGAGAAGTAAAAGGAGAGATACAGACAAAGAGAAGAAAAAGAAGAGAGAGAGAGAGAGAGAGAGAGAGACTGAAGACTGAGAACAGAGAAAAATCATTAGCTACTTATTTGCCAGCCAATTTCAGCCAGAAATTGATTTTTACCCTAAAATGGCTGCCTCTTTTTTTTTTTTATTACTGCAACAAAAGTTGACAGTTCTATGAATGCCAAAAAGATGTTTGTTCTAACCAAATTTGAATAGGATAATAATGTTCATAAGAAAAGAAGGATAGTATTTCTTTTCTCACTAAGTAAAATAATTCTTTTTCTAAATCGATTCTTGAAAAAAAAAAAAAAAAAAAAAATGACCTTAAGAAAAGGTGTTCATAATTTAAGCTGAAAATCTTTTTCAACATCTTATCATGCAAGCATAGAATTGACCTATAACTGATAGGAACACAAATACATATATCGTTGGATACAAGTGTAAATATAGCAATAGCAATGATCGAGAGGAAAAAAAAAAAAAAAAAAAAAATATCAGTCAGTGCCCACTCTCAGATATATATATATTTTTTTTAAAACCTTTCAACAGCTTCATATTTTTTTCAATCAATTGTAAGTTTTATTACAGGAACAAATGTTGCCAAATGCGATCAAAAATTGTGTAAACTATGTCGCAGCTTTTGAACAGAGTCTGTTCTCTTGTTTTTTTCTTGTCAGGGTAAAATTTGAACTTAAGAAAAAAAAAACAACTCCCTTTGAAATGAATAGAACAATGCTTACAAACCTAAAAAGGGTAAAAAACCCAAATAGACTTTAAAGCTTGAAAAACAATACTAAGAATTAAAAACTATTTAAAGAGAGAAAAAAAGCTTTTAGTCAGAGGAAGAGTGGCCTGATTATCTATTTCCCCATTGGTATAGCCCAGTGTTTTAAATATTTAAAAAATTTGGATGTTTATATTTCTTTTGTTCAAACCATAATTCAGCATTGTCCGTAACTATTTTTTGGACAATCTAAAGCTGACAAAGTGGAATGTGTGACTCAATTTGTATTCCAGTTTCCTTGACAGAATTTACATTTCTATCTCTAACTTTTAAAAAATTAATTTTATAAAAATGGCACCATATTATTGGAACTTCGATGTGTGATGTTCAAATTCTATTTCATTTTTCTCATTGCAGAACGCTCCATTCAGGTTTGGATAATTTCTTACACTTGAATTCAAATCTAATTAAATGAAGATATACATAATATCAAAATAAAAATTGAGAACAACCTTGTTTTCCTTCTTCTTTTTATATCAACAATGTATCATTGATCATCTCTCCAAGTAGTTAATGAATTTATTAATTTTCAATTCATTTTAAATAATGTGTTTGAGACCAATTGATCATGATAACATTATCCGTGATTATAATAAACCCCTTTCTCTGTATTATTTCTCTTAGTGTTCTTTGGATGTATAGTTAATTTGATTGTCACCTAACCTATCTTAAGTTTTGAA
Source organism: Thysanoteuthis rhombus (assembly GCA_963457665.1). Taxonomy (NCBI): domain Eukaryota; kingdom Metazoa; phylum Mollusca; class Cephalopoda; order Oegopsida; family Thysanoteuthidae; genus Thysanoteuthis; species Thysanoteuthis major. The sequence continues at coordinate 48,290,483 of OY735212.1, read as the reverse complement.
CTAATAGTGATTGCGTCATTTCATGTAGGATGGTTATCTACTAAACTTAGTTTAGTTTAGCACAAGGCCACAGGAATGAGGATCAAACTAACTATACTAACAAATTGTTTAATGAACTTGCTAACCTTCACACTAGATATCTATGTGGGGTGGTTATAATTATTTACCAAGGCTAAGCTTAGAATGGCACAAGGCTGCAGTAGTAAGCAGACAGACTCACTAGGCTAAAGGCTTAAAGCTGAAGTTACTAACCATTACACAATAGTAGGTGACTACGTGGAGTGATTTTATTATGCATTTTCAAACTTTGATTTGGTAATCAAAAGAAGAGAGAAAATTAGGCAGTGAGTTCAGTCGGATCTTATGGTTCAATTTTTGAAACAGCTGTGACCATATGACAACCTACGTATAGCTTTTAATCTATTCATACTTTTTGTCTTTTATAAACTGAGTGACACAATAATTTCTGAACATTTGTTTACTTAATGTGTGCGCAATGATTAATCTTGTCACTGTAATATTCAGGCTTCCAATTGATTGGAAAGAATAAGGATAGATATGAGTGGCTACACATGATGTGCCCAACGTGTCACCCATAGCAAAAATGCTTTTATGCTGGATAACACTATTTTAATCCTTCCTCAATCATTTGAAATCAAAATTAAGTCTTTTATCAAACACCAGAATCAGAAAACAGAGCTAAAGGAAAACAAAAACTTACGATCGTAGCTCTAAAAATATCAACTTTTTTAAAAGCTTTGGGCACATATCATGCAGATTTTTTTTTTCTTTTGGCAATAATTTTGTCATGAGAGGGAATTGAAACCATTAGTTCAATTATTGTAAAAGAATTGATGTCAAGGTACATCATATATTGAGTGTTTAGAATATAATTATTAGAAAAGTAGACGTCATTTATCTTGATAAAACTAAAGAGAATTTGTATGAGTTCCGTGGTTAACATTTCAATCTCAGAAGATGCTGAGAGCTCTAATATGTAGACTTGTGCTAGATTTGGTCAAGTTCAGAATAGTCATTTGATTAGCAAATTGGTCTCGCAAAACAAAGATTGAGCCGAGTCTAAAAACCTATTGGGGTGTTTGTAGCCTAATGGTTAACAGCCCAGAAAATGGAATTAGAAAACGAAGTTCAAACTTTGACGGACAGTTTGCACCAATACCTTTGAGGAAGGCATAAATCCATCTCTTTTATAACTATGGATAAATAGCAGGGGAGACTGGGCTCTTCAGCCTTAGTTGGCACCCAGTTTAGGAGAAAGACAAATCTGAATTCAAACTGCTTGCTGGTTCCAAGCCCATATACAGGAGGTAGGTTCAGACATGAGGCTAGCAACTTCACACCATAAAATCTACTAGTTACAGAAACTACAGGAGCAGCATCCAAAAGAATGATGTATTTGGAACCATATGCTCTACAAAAAGTTTACAGGAATAAACAAAACTATTTATTCTCAATAGAATCAGTAATCATTTTGATGATTAAGACATTCATAATTAGTTAAAGCTAGTCCATTCCTACATGATCCTCTTAGTCATTGACAAAAAATATAGGAAAAATGTTTCAGATGAACTGAAAAAGGAAAGGAGACAAAGTCTAATTGGAGTATGCCATAAAACTAAGCCGGCTGACTGTACAAAAAGGTAGATTGTATTATTCAATCAATTCTTTTTCTCCTATAGTGAAGATATTTCAGGAAAATCTATGAATAACTGTATGCAAATGGTTATAAATGCTTATCATAAAATTAATTTAGCAGATAGCAAGTCTTATCATGTTATCTATTTTCTTTTTTGTGTTCTTAAATTTTTGATAAGCAAGCATTCAAGGGGATTTTGCAATGGAAAAGTTGATGTTAAAAATGGGGTTTATTAACAGGTAAAAATAACAATAAATGACTTGGTAGCAATTCATTTGTTGATTACCAAGTTGCTATCTTTAGTTACACTTTATCCTATAAAAGAAAAATCTTGCTATTGATCAGGTGAATAAATAATTCAGAAAAAAGGCCTTTCCAGGATAGAAAATATCAAGTAATCATATAATCAAGGTTACATACATAATTACAGGTTAAACTTTTTCAATTTCATATCATTAGGGCGACAGAAAACTAACATTTGTTCTTATTTCCATAAAAGCTTTAAATCTTTTTCAAATATCAATGCTATAACGTGGAACGCTATTTCGCTCTTTTTTCATATAAGTGAAAAAGTGGCTTAAAGCGAACTTTCAGGGGATGTGTATACTCAGTTCAGATTAGGTTGTGTATATCTTCTTTAATAAACAAGTATCATTCTAATAAAATAGGCTGAACACAATGTTACAATGGAGTGAAGGAAGCAATGCAGTGATGCTGATATTTCACCACTGACTATTTCGAAGGAAAAAAATTGAAAAATAAACATTGGATATTATGCATAGTTCATGGAAAAAATATTTGCTACTATAAACATTCACCAAATATTTGTTTATTTACTCTTACATTTCAGTTTGAGAAAGTGACATTAACAAATATTTGTAATTATTTTCATAACAATTCAATTTTATTTTAATGTACAAATATACATCAAGTATGCAAACAGATGTCAAATATATAGGCCCAAAGAGTTTAGATTAACCCTTTCAAGACTAACCTTTTAAGGTGCTTAATGCCAGAATTTTAAAAGGGGTATAAAAAAAGCAAAAAAGTGTTAATTTTTATTTAATGGTTGAAGAAAACTAATCTCTTATTGAACCAAAATTTTTTCATATTTTGAAAAACCCAATTCACGGGACATATGTCCCAGAGAAGATTTGTTGTTTTTTGAGTTTATTTTTTTGTGACACACACACCCTAGTGGACTTCAAAAAGAGATCTGCAAGACATATATATCCTAGCTGTCATTGGAACTTCAGAATATATGTCCTAGGAATTCCGAAAGGGTAAAAAAAAAGCCCTAGAGGAGCAGCAAAAAGTAGATGTCACAATAAATGACTGAAATATTTCTTGATTAGCAGTTCCAAATGATACAAGCAGCAATTCATCTTTTGTTTATACATTTGCTGTAAAAGTGTACATTAAAATAAAATCATAAGTTGAAATAATTACACATTTCTAAACAATACAGAAAGTCCTAAACTTGCAACCCACTAAGCAGCAAGAGGATGGATAAAATAAGAAATCAAGATTAAAAGATTGCAGTTGAGAATTAAAACCTATTTCCTCACTTTTCCTTTCTAATGTAAACTACAAAATAGCTTCCCAGAAAAATACTATCAACATAAAAAGGAAAACTACTGTTTGAATGTTTTTCAAACTATTATTCAGAGGTGTAAAGGATATCAGATTTTGCTATTTTGAAAGGTAAGAAAAGTTAAATTCTACAAACATCGTCTCACATAGAAGAATGATTTCTGATGGAATCTTTTTAGTCCAATACTTTATATAAAAGTCTTGCATCTAGTTGTATAGCAGGGACATTTAATGATTTCCTCTTTTTCACCTGAGATACAACAAAACTTCATTTATTTAAATGCATTCACATTTTACAATAGATAGAATATCTAATCAACATAAAAAGAAAAATAATCTTCTTATAGTTTATGGGATAAGCATGATGAATTATATCACAATTAAACACAGAAATTATTAGGACACATGAAAATACTGCAAGTGGATAAGTCATTTGGGCTCATTATATGCTTTAAAATGATTTTCATATCTATTTTGATAATGAGAATGAATTCCAGTTGAATATAACATAGGCTACAAGGAATAGCCTTAGTAGGACCAATTGTGCAAGAACAGAATCAAACGCATGTATATTTTTGTCCTTTTCATGCGAATCCATTTGAAAGGAATGTCTGCTTATAAGAATCAAAATTCATGGTCCCTATGTATTCTACGGAATTAAGCAGAATCCACTGCATTTTATAGATGTTGTGTATATATCAGGAACCAGTTTTCTTTTTTCAATTGCTGCATATTCAAATATTTTCAAGTAAGTGATTAGCATAATACTTCAACCTATTCTATTTCTCATCTTTACAATAATTCATTTCAACTGAAAATGTTTTTATAAATGTTGTAATGAAGTAAATAAATGAAGGTCATCCTTTTGCTGCTCCAAACATCAACCTTCAATCAACATTTCAAACACAAATCAATTCTAGTAAGTTGTACTTGATACTATGTTCATTATGTGAAAGAACCAAACTTTTATCTCTGCTCTGATATTAAATAAGCGGAACAAAAAAATGAGATAATGTTTTAACTCTTTGAAGCATCATGGGTTAAATTTCATCCCACTTTTGAAGTGTTGATATCTACATGGGTCATTTTAAATTCCACCTTTCTATCTTCATACTTCTAGGAGCAGAGGTTTATATTCTGTCCTAACATGGTGCATGGTGGAATGAATTATATCCCACCTCATAATTAAATATCTGAAACAAATTATCTTTTTTTGTGATGTTACATGAATATCCACTCTTAATAATTGAATGAAACATCTATCTAGTTTGATTTCAGAAAATTGAAGTTCTGAGCAACAAGAGTATTTTTTTTTTAAAATTCTGTGCCTCAAAGAGTTAATCACTACAACAGGTGAGAGTATCCAAACATTCCGAAGAAGAAAAAAGGCGAAGTCTAAAAAAATATGAACTGGTTGATGATCGAAGAGCAACAACAATACATCTATAGGCTTTTTAGTATTTTGTAAGAATTTTTAATGAAAGCTTCTTCATGTCAGTAGCTTTGTTACCTGACATGTGAAACATTAAAGATGAAAAAATCCAGTGTAGATGAAAGCATCACTTTTTAATTTTGCAGACTGTTTTATAATTAATCAACAATAATTTCCATAAAGGATTAATAACTGTTAAGAAATGTCGGCCAAAAACAAGAGCAAAATAACAACAATAAAATGACATCACCAAGGAGTCATTTTTGATAAAATTGAACCAGTTTTAAAGAGTCATTGATGCCCTTTGTTAATGATGAACATGAGGAGGAGTTAAAATCTCCGATGAAATGATTGGAATTTTGATGAAAACAAGGAAGAAATGTTGATGCATGAAAGAAGAGTCACAGTCAAAAATAAATACCCCTGGAAAAGATAGGGAGAAAGGATTACAATTCCTTTGGGTAAAAGAAAAATTTAATACATTTTCACAGCTGTATTTCCCAGCATCGAGGACATTCTGGCCTCAGGGACACATCCCAATTTTTATTTGCAAAATTTTGAAAATAAATCAACATAAAATTAAGGTTTCAGCACTTTTAGCTACCTTTTATTTTGTTCTATGATCTTATAACGTTGTTTTAATATCAAGTTCTATGTTTTAAACTGAGGAAACTAATAGTCACCGTTGCTTGGTGTGGCTGACTGAACACGACTAACACAGATGGTCAGTGAATGTTTGATACCCTTGTTGTTATAAGATTTACTGGTAAATCTTGTAAACATATTGCAGTTATATTTCTCGTCACTTATCAATGTTCCTTTAAAGTCAACGTAGTTTAGAGAGAGTGAAATACAATATCTAAATTACTATAAGTTTATTGGCTCGTCTACTGTAGTATGCCGAGATGGTAATGAAATTTTGTGATTATGTAAATTTAAAAAACAATATTCGATGCTTTTCTTTTATTCATTATTTTAGACAAATTCATACACTTCCTTCTGAGGTCATCTATAGGAATTCAGATTACTGTCTAGATTACCTTCCTCTAGGGTTGTACGATGTAGAGTAAATTTTTGAGACATTTCAGGAAAGAAAATAGCATTTTTGACGCTGGAAGATACAGTAAATATTCAGACAAATATAGATTAAAAATGGTGTATTTTTATGCAATGGGAGAACAGATCTCTTTGACTGAAGCCGAAAGTATTAAGATTTGAGACAAGATACAAACTTTTAAGAGTGGAAGTAAAAATAAAAAGGCTCGTAAAATTTGAGATGCTTGAGAAATATATTGAAAGTTTTGAAGGCATGGATAATCTATATAACAAAATGATGGGAAGTGAAACCAAACTCATTTGTCTTTGACTGAACTTTTATGACTGCATTTAGGGTGGTATATATGTCATATTTATAAAATGTAAAAAGAAATTTGCATTATGGATGGGAATGTAATGTTTATTCCACAAAACCTCGGCCCATACTAAAACCTGTGGCCATATCGGCTGCTATTTGAAATATCTAAATGAAAATTTGCAGAAGTAAAAGGAATGGCAAATATTATTGTCAAACTTTCCTGAAGATGAAATTGAAGCAATAAAAAAAAAAAAAAAAAAAAAAAAATGAGATCAATGAAACCAATAGGAAAAGTTAATACGAAATGCTTCATTTTTTTTTCAGTTTTGAAATGGGAATAGGTTAGAATACTTTGATTTGCAGTTTGAATTATCTACATTTATATTAGACTAAGAATCTGCCAACAATTATAAAAAATTTTTTTTTAAAAAAGAAAGAAAAAAAAAGGGAAATTATTGCTGCTCAAAATGATTTCACAAATCGAGCACTGATTACAAACACAATTCTATAGACAAATATTTACATGACATTCTTCTATTTTTGACTACTGACTGAATGATACAACATGTCATTCTTAAGTTAGGGATTAATAACAGCATTGAATTTGATTTGAATCAAATTCTCTTGAATACATGGTAAACATGAATCTTTACAAGTATTCATAGAAATTTACTTATGATAAAATGATCCTTCAATAGTTAAGGATAAATACTCTATTGTTTTTCATTATCATTTTCTTTCAAGAATTACTTTAAAAACTAAATGTTACGAGTGACAAACTACATCAATACCTCATTTTAGGTTTCCTCTTAGAACAAAGCTTAAAATCATAATATTTGTGTAGCAATTTCACAATTTTTCAAAGTACAGTATCTAAAAAAAATGAATTCAGTATTCTTGTTATCACATCATGTAGCGTAAGCATACAGAAATATCATTAGATACCATACGAAAGATTTCAAAAAGAATAGAAGAAAAATGATGTTGCAAAATTATTTGGATTTGCAATGTCAACTTTAACAACTATAATAAATCGATCTGACAAAATAAAAGTTGCCATGAAAAATTCAATGCCTCTAAACTAACACGCACAGGCTGTAAAATTATGAAGAATATGAAGAAAATGTTAGATGTTTGAATGAATGATATGTCATAGTGTTACTTGCCACTTTTCTAACACATTATCCTGCAAAAGGCATTAAATTTATCTGATAAGTAGAAACAAGAAGAATTTGAGGGAATAACCCAAATCTTTCGATATCTTAGTAAGTGAATATTTCTTTCAATTATTCAAATAAGTGTATTTTTCTTTCAATAATCAAAAGAATCTGACGGCATAGAAGCAATGTTTTACCTTCCTCTGATAGCAAAATCAAAAAAGTGGAACATATTAATTTCATTTATACAAGTATTGGTGTACTTCCATTCAGTCTTTCCAGCAACTGAATCAATTTTGCAAAGGTTTCTTTTCTTTTCTTGTTTTTCTTCAAATTATTCTCATCTATATTTTTGTTTCATTTCACCTAATGACATTTTGTAAGGGTTATTTTCCACATTTCTCCTTACTGTTTTGCTAATAAACAAAGATTATCAAAGTGTGTGAGAAACTATGAAATAACCAGCACCGGTTCATTCTGATTGTAGAACACATAGGTTGAAATAACAAAAAACCCGAAAAAAAACAAAAATCCCGAAAAACAAAGATGAGGATAAGTTTGAGCAAAAAGTGTTTCTTTTTAATTTGATTGAGATTAACTCAAATGAAATTATATCCAAAGAGCTGTTGATAAAAATGAGAAAAAGTGCAATGGCAAGCAATACTATTTGCTTGCAGCCCTATAATTCTGTAATTTCAACTGCTTACCATTAACATTTTTAGAACAGACAAGTTTTATTTAATACTTCTTTACCTCAGAGACCATCCTCATAAAACCAAAGTTTTTTTCTCCAGAGATAAAGCATCTCAAATGGAAGAAGGCACCACAAAGAAAAGATCATCTTTCAGGATAGAATGACACTATATATCTTCTTTAATCAGAGTTTAAGGTATGAACACTGCAATACTATAAGACTAAAAGATTTTTCAAAATATTTTGAATTATTCTGCATTAATCTATAAAAGTATATTCTATTAAATTCAAAACAACCTTATCTCTCAACTGAATTATAAAAAATATATGATTATGTAAACAGGAAGCTTATTACATGCAATTATTTCAAATTTGATAGCATCTAATCCACCCTCCAAAATTGATGAAGAAACAAAACTGAAACAAAACTAAAACAAAACCAAAAAAAGACAATTGATTTTATTTTTTTGGTGCCTGCATGAACTAATCTAAATCCGATAAAATGTTAATATATAGCACAGACTAGGTCATAAAATGCAGATAAGACTGAAAAAAAAAAATTCTGAAAACATAATTGGTAATAGAAATATCAGGTTACTATAAGCTTTTATGGAAATATCAGATTACTGTAAGCTTTACAGAACTAAGTTTATGATTCTCTGTAATGAATATGAGTAAATATAATACAACTATTTAGATTTAAATCCAACATTTTTAAACATCTAATTCTATACTACCAGTACACATTAGACCTAGAACACTTGGAAATAGTTTTATGCGATATATATTTTCAACATATGTCAGACGGGGGGATCCCAATGGACCTGCTGTATGGGGAACTGGCCTCTGGCAAGAGAGCACAAGGGTGAGCCCCATCTTCATTTCAAAGATATCTGCCAGAGAGACTGAACATGAACATCAAGAGGTAGGAAGAGGAGGCTGGAATTAAATAGGTCTAAAAATAGGAGAGGGGCTGAGACTTGCTGCTGAAGTAAAATGCACCATGAAATAATGGCATCAAAACATGAATGGAGGACAATTCTTTCAGGTTCAATAACTGTAGCCAGCACAGCCATGCTGCATTACTAACACTGACTGAAGCAAGACTTTCTGGTGCAGATCCAGGATCTTGCAAAACAGATTGATGCCACCACATAATTATTCAATGCATTACCTATTGTGTTTGGATATACCAAGCATCAAGATTTGGCACCAATCCAACAAATATTTAAATTATATATGTACTATGAACTATCTTTCCTTAGCAGAAAAATTACATTCAGAGTTTAAAACAGAGCTTGTTTGAAGTATAAAGTTCTTTGGTAAAGGACGGAATGTCCTAGTAAATAAATTTTGGATGGGACTAAAGAAAATGAAAAAAAATATTATCAATAAATTTCTTCACATAACTAACAAAAGTGAAAGCATCATCAAATACCTGACAAACACTATTTTTCAACTCTGAAATTTTAGAAAAGGGAAAAAAAAAATGAAAAATAAATAAAACTTCACCGGGAAAAATGTAAATAAATTAAATAATATCAGGAATTTAAGAAAGAAAAAAGAGAAATAAATAAAAGAGGCATGGGGACATGCACTTATATACAGATACCCAGAAACTTGCCACATATCAGTACAAAACTATAACAAGTTTCTTGAATTTTTTCACCAGGTTGCATGACTATCCTAAACAATCAAGGACATCATGATTATTGTCACAATAAATTATAGAGTCTTCTAGTAATTAAGTCTTGCAATTCTGTACAAACATATAGGTATTAGTAAAATGCACACAATTTATACAAATGTTACATATATTCAAGTGTAATTAGACTTTTTTTTTTAACAGAGTATATGAATTTTTAGGTCAAAAATTTAGAATACTATCTACATTGTCTGTTTAAGAGTAGAAGATAAATATATTTGCTTCACATTTCTTCTATGGAAGCTGAACATGACCAAATTAGAAATTATCACAGAGCTTACAAAACAACAACTGGAGAGAGCAGGAGAGCAAGCAGTGCCAGATTAACTATATAGTATATGCAATGGCCCCTGCAATTGTAGGGGCTCTGCGGCAAATGCTTGCAAGCTATCGATTCCGATATATTTTGCATTCTTTAATTTTGATGTTTATACATATCTATGTTTATTTTCATACACAACCGATTCAGTAATTTTGTCTTAGACCTTTTACAGTTTTGTTAGACATTTGAAATTGATACCTACATCTAAGTAATACTATTACTGGAATGTAAGATATTCATTATATCAGCTGGCTGTATAACAAATGAAAAAATTAACTGACTTCAATATGCAACTAAATTTATTATTTATATGTATTTCTTTAAAATTTAGACCCTTTTATAACACATGCTACAAGCCCAGAACTAGCTTAATCTAGCCCCAAGAACAAGAAGTATATATGAGAAAAATATTCCCTAACTGAGCAAAAACTATGAAAAAAGTGTATATTTTAAACTCATCTAGACCTTCGTTTGCATTTTTTAATATCAAGTGATATTTTGACAAGTTAATGATAAATTTCTCTCATTATTTTTCTTTATGTTTGTTACATTTGTTCAAAGTGAAAGGCTTGATAGAAACTTTCCATTTTCTACCAAAATGGAAAACTCAGAATTGAAGGCAGCTAACATTGATATCAACACATTACAATGTTTGGAGCCTGAAAATGTAAATCAGAGTCCATGAGAATTTTTCTCTCTTTCCCATAGCATTTCCAAACAATTCAGTATCACTAACATTCCATACGTAAACACAGGCACATGTAAACGTGTGCAGACAATGAAAATTAAAATGAATGCCAGAAAATACCATATTTCCTGGCCTCAAGGACACTCTGGCCTCAAGAAGACACTAATTTTGACTAGTAAATCTGAAAAAACCAAAAAAACAAAGGAAAAAAAAAAAGAAAATAGAGTAACCTTTGGCCTATAGGATGCAAGGTACATTTTCAAGATTTAATTTGAAAAGAAAAAAAAATAGTGTCTTTGACCTCAGGAAATATGGTATGAGAGATTAAATGAGAGGTGGGGACACACGCCTAAATGTGAGTATCATTTTAAAAACTAAATTGTGTAACTCTGACGTCAAAACATCTATTGCTGCCATGTCAACTACGGACTTTTTCTCAAAAAAATCCAGAATGATAACTTAAAAATCTCATTATAGATGTAGAATTTTTCAAATGAGTTCAAATTGTCAATGAAGAAAGGAAGTACCACATTTAACACAGCAGGTAGTTTAAGCATACAAGTTTTTGTTTTTGAAAAGCAAAAGAATTAGAAGCCATTTGCATTAATTGAAAATGAAACAAATGAAAAAATACAATTGCAATTCTTCTAAAAGGATAACAAAATTTACATCGATATTATTAGAAAAATAAGTTCTATAAACATACAGGAATTTTAGAAATCTTCTATAAAAAGAAAATAAGTCCTCTAAGATGATTTCCCCCAATTTTTTAATTCATTAAAAAAACGTTCCCAACAGATTGTATATAAGTTGATATGTACACACATACATACAAGTATACATATAATTTATATGTATATATATTTATATAAATATACATAAACAAAAACACATCCTGATGCTATATACATATTACAATCACACTATGTATATCTGTCATCAAACAGTTACCAAAATCAGGCTGATACTTTGGCACAGCTTACTGTCGGATCATCTGGATATGCGTGGGGAAAAATCAATTTGAAACGGCAGAATTTGAATACCAAAGTTTTTATAAAATAAATCATTCAAAACCTGCAGTCTTAACAACTAGGTCAAGAATTAAAAATTTGGATGCACGATTCTTTGTGTACACACACACACTTATATACACACATTCACCCACTCACACACTGCAAACTCAATTTGCGTCTTGTTACAAATGGTTAAATGAGGCTGAATTGTTCCTTTCCAAACATTTTGTGCCAGAATGTTGGATTTGAATTCTTGAAGTTTTGCTGAGAACAAGTTTGTGACAAAAGTCTTGAGATTTATAGGTATGTACAACAACAATTCTGTATATCCACTCTACGATGTGAAAGAGTTATCCTTCGCCAGGGCTGTATCTATTAAATGCGATGATGTATTGTGATATTGTATGCCATACCTGCAAAGACAGAAGAAAATACTTGACAGATTCAGAAAATATTGACCAAGTGAGACGAAACTCAATTAACTACGATTTTAAATGTGTTTATAAACTAAATAATTTCAGGCAAAGTTTATGAATCAACTGTCAAAAACGGATTATATCACTTAATTCTGCTTTTAAGAGAAAAATCATGCCAAGATTTACAAAAGCATCAAATTTAGATGTAAACCATTTCATGATATGCTGAATCCAATAAGAAAAGGAGACAAGTGATTAGACAAATGATTATTGGTTAAATCATTAGTTCAAAATTTCATTTTGTTCTATCATGACTTTGTAATTTCATCTTTCCATGTTTACATATATGATCCATTTCCTTACATATCAACAAGTTCTCAAGTAGAGGCTAAACTCAGTGCACTGCAACTGAACATTTTTGTGCTTATAGGGTTCTGTGCAAGTGACTTTGTGGCCATATTGGATCAGTTTGTAGCAGATCTTTGATTCTTCAGGGAAGTTGGCAATAAGACTTTGTCATTATACATATTCACTCTGATACACAGCACGTTTGATGTGCTGCACAAGTGTTGCTTGTGTTAGCAAATATATTTAAATGACACACAATCTATTACCAAATAGCTTTTTCATAGCTCAGTTCACTCTACTCAAAGAACATGTTCTACTGTAAAGGATATTAACAAACCAATCAATCTTGTGCAGCACGACATCACTTACAACATTTAGCATTTCAGAGAGCTGGGAATGCAACTATAACTGAAGCATGCACCTCCCAAGATTAACGTGCTGATTTTTTTTTTCCCTTTTTTCTATGGAAAAAGGACACAAAATAGTGCATAGAACATCAGTAAGCCTTTGCTTTTTTGTTCATCAAGTTTAGTATAGATCTCATGGACAGAGACGTATCTGTAGCTTTTCTTGATCCGAAAACCTACTTTCTCCTCTAAATTTAATCTCTTAAAGTACGTCACAACAAGGACAACTACATCAGTGTCAATTTTTCTTAGGACTAAATCTTACCAAAAAACTGTCCATTTTCCATTGCTCCAACTTCCTTCAGATTTCTTGAAGTACCTTGAAAAACAAGAGGCATCAAAATAAAATTAATATACCAAACATCTAATTTAATGGTGGTAATTTGAAACTATTCTGAGGGAGCTTAAGCCTTCATAGAAAACATCCTTTCCAAGTTTTTAATAAATATTTTCTGGGCTCGTAGTGTAAGTATACTTATTTCTCTTGCTTGATGTTGGACTTCATCAAGTTTTCAAGCCAATACAGAAAAATGAAGACAATTTTCTGATGTTTTTTAGTTCAGGTATTTCAGAGTTAATAATTTTAGAAAAAAATAATGATAAAAAGCAACAATGACAAATGAAGCTAGTAACAGAAAATTAATAGTGAAAATTTTTATCTAAAGATCTAAAAAAAAAAAATATTTTCAGTGCAATATTTATATATAAAGAAATAAATTACTTATTACAAGTTCTAACTTCTTCTGAAAACTATCCAAGTCATTGACATTTATTTACAGTTTTTGTCTTAATTCCTGCATGAGGAATTATCATTATCATATATTGATTTACTCAAGCTTGTGTCAATTTCTTGCTAGTTATAGTCGTAATATTTCGGCAGAATAAGAACAATCTACCCCAACAGATTGAATAAAGGATTTGGTTTGAAATGGTCAGAAAGTTATTAACTATGACAGACACTAGAAGAAAGCAATAGGGTACCACAACCAAATACTTTTGACAATAACAACCAAAATGAGGACACCAATATGAGTAAATCAGAGTAACAATATATAGTTATTTCATAAAAATGAACTACTATCCAGAGGTTATTTCTTCTAGTAGAAACAAGATGTCAAATTCTTTTGTCCATCTTCAAAGACTATTCCAGACTTGATAAATAAACATATCTCCAATTCAATCAATTACTTTTATCATAAACATTTGTATTAGCTGATACTTAATAAGTTGACAGTACTAAAATATTCAACTTTTTCTCATCAAAGCCCATTTGACGCTTACCAAGGATTTATAGGGTTATCTCCCCTTGATCTCCAGAAAAGCTGTTTGAAGTCTTTTCTAACACAAGCCCACAACATCTCTCCTGTGCCTTCGCCCTGTAATGTCAAAGATGGAAAAATGAAAGTAAACTAACATGGTTTACATAAAAATTTACCAGCCATAAGAAAAGGTCACGTACACAGAAATCTTTTGGAAGAAAAAAAAAAAAATCCCTACAAAATACTTTTTCCTTGTAAAAACAGTTCTAATGCTTATATTTTTTTGTTTTTATTAGTTGTTTAAGAGATAATTAGATTCAAATAACCTGTTCAGATATAATTAAACAGGAGAAGCTGTTTAATGATATAATTATGTTGATAAACAAATCCAAGTGTGAATATTTAAGCTTTATTCTACTTGATACATATTTAGGTGTCTACAGAATAAAGAAAGAATGTATACAAGAGCAGTACTTCTGCCTGTAACAATGTAGCCAGAACAGTGTTACAAAAAAAACAGTAATAATGTGGTAGAGGTGGTAACCACAACAGCAGCTACACTGATCATCACTACAAATACAGATGTTATCTAACGATTATCATCGAAATCGGTTGGTCTCCATTAAAGATTTTCTGCTAACAATAATCAAATATTTTCTATAATGTTAAGTTGTAAATAATGAATGTAAATTGTTCCATTTTTTAAAGTTTATTTTTTTTCTTTGAAATCAATATCCCAATAATAATGAAATCGATCATTAGTTGAATAAAGTAATTAAAGCAGTACTAGCAGTAGCCCATGGAAATTCAAAGGTTTAAAAAAATATTAAACTTTATGAAAAGTCTAAAATATTTAACGCTATTATCCTCAAAATTTGACAGAGAAAGTGTTGCAGAGAATAGTTTGTTATCTATAGTTAAAAGTGTCATTAAAATGGCTAAAATCAGCTAGATTTTCCAGCCAACTTTATAAACAAACAAACAAACAAACACACACACAAACATTTATATATATATATACATATATATTTTATCTATATATAAACAAGACTCCAAAACAAACCATTAATAAATATTGTATACTTATTTTGATTACATTCAGATTTATTCAGTTATCATAGATTAATTTTGACTAAATCAGAAAAAAATCAGCCAAATCAAGCAGACAAATAGCTGATTTGGCAACTATGGTCCTAGTTCACTTTCTCCTTCCCTTCGTGAGCTGTATTCTTTCTTTTTCTGATGCTCTCATCAAAGTATCTAGCCAGCCTGATGGATATATCCAACAGTAACCTCGTTGTTTTGCCCATTCCCTTATTAATGCACCTTACCAACCCGACACCATTTTATTTGAGAGAGGTCATTACGCACAGTGATCATTAGGATGAGATTATTTTCTTATTCCTCTCATTTTCTCACACAAAGAATAGTAATTGGGACATTATAGCTCTGGAGTTACCTCCCATGGACACTTTTTTTTCACCTTCCTCCCTTTGGTTAATATATACTTAATTAAATTTATCAATAGAAACCAAACACCTGATTAGACTGAAATTGCTTATTTTTCAAGTTAGAGCATTTTAACAGATCATGCCACGATGAACAATTTTTGCTGTATTATAACAACGAACTTATAAGTAAACAAACATACATAAACTAGATTATTATTATGTGGATTTGATGATGTAAATGCAGCAGATTTAAACCAACAGACAATCTCTCATTCCAAGAAATGATTATTACCTGTGCTTTTTGGGAAACAGCAAATTTGTCAAGATAGGGAACATCTGTATTTTCTTCACTCAGAATAATAGCTGCTGCACTGTAACTGCAAAGCAAAAATAAATTAAGCATTTCAGCAATAAAGGAACATTTTTTCATGCTGACCAAAAAGATGAAGAGAGGTTATATTTTCAATTCTTTTAAGACAAAAATTTACCCAGTTTTTTCATAGGAACTAAGACAAATATAATTTTGATATATCTCCATTTTTTTCCCCCATTTATGAAAGTAATGATAAAGATAACAGGCATATACAAGTCTTAAAGAATGTTTTAAAAGGTTTATTTGAATTACCTACTATAATGATGGACAGTGTAATTTTTTGCTACCTCTCTCAGTAACAAAGGTCACTTCCACTTGGAGGCATCAATTTGAAAGATAAAAATATCTCCAACCCATTATTTGAAATAATGGGCTCTTCCATCAAAACGAGTTCAGAACAATTTTAATGAAACCTCAGATGAAATTGATTAGAAAATTTTTGTTTTACACTCTCACAGCAAGTAGTTAACTATCAAGTCCTAAAATAAGAGAATGCAGAGAAACTACTCAAACTCCACAGAAATATGGGTAGTTATTTTAACCAGATGGCCTCCAGTAGGTTTGTTTGTATATATATTTTTTTTTTCTTTTAATAATCTCTTGGAAATTCAAATATATTTTTGGATTTTCACATAATCAGCAGAATTTGCTTACAATTAAATACGAGGACAAAGTAACTGTAAATGCCAAATCTAGTTAGTAATACAATATAGCAACTATCTAAAATAAAAATTGAAGACTTACTCTTCAGAAAGATACAAGGTGTGTAATCTTTCTCGAATCATATCGATATATCCGTCTTTAAGAGTTCGGCCAAAAGCTCTGAAGGAAGATAGTTTGGAAATAGAAACATTCAAAAATAGATTTTACAAAGTGGATAAAAAAGACTGGATAACTGCTCGATCAACTAACATAAAAAGCTATAGAAAATTAACATCCTGACAAAATTTGCAATCTAAATAGTATTGGAATTTAGATACAAGCTGAACTTCATTTAAAAGCCAATGATTTGGTAATCTTGATAATAAGAATGATTATGAATCTGATATCATTTGATCATATTATTAAAGTTTTGTTATATTCAATGAAATACTTATTTTGTATTGCAACATAATAAAGTAAATAAATTTAACCTAATTCAATTTGTATAGGAATTAACGATCATCAATTAATACGTAAAATTTGCTCCTATCAATCTGAGCAATTTTCACGAATCCAAACTACTTTTTTTTTTTGGTCCCATACAAAAAAATCATAAAAGGAATATTACTCAGTTTATTTGTCTGATTTGGAATAAGACATTCAACTGTTAAAAATAGTAATGATTTGCTAAATTGTTGATTATAAAAAAAAACTCACTTAAAGAGAAGATTATGAAGCCTATCCTGGTCAACATTATCAAGATTATGATAGCTGTGGATAGGTTCTGTTATCTTGAAAAAGGTTCCGCATCCTAAAAAAGATAATGTCACAAAAAAAATGTATCATATATTCATTAATTGAGAGCATGAAACTACAAAATATTAGGATTCTCAAAAGTATCCTCTGACGATAACTTTTTAAGCATATTTCTGTTGTGTAAATTATATTGATTTGAGAGTTTAAATAATGTTTAAATTCTCAATATTTCCTTAAAAATTTCAATGTAATATTTGAAATAGTAAAGAGAGAAGCAATTGTAGATAGTTCTAAAAGAATCAATTCATCACTTCACTTAAAGAAAACCTAATTGATAATATTCAGCTCTTTTCTTTGCAACTTTTAAACTGTTAATATAAACTTATATTTCCATTGACAAAATCAAATATAAGCAAATCTTTCTTCAAATTGCAGCTGTCAACATCCAAAACATGGAAAATGTATTCATTATGAAGACTATGAGAGAAAATTTTGCCTACGTTTAACAAAAGCCTTCAAAACCAAAAAGTTATTCTTAATGTACAATAGATTAGAAAAGCTAATGATCCTTACCTCGATGTGTGAAAAGTTCTTGTAACATTTTGTCAACCGAAGTGATGACAACAGAACTGTGGCTTGGAAGCTGGTAAAGCAGATCTGATATCCTGCAAATCTGTTCAAAAGGAATAACAATTTGTAATTTTGATTTACAGACAGAATTTCTCCAAGTTATGAAAGTATCTTTCAAATTTCCTCTTAATATGTAAATGATTAAGAAAAATCTTCCAAATAAGTGGGGTTAAATGGGTACAATTTAAAGTGGTTAAATTTCTTATTTACTAACCTATTAATCTGTGATCAATAGATTCATGATGGTCCCTCATTAAAGTTTGCTCTCTTCTGGAAAAAATGGTTCTATATGTACCTATAGTTCTGTAAAAAGCTTTCTAATAGTTCTATGTTGTTTTGTTGTCTTGTCTTTCTACTGTAGATGCATTGTAGAACATAAGGGCATATTGCAGTTTCTAGGGCAGATAGGCCCCACACCCACGATCGACTAAATGGCTCTAAGTGCCCAGCTATCTACGTATAAACCAGCATGGAGAAGTGGATTCATTTCATTCTCTAACACATCAGTGTAAAGTGAACATAGGCAGCTCCAGAAGAACTAGGTTCACTGATTCTGTTTTCTGAGGTAGTAACCACTACATCACTTCACAAGTACTAGTAGTTCTCTACTCATAAAAAATTGATATACTTAATAAAAATAGATAAGTAATTGTATTTTAATTATAATCGTTTTTACAAGGTAAACCCATTGATTATCTCCCCGGCTTAAAGACAATAGCAATTAATTCACAAAAAGCGTCTGTACATGCAATTCAAGAGAGGAATATGTTGATTTCACAACAAAAATGTCAGTAATAAAACACTGAGTTTTCTTTCTTGAGATTTTACTGGAGATTGGCATGTAATATCTATTCCTAACAATTCAAAGGAAATTTACAAAACAAATTTAATTCTCAAAATTACTGAAAAAGTAACAATTCATTGTTGAATGAACTTTTCATAGATTATACTAATTTAGTCTTTTTAAAAGTGTACTCTCAATGCAATTATTTCAACTGCTGAATGAAAGCAATAAATTAAGACTTTCATTTTACATAGGTGGAAACAATGACAATCTATGCAGAGAGAAATTTAAACTTTTGAGTCCATATATCCATTGTACATATTGGAAGAACTTCCTTTATCATGATGCTTATCCATTCCAAATTGAACTAAATTGCTTACTCTATCCTCTATTTCTGGAGTGTACCAGGGTTTCTCGGCAACAGTTTCCAAATCGACTGGTAAATTGATGTTGGGAATAACCTAAAAGATAAAGAAAATAGATTGAAAATGAATCTGTGATTAAAATGTTGAATGTCCTGTGTTAAAAACTACATGATAAACTGACAATCTACAATGATAGAAAATATTTCTTGGGATCTTTGGACACTGACTTGAAGTTTTTACAGCTTTAGTCAGTGAGAAAAAGAAAAAAAAAACAAGACAAAAAAAACATCAAAACACAGACAAATACCAATTTGAAACTCCTGAAAATAATATCAGTGAAGGGTGCGAGGCTAAATTGCCTTTTGCTTCACAAAAGATGAAGCCAAATATATTGATTATATTCTTGGTTATTTTTGGAATGATAAAAGATATATTTTTTACTGATCTAGGAATAAACTGGTTGCTAGGCAAGTTTTGGTGATGTTTTGGAAAAGTTTTCTAATCTATTCTTAAAATAATGATGTGAAGCTTACCAATAAATAATGAACAAAAATTCAATATCTTAAAACTTGAATTGAAAAGACAATATTCATATGAGAAATTAGGTCATGGTATACAGAGTAAGTCGTGTAAAAAAAACTATATATCATCTGAAACAACCTAAAGATTTAGTAATAATGAGTGAAAGTAATCTCATTATTGTAATAATCCAAATCATATGATCTACATCTAAAAATTTATCAGTATCAATTTGCATATGTGAATGAATATAGTTTCATACGCACATGACAGATACTTATATCAAATATTCATCTTAAAAGGAAAGGAAAACATTGTGATATCATGAAGTCATGTAAACTGACAAGAACAATATATTTTGTAGTTTGACAAAGATGGAATACATTTATGCATTAGATATTTTTGAACTTTGAAATTTCAATTCATGAATAAAAAAAAAAATAAAAAAGAGTATATTTTAGAGCTCAAAATAATTGAGGACTAATTTTCATGTCAAAAAGCAGAGTAGGGAGTATAGTGTTGGAATGTAGATATGAAATAAGATTATAAGGACCATTTTTGTAGTAAAATCACTAAAAAAATCATCAGAAATCTTAGCCTTGGTATATTCACCGTAACTCACATATGACCACTATTGATAGAAATAGGAGTAGAAAGGATAAGCAATTTTATTCAGTGGCTATAAAGGAAGAACACTTTGAAAATTATCACAGAGTATTTATTCAATACACAGTTAATAATCATTAGACCTATTCTAAGATGGTCAATTCAGGTTACATGCAAAATGCGACAAGCTCTTTAATGATTTTAAGTGAGAAATTAATAAGCCTTTCTAAGTAATCAATACATGTTACAGCTTTTTTCAAGTAATGAGTTAGATTACTAAATTATAAAAATGAAATTAATATTTGAAAAAGCTGCAGTATATAAAAATGAGTGCAAATAAAAGAGAAAACATGCATATCCCAAAGAGCAACAGAAAAAAATTATTCAACTTCTTTAGTTTGTTATCTCCTGGAGGAGAAGTAAAAGAGCCTTTTCTTTGAAAAGGAAAAGGATGGATATTCCCATATCTATTGGCTTTGAGGAAATGAAACTTTTTATTCATCAAAAATCTTCACACAACTATTGAGAAATTTTAAAATTCAAGTTGAAAAAGACAGAAAAATGATCTCTTCTGATTCATATCAAATGTGTCTGTCACACCTCGTATTACGAGAACCACGCCCGTCACACCTCGCATTACGAGAACCACGCCCGTCACACCTCGCATTACGAGAACCACGCCCGTCACACCTCGCATTACGAGAACCACGCCCGTCACACCTCGCATTACGAGAACCACGCCCGTCACACCTCGCATTACGAGAACCACGCCCGTCACACCTCGCATTACGAGAACCACGCCCGTCACACCTCGCATTACGAGAACCACGCCCGTCACACCTCGCATTACGAGAACCACGACCGTCACACCTCGCATTACGAGAATCACGACCGTCACACCTCGCATTACGAGAATCACGACCGTCACACCTCGCATTACGAGAATCACGACCGTCACACCTCGCATTACGAGAATCACGACCGTCACACCTCGCATTACGAGAATCACGACCGTCACACCTCGCATTACGAGAATCACGTCCGTCACACCTCGTATTATGAAAACCACGTCCGTCACACCTCATATTATGAAAACCACGTCCGTCACACCTCATATTATGAGAAACTTTCCTCTTGCTCCTCACCATATCATTAAACTACCTAACATTATTTTCCTCCAAGTTCTGTCTTCCTGTAGTGTCACACTTTTATCAATAGCAGCCATCAGGTGAGCCTGTTGTAGTACACAATAACCTTCAGTAAAGTGACGAGTTATAGTTACATAAAATAAAAGAAAAATTTCAAGACATTTCACCCATAGGTTCTTTTATAAACCTTTGTGCATCTTCTATCAGTTCCAAAAAGAAATATGTCTACACATAACAATTTTCACCAAGACCAACAAATTATCCTTTCTATATGCAAACATGAGTAGGAACAGACACACGAGTACCGGTTTTCATATAAGCTCCGAAAAAATTCAAAATTAGAAAAAGACTTTTCCAATTATAATGATAAACCTCTAGAACCTTTCACAAATGTCTGCCCACTCTCAATTCTCTTTCAATCACTGGTCTTCCATTATGATCCAAAGTTCTTTGTCTCTTACAACCACATTGGGTCAGTACAACAGTGACCATGCAACCAACACAATTTTTACACTTTGTGTCATCTATATCACATTGCTTCTATAGTTACAACCCCCACCCATTGATTTATAGATAATAGACAAAGTAATAGATTTGAAATGAATCACAGCAAGTTAGTTTGGTTTGTAAATTGCCATGTGTCTCTCAAAACACACACATATCATATATATATGCTTATTGGATAGATAAGTTATACCTCACATAATGGTGAGAATCTTACAGACAATGAGAGAAACATAGATTGGTTGACAAAGTATTCATTCATGGACGTTTCCTCAGGTCATGAAACATCCATAAATAAATAACCATTTATCCAATCTGCGTTTCCCTCATTCCTTATTCCATAAAAATTCCATACATATATATATATATATATATATATATATATATATATATATATATATATATATATAAAAAATGTAATTATTTATTATGGATGGTACTACAACAAGCTTTTTATATATATCTATATATATATATCTATATATATATATATTAGTTGGAGATATATGACTAATGACCAAAAATAATATTTAGTATTCAAGGTCAGCGAGAAAAGTAAATATCACAAGCAATTAAAACAAACTTGTCTGGATCTATTTTTAGGACAAGTAGATCAATGAAAAAAACATTTTAAAAAAAGAAAGACGTATGCAGTGATTAATGTGTTAAAAGACGTAAAAATGCTGTCCTGGTCAAGTAATAGAAGGACAGGCTATCAAACAACAGAATATCAAGGAACGTTGCCTAACTTGATTGTTTAGTTGAGATTATCTCTCGGGAAATTGCTGAGGTTAAAAGATAGAAAATGCTGCTATAATTAATCTACAGAGGAAAATAAATTCATCTGAGCTGGAATATTTTTTGTACTCTTGATATAACACCAGACATGTCAAGAAATAACTTTCTTGCTTCTTTGAGATATTAGTAACAATCACTTATGTATAGATAGATGTATCAGGGAAAATATTAATGGAATTTTTACATTGAGATGAGAAACTATATAAGAATATTTCATTTATTGAGCATTGAAATGTTTACGGTTTGTGTAGAAATGAAGTAAGTTTATATGTTCTCCCCATCCTGGGATTGTGTGGTCTGGTTATAAAGAGAATAGATACCTAAATAAGTGTCAGGATCTAAAGATAATCAAATCTGTAGCAAATGAGAAAGATTAAAACTTATTTTTCTCATCATACAGCCAGGGTTCATTCTTTCTTCCTACAATATATAGCTCTACTAGTCAAAAATGAATCAACTACACCAAGATGATAAATTTATATTAGAAGTGAGGCTTCAAAGAAGAGATACAGGAACTCATTGGAAGAGACCCTCATCTCTTGCGATATCAACCCCTGCAGCGGAAAAAATGGCAGCTGAAAGGAATGCATGGTGGCATAAGGTCTACCAAGCAACCTCCTGCGCTGAATTTAACCGCAAAGCAAAAGCAAGGGAAAAGACGACAGCAATGCAAAGCGGGAACTCTCTCTAGTAGCCAGACTTTCTCCTGCAACTGCTCTGGAAAAGATAGAAACTCCATGGTTGGCTACCTTAGGGCCTTCAACAAACATGGTAAACCCTCCCAAATCTTTGTTCACAAAGCCAAACCATAATATATATAATTACATCCAGATTTTGAATGAATTGCTGTCATTCAGTGAGAGAAGAGGTTAAGGGATGTTACCAGTAAAAATGCAGATAGTCAGTAAGGTTAAAAAATGATAGAGTGTACATTTCAATTATACAAGTGAAAACAATACACAGAATTAATGGAAATTACATACCTTTGCCATGCAATACATTATGTGTTAAGGGGAACAAAATCTATTAATATGAACAGAATTGAAGAGATTGAAATAAAACAAACATGTTGAAGAAGGTGGAGAGATAGTAATATAGTCAAAAAAGAAAAGAAAAATCAAATGACATGGACTTGGTTATCATTTTGATTGAAGACATGGAGTTTGTTCTTGAACAATCCAGTGTTGCCATAACATTACTTCCTTTTAATAGGAAAAAAATCTTTCCTTTTCCAGCATCTAGAACAACCTTCTGACTAATGCTGTATATCAGGATACCAATTGCACATGTAGTGATGGTAACCTTCAACTGATGATTAATATCTACCAAGTGAAAATAACATTCCAATGAAATTCCATGTGTACTTCTAATAATTCTCACAGGTATTGAGGAGGAATGCTGAGAAATTAGAATATGCAAGAAACAGATTACAATAATTATGACACCACAATAACCATAAGATCCACTATTCATTATCATATACTTCTATTTAATAATCTCTTTTACAAATAGGAATC
This sequence comes from Thysanoteuthis rhombus, assembly GCA_963457665.1. Classification (NCBI taxonomy): domain Eukaryota; kingdom Metazoa; phylum Mollusca; class Cephalopoda; order Oegopsida; family Thysanoteuthidae; genus Thysanoteuthis; species Thysanoteuthis major. The sequence continues at coordinate 48,266,346 of OY735212.1, read as the reverse complement.
TTTAGTAACTTTGAAAGCTTGTAACTTCTGTGTCTGTTCATGTATGATTGAAACTGACATGAAAAAACTACTGTAAAAATTCAAACACATCATCATTTGGTAATGGAAGTCTCCTGCAGGACAGACTGTTTGCTCAGTGAATGAAATCAACTACTGTTTGCTAAAAGTTAATAAGAATTGAAGTCAATTAAAGAAAAGTAACAAGTTTATACTTATATTTGATGGAGGTTAAAAATGTTGCTTTATGCATCAGAATAATCAGTAACTAATAATACTGACAAAATAGTGAAATCAGATAATACATACCCATAATGAATAGCATATCAAGATATAAAAATATTGTTTTATTCCTGCATAAATGCCTAGACAGTATAAACCCTATTTGTATAATGTTCAGCATCCGTCATCGAAGAGCAATAGACGATAATAATTATGAATAGTTTCAGTCAAATTTTCTCAATTTAAAGTCACAAGAGAAAAATGAGGCACCATGTACTTATCTCCCTTGATAAATAGTAAATTGAGAAATTTGAGCTAATTCAAAGCACTGTAGATGTTCAGATATTAACACTTTTTACACAATTTGTCGTCCTAAAAAGGTTATTACCTCTGCCAACAAAGATGGAGAGGTATATGTAATCAGTCACATCTTTCAGTCCACAAGATATTTCCGAAAGTATTTAATGAATTTTTGTGGGAGGCTGGGCAATGGACCATGGAAGAAGTATTAAATTTTTTGGTGGATCAATGCACAATTATTTCCCCTGACAAAGGCACAAGCAGAGATATGTGCTCTCTAGGTGCTTCTTAGTTTCCTTGTAAACGCTCATACATACATCACATGTTTCAAAACCCAACCATGAACAACTATGAAGTGAGGAAGTGTACACAGAATTATAAGTGTGATAGTATCAATTCATAATAGACCTCACTTTGTAAAAGAATCTGTTTGAAAATGATTTCAACTATAGAAAACAGTAATTTCCTTTAATTACTTCCAAGTGCTAAACTCAAAAATAAAAAAGAGATTTGTAGTAGTAAAATAAATTGGTAAAAACATAATGAAAATAAAGATACTATTAAGTTTTCATATTTTGTGGGGTAAATGCTGAATAAAATCCGGAATAACTTACAATTCAAATGGAAAAGGTAAATGCAGTGCAGTTCCATGCAAATGAAATCATGGTTTATATATATATATATATATCTGTATATACATACACACACACAAGTGTGAGACAAAATGTGTATACGGTAAGTTTCATAAAATAGAAAAAAAAAAACAAAAAAAAAACAAAGATAAGCAATTGAGAAAAGTGAGATTGTGCAAAAATCTGCAAACATAATTATCCAAAGATACATTTTTTTGTGTTTGCCATTGTGATAAAGAAGAAAAAATCATAAGACAAAAAGTAGAAGTGAGAGTTGCTTTGTAATCACCTCCACTGCCAGATTTAAATGGCAATTGACTGCTTGGTCGAGTTTGAAATTACTCTGTTCACTGGCTGATGGACTGTATAATCAAAACAGAAAATAGTTCATCACATCAAGACCAGAAGAAACAATTCTTCTAAGGATTTAAAATGTGTATTATCCATACTTTTTTCTATTTCGAAAAATTGTGATAATTAATACAGAATATGTGGCTAATATACATAATTTCTGAATTAGCAGTTTCTTTTCGCTTATATACAAAAAGAGACAAAAATGAAGTTAATACATTATAGATGATGTACAATGTTCTTGATCCCTCAACCTAATTTAAAATTTCTATGAGTAAATTTAAAAAAAAATATCTTCAATATAAAATTATGATTACTATAACCCAGCAAACCTATAATACAAACCCAAGAAATTCTTTTCCATCTATAAAATTATGATAATCATAATCCATTATACAAATCAAAGAAAATATCTAAGTAGCCGCCTAAGAAATCCCTGAAAAAAGTGCTAAGAATAAGGTTTGGTATGCTGGGACAAGGGGTCCCATTTGAAGGGTAGGGACAAAATGTCCTCATTCAGCTGTCTATTTTCAGGTAGGAGTGTACACTAGGTCATAACTATGTCCCTGTTCATTTTTGGTGATATAATCATGTTGATGTCCATCGCTTATACCAAGGGTACAATGGACAAAATGTTGTATTCAAAAGATGAACCCAAGATGATGACAATCCGAAAAAAATCCAAACATGTAGATGAACTCTCATCTAAAAAATTCAGACAGATATTTTCAACTGATCTGAAAAAAAAAAACAAAATAAATCTTTACTAATATTTGAGCCTTTTATTTGTTTGTCCGTCTCTTCTCTGCTATAACTACAAGGCTTATTAACCTAATATTCGGCATGGAGAATCAATAAAAATCAACTTCTATAGGCTAACCTTGAGGTCATTCTCTGACCAATCTGATTCTGAACATAGGAAACAAATAATTTTTTCACCAGGATTTTCGTCAATTTTTCTTATGAATGGCACAACAATTCCTTACAGAAAAAACAACTGTTACCAAATTTTTTTGACAGTTTTTCCTCACATGTTCAAAGGAAAAATCATCAACAGTATTAAGACAGCCATTGTCAAATTCTTTGAGTCCTTCTCTTACCATTTCAATAAAACAACCAAAGCAGCGATTAGATTCAATCAGCTCTTCCCTTCCATTTTTCAAACTTGCTAGCTGAATAAATCGAGTCATTTAAAAAAAAAAGAAAAAAAAAGCAATATTGAAAGTAATTATGGTAGGTCAGCCCTTCAATTTCACTAGTTTCTATCTTGCGAATTTGTTTATTTGCCAACAATATCTAAATGGGATTTGGGTTGCCATGAAAAGTCACAGACTACACTTTACTGAACCATAAAAGCAAACAACATTGTGTGCACATTGATAAGTTATATAACCTTAAATTTACTCATAAAATTGAAATTTTGCAATTAGTCTGCATCCAGCAAAATTGGAGGGCTAGCTGTATTTAGTTATTATTTTATCTTTTTAGATGAAATACTGTAATCTATTACTGGAAAAGTGTCGGTTTTGAAATAAGTCTTTTGCACTTTGGGTTTCTAATAACGATGTATCTATAATGCTGAACTGGACCCTTACTTACCATCCTTAGTATAATCATTCAAAATCATTTTTCTGAACCACAAATATATCTGTACATAATAAACAAATGACCCCCCCCGCTGCTTTAAAATGGAAAATGAGATACTCTAATGCTGAAGTAAAGGTCTAATTCAGCTTTATTGCTATAGTGTAAATAAAACCCATCCCAATAAAACCTACATTTTTTACTCCTCCGATCTTTTCACACAATTAATAAAGGCAAAAATAATTTCTTCTGCAAATTTTTTCTCATTTGGTTTTAGGAAATCACTGATCAATCACTCCGTAATCCTTTTATTGGGAAATCTTCATAGAATATCATTTGCTTTTATGCGTTGTAATATTCAAAGTTTTCTTTGCCAGCAATGTTAGATACCCCAGTTAGTTGACTAATGATTGATTAAAAGAAGTTTAAGAACATTAATTTCACACACTGGCAAGCAAATATGACCAGAGATTAGTAATTGTTAATTGAAGAATACTAATGTACATTTTATCATGTTACAAAACAACCATGGAGGAGAAAAAAAAAGAAAAGTCATTCTGTCTTTAGCAAGCATCAAGGAAAAAATATTCTCAGCAGCAAATAGATCATTTTTTTCTATGAAGTATGAAATACAAAAAATGCTTCCATTTTGACAGACTGAAATCAACTATTACTCATTTAAAATTATTGTACATTTGTAAGTGGCTCTTGATGAATGAACAAGAGTTAAATATTTTTATTTTATCAAAATAATATTGACTCAGGTTATTTTTAGTGAGTTTGATTTTCACTGGGTGCACCACTATTGTAATTTTGTGCTAGAGTAGGGTAAGTATGTAGGTGTTCATGATATACAGGTAATCCTAAAGTTATGAGAGGGTTCTGTTCTGATTTCTTCATTGTAAGTCAGTTCTAATGAAAGTCAAATACCACCTGTAGTGAGTTGCAATAGAGCCCCCCCCCATTTTTTTTTTGTTTCTGATAAAATTCACATGGTACAAATTTTGGGCAATTTCATTGACATGTGTCACCTCGTGTGCAAAGGTGCCAACTGTGGCTCTTTATGCTTTAAAAGCCAGATGAACAGATATAAAAGCTGACTAGGCTTATTCATAAAAATCCACTATCAAATAGATGTTATGAGAAGTAAGCCAAGATAAGGCTGAGAATTCAAGATATGCATTAAAAGCAACAGTACAGCCATTATCATGCAGCCTCCTTACCAATATAACAGCCCTAGCATGCATATACTAGATAATCTCACAAAAGTTGTAAGTGCAGGTTATCATAACTCATATAAGTCTTAACTAACTGTATACACACTGTGAGTATGTGTATTTCAAAGAATACTTTTTAAGTAGGTGAAACTTCTGATAGAAGAAATGTACAGACTTGTTAAAATGTACTTGAATATACTGTCTTAAATTACAAACTTAAGATAGATTAAGTAAAGTAATTGATATTCATTTGGAAATAGAATTTAATTGAAATAAATTCAATGTTTTTGTTTTGTTAAAAGGAAGTTATGTTCTCATATAGATTTGAAGTAATAAATTATACCAATAAAAGATACTTCACCCTTTGTATCTGAGAAATAGTTTTTCATCGGCACAGATTAAGCAAAATAATCCAATTATAATCGGCCATACTGTGATCTAAACCATCCTCATTTGTAATAAAAAAAATTATTCAATAATAAGATTGGATCTAGCTTAGGATAACTCCATTTACTTTAAACATTAAGGTCTTATGCATGTACACACACAGACCAGGTTTCATATAATTTGAAATATTTTTTGGTAAAATTATTTTCAAATGTGATTGTTTGATTTCAATTATTCTATCTGGTCATTTGAAATTCTATCTCTCACATTCATCCAGTTCTCTTTATCTCAAGAATATCACAAATACATTTGGGAAATATACTATTGAAAAAAGATTGAATAATATCAAAATATTTTTTTCAATTTCCCTAATAAAAGTAAAAGTTGGAAAGACTCAAATATTGTAATTACTGCTAGATAAGTGGCTTCACTTTCTAAATAATGGTATATATATATATCTGCTAATGGTTTTTTTTCAACAAAAGAGTTAAATGCAGTAGAAAAAAAAAGCATTAGTATGCTAAAGACAGATACAGTTTTATAGTTGCACAAAAAATAATACAAATGAGTTGCAATTAAATATCCTGCCATGCATTTTATATCTAAAGACTTGCCATCATCCAACAGTCATTTCAGCAAATATTTATAATATATCTGAATAATCAATAGAAAGTTATGAAGATGGACTTTAATATTAGAAAATTTGATAGAGAATTTTTTTTGGCTGAAGAGTTTCTCATACTATATTGATGGAGTAAAATTAGCTTAATGAAGAATCAAAGGCTAATATGAATTGAGAAATTCTATAGCACATATGTCAATCAGTATAGACACACCAAAACTAACAAAGTTCTAATGGATTAATTAGAATTGTGCCCTTTCACAAATAATTTAACCAACAATTTGTGAGTAAACAAAACTGTAAGCACAGATATTAATGATTAATCATGGGTCCTTAGAAAAATACAATACATCATCTCAGTTTTTAAATCTACTTAACTTATTGCAATTTCTATTAAATTAACCAACTAGTAAAGAAAACTTGAAATCTTTTGAAAAAAAAACAAAACCAAGGAGCACAAAATAATTTATGGTTTCACTCAGGGAAAGTGACAAATGATGATCACCTAAAGTATATATAGTGGAAAACAAACTGTTGAAAATAAATGAGTAACACAAGAGAGAAAGTTTGTGATTTCCCTGAACCTATTGTAGTAGGTGGACTCCTCCTGTAGTTTTGTCCAAGCAGCAGCAGGCAAACAGCCAACCATCAAATCTGGAATGATAGTTGAGGACGACAGAAACAGGAATGATTTGAAAAGAAAAAAAAAGAAGTAAAATAAAAGTACATAATAGATTATTATGGAACACTTAATCTGATGTATGTTCAATTCAGATTTTTGTTCACATTTATCTATAATTTTTTTCAAACATGAATAGCAACAGTAATTCATGTCTGAAAATTTCTGTATTATTAGTTCATAAATTCAAGAAAAATATCTAAAATATCTTTAAAGCGGTTTAGATTTTCATGAAAATTCCACATGCCTACTTGAATAAAAAAAAAATGCAAGAAATAATTGTGTATTCATTGCAGTCATAATCAAGAATATTAAATAGACATTTATTATCTAGAATTTACTTCAGCACAACATTTCATATTAAGTAGCATCAGATTTTATCACATGAACTTTTATATTCAAAAGCAAATTTTTCAATAAATTCAAAACAAGGCTCAAAACTCTAATAAAAGATATGAGCAAGTTAATTATTTTCAAATTGTGTTTCAAAATGTTTTCAAGATTTGTAACCTTCAAATCATACCAAATTGAATCAAAATCCAGTTTAGAACATTGAAAAAATTATGCATACTAATTTTTTGTTTTTCTAAATGCAAACAATATTTTCGATAAATTACCAATTAGATAAAGATTTGCTAATTTATCAACTACACAAAATACTTGTCTGAAAGGAAAAAATATACCAGGTACGTTGAAAATATTTTTTAAAACACATTTTGAAAATATGATTAAGATTACCAAAATAAATACCCAATATTTTCGGAGTGAAAAAATTTCAAGTATTCGTCAATATTTTGGAAAAAATATTGTTTAGATCCCATTCCAAGAACAAAAAAAAAATGAATTTTGGTTCAGCAAACTTGAATAATCTGATAAATATGACAGAGTTGAATGCAAAACTAAAGTATTCTGGAAAATACCACCAAATCAGGTGAATCAGAACTAAGCAACTATGTTTGCTTTCTCTAATTTTTACAGACCACAAGATATGTTTTATGACCCCCATACAAGAAAACTAATCTTTGCTTTGTTCAAAATTTCATTGCCAGTCATGAAAAAAAAGATATTGGTGATTTTTAAACTCCATCATATATATATAAAAAGAACACTTACAGTTAAACTGTTTAAATGATGTTCCTACTGTAATTTAAAAATGAAGAGATCCAATTTTATTACAGATCATCAATCAAAACTGTCAACATAAGAAACCTTTGTTGATGTTGACTAAGTTGTTGGTCTGACTGGCTGAGATATATATATACGTGTCATGCATATAGGCAACACCAATGGAATTAGAGGGCTGAAAATTCAAACATTCACTCCTTAGTATGTCTAGAAAAAATGTTTTTTGTTTTTTGAAAATCACTCCCACTAGGCTTTTAGTGGGGGTTCAGTTTACAATATAAGTTTATGCTAAATTGTTGCCTTAGTTTTTGTGTTTTCAAAATGGCTGCCTTAGTTTTCGTGTTCAGCAGCATTCACATTTGTTTTTGGAAAATTCAGACTTTATTAGTGATCACCGCCCATCAAAATGCATGAGAAGTAATATGAAATAATATTTTTCAAATACATCACCCCCCCCCCCCCCCACGACAGGCTGCCAAAAGACATTGGTTATGTAGTGGTTTCTCTTGAGTGATCACACCTGTTTTGATATTTAAAAAAAAAATCATCTCCTCCCCCCATTCTGAATAGTTAAAGATATACTATATTCAGCAACATAACCTTACAAAAATGAAAGTTTTAGATGGTGTGTTAAAGGACACACCAGTGATGCATGTAACTGAATAAAGGCAATGCACATAAACTAGTCATGTGACTCCAGTACACATCATATTAATGTATCTTTGATTATATATAGCATATAAAGTGACCAGCAAGCATCTATAATCAACATGAAACATTCTCACTCAGGATCTCCTTCCCTGCCTTTCTATGTGGTTGAAAGTAGACAAAATGAGATAAAGAGGGTCCATTCTTTGTTTGACTCAGACAATTACAGAAGAAACTTTGTCCTTTGATCTATCTTTCTCTTCTTTCCGCATTATGTCTAAATAAAGTGAAATTTCTCTATTTGAATTGTGTTGCATTTTTTCAATATCCTACCCCTAAAAGATCATTGGCCAATGAAAGAACAACACAAGCTGCTATTAAACATTTTATTACAAAAGAATATCACTGAATCTCTCATTTACATAAAGTCTTATCCCCCCCCCAAGAACAGGATATCACACTAGGTTAGTTCAATGCGGAGAACCTTGCACATGAATGTGTGGGACAAGAAATTCTTCAAAAATTCTCTTTAGTCTTCACAACTATAGCACCTAACTTGGTTACAGGATGAACCTTGACCTGGACTACACAAAACAATACCTAGGGCATCGTATCTATGTCTGTCCTATCAGAAACGAGCTTCCAAACATAAATTTGGATGATTAACTAATTCTAATCTAGTTGTATTTTGTAAACTCAGTTAAAAAGCCAGAGCAAAACTTTGTTTGGATTTTGTAGAGTATTTATGAGTCATTAAAAATGTGTGTCTATAAACCATGTCATGTATAAAAACAGGTTCTGATTCACACTATTTGACGGTACTAATAAATGAACAGAAGTGAAATAGTCAAGCAACACTATTTCTTTTCAAATGAATATTCCATAAGAAGACTTAACTATGTTCAAAGTGACGAGATACTAAACATTTTAAAATAAAACTATTATTCATGTAAAATAGGCCTAACAAGGAGAGTAAATGAGTTAACAAGAATTAAATGATCTTTCATCAATATGCTTATTGTCATGCACATACAATACCGACGAGAGAAAAAAAGTTGAAAGCTCAATTCTCAATAAAGAAATAGAATTCCCTTATCTGTGTTAAAAGCTAAGATGAAAAAAATGGAAGTAATACAGAGGAAGCCATTCATTTCGATCACTTTTGGACAGGATCATTTAGATAATATGAAGCAAAGGATATAAAGATTGGAATAATTTTACATCCATTGCGGGTTTCTATGAATTCATTGTAATAAACAACTTCACATTATAAAAAACTAGTTAATCACTGTGAAAGAAATTTGCAGATATACAGGTTTACCCCATCATCCACAGAGTAAAGTGTTCAAATAAAAGCCTTTTGTAAGTAAAATTAGCATAAGGGGGAGGAAACAATTACCGTTAATAAACATGGGAAATTTTTGAACATCCCCTGACCCCCAAAATGGTTAGGATAGTGTCAGAGGGTATGGTGGTGTGAGGTACAGGAGACTGGTATGCTCAAAAAAGTAACGTGAAGCAAATCTTCAAAAAGCTGTCGTAGAAGAGTCCTCTGTTTGAAATGGTGGTAAGGAGATATTTTCATCAGCAAATTTGTTACCTTCAAGTGCAAGAGTCCATGCTCATTGACAGAGAACAAAGGAAATCACACAGTTCATTACATAAGTAGATTAATATGGAATTTATTTTTCAATCTTTCAAAATTTTCAGACCAACTGATTTTGATAGCAATAACCATTTGGTAACATTATCCGAGATCATAAGAAACAACTTCCTCTGTATTTAATTTTGTACAAGTGTGATCATGAAGAAGACAAAAAATAATTCTTCTTACAATTATTACTATCATTGTCTTGTATCAGCATCAAATTAATAATCAAGTCAATAATTATTTGAAAATACTCAGAAATTATCTAGAAAACTATCTAGAATATTTATAACTATACAAACAAACCATTATTATGAATAACTCTCGCAACCACTCCAGATTACTTCCAAATCTTTCATTCAAAGAAATATCCTAGAATATTTTTCTGCAGCAATATCAGATACACCAGATATCCAACTACTGTAATTTGATAATGATTTAACGTAATTCTCTCTTTAACAGCGACAAAAGTTGACAGTCCTATGAAAGCTAAAATGTTTTTTGTTCAAACCAAATTTGAATAGGTTTATAGTGTTTATGTGAAAGGAAGGATAAAGAGAGTGGGCAAAGAAAGAGGATTTTTTGTTTTGTTTTTACGTCACACTACATCATATAATTCTTTCCCTTAAAACATCTCTCAAAAGAAAAAGCATTTGTAATTCAAGAAGCTAGAATCCATTTCCAACATCTCATGTTGTAAGCATAGAGTTATGACCTATAACTTATGGGGTACAAAAATACACACTACATGTATAAAAACGAAAATGTAGCAAGGTTTGAGAAAACCAGTGTTTATTTTCAGAGAGTCTTTTTAAAAATCTAACAGCTATACATTATTCTTTTTTTTTTTTAATCAATTGGAAACAAATAGTTTTATTACAGAAACAAATGCTGCCAAATGCTATCAGAAATTGCGTGAATAACATCACCGGTTTTGAACAGAGTATTTTTTTTCTTATTATATACATTATATACAGATATTTTCTTTCTGTTAAACAACTGGACAGATAAATCTATGGTAAAAATACAATAGAAAACTTTGTCTACATAATACCTATAAAGCTAAGAGCGGATCAAGATAATTTAATGATGGGTAAAACTTTTTTTTCTTCTTACTAGTGAATGATTACCATAGGAAGTTAGTTTCAACAATTACTTAAATGAAGGAAAAATAAAAATTGGCTGAATAAAAAAAAAGATGCATACACAGATGATCCAGTAATCTATAGATGGGTTGTAAAAAAAAAATGACTACAAATTGTTAGATTCTAACAAAATACATAAAAGCAAGTATATAAGAATAAAATACAGAAAAACAGTTAACACTAAATTGTACCCTAAGTTATGAGCATCAATCACTCCCACAAAAATACTTGGACTTTTGATCAACAAAAAAGGTTAGGATTTAGAGTAAATTATTCAGTTAAATTTTATAGAAATGTTTTTGTTATTTTTTCAAAAGATTCATAAAGTTTTAGATTGTAGGAGTTTGCCCTGGTCCTTTTTTATTAGATATTTGATTATCAGTAGGTGAAAGTTCACTACTGAGTTAATGTAATATTTCATGCGTTCAAAATTACATAAAAATTTATAACAAATGTTGATCATACTGAAAAAAAGGTTCTGTTCAATGTTAGTATGCAAAGATTGATTAACTGCTGGTAAAGTTCTACTAGAATCAATTCTATTGGAAATGTGATTCTAAAAATCTCAATGCAGAGTCAAATCAACAAAGTTCTAGATTCAACATTGAATAAGTTCACACTTGACCTTTAGCACTGCATTCTTCATCAAAGGAGATTCTATGCAATTTGCAACTTAGAAAGCTCGTAATTTAACACACTATCATTTGGTAACTGGAGTTCCCAGCAGTGGCAGGACAAACTTTTTGCTTGACGAACAAAGTTATCTGAATGTATTAATTATGATTTTGTTATTATCTAATAACGAAATGAAATATGGCTGCATTATGTGCAGAGGAAAATTATTCATTACAATATGGAGGCAGACAATCAATCCCTCAATATGGCCTAAATTATATTATCAGGAATAAATAATAGAAAAACTAATTTCAAATTAGTCATGACATTTTTCAGTGGTGCTCATAACTTTTGGTACAGCTTCTATGACTTATAAAGTAAGAAAACCTCTAAAGCCATAAACTTGAAGAATATCAGAGAAGAGGAAAATAGTAGTAAGAGAAATAACTGGGTAGTAAGAATAACAGCGAGAGTAGTAGTAGTAGTAGTGGTGATAGTGGTAGCAATTGTAGTGATTACATGAGTGGGATCACTAGAGATGAACATCTCCTACCTTCTCTGGTGGGAACTGAACCATTTTAAAAAGGAGACGTGCGATCAATTCCCATTCATTCCAGGTTTTGGGTTTTTTGTTTTTCTCAGGAATCAGGAAGGATGCAGCCAATTAGGTTGTCGTGGACATCATTCAGCAGGTGACCCCCATTCAGCACCTTAGGACTCGTGTCAGTTGACACTGTAGAAACGATTTTCAGCCATCATTTTTTTTCTACCTGTATTCCACTTTTCCAATCCACCATTCATCAGAGAAAGGTCAAAATGAAGGAGCATGGGCAAACAGTCCATGGTAGGTAGATAGGCAGATACCATGTTCACTTAGGTGACCCCAGCCACAGCTGTACAGGTGCTCATGGTGGTAGTAGTAGTGGTGGTGGTGGTGGTGGTGATGGTGGTAGAAGGTGCTTTCTAAGATTAGAAATTAGAACATGGTGCCAGGAGCCTACATCCTCCTGGACCTTCAAAAGACAAAAATTAGGGAAAAATTGTCAAATGATGCACTTTACATGCATCCTATAGGAAAATGAGGAATTTGATGAATGGCATATTAATAAATAGGATAACACTTTAACAATAAAAAAGATTATGTCATAAAAAACCCAAATGGCTCCTGCTAACATTCAAGAAAAAAATCAATATTTCTATTCGTAAAGCAAAACACTGCCCAATCTGTCTAGTAAGTAGAGAGGGAGAAAAAAGAAATGGAAGCTGGACATGAAAAAATTGTACAAACAGTATGTCACATCAAAATTAACATTTTTCATTATAAATCACTCAGAATGACCAGCCTTTTCTATTTGAACCATTATTTCACATTTAGAAAGTTAGATAATGTAAAAAAAAAAAAAAAAAAAAAATATACATCATCATAAATATACAGGTATCCCCCGCTTTTCTAAAAGTTAGCTTTACACCACTTTTTCATTTTTATGAAAAAAGGCAAAAAATGAAAACTGTATTCAGCAGTTATGAGGCAGTGCGCACCTCTTCCTTACTCTCCAGTTTCCTATAACTCCCACTGTCCCAACCTTCGATGAATCAGCTAAACATATCATCTGGGAATGGCCCCAAATTTTTCCAAATGAAATAATGGTAATCGCTTCTTTGCTTTATGCCATTTTGACTTATAAAAGATTTTTGATGGAACTCTTTACTTTTGGATAGCGGGTGAAACCTGTATATTGAACCCATGAAATGAGTTCAGAATAAAAATAGCTGGTTTGTCAGAACATAACTTTCGGCAAATAGTCATTTTATGGTAATAATGACTTGATATTGAACAAGCCTGATATGGTTTCCTGGAATCTCAGATAAGATGGCAACAAAAATTTTATTTGTATAAGAAAATACACGGAGGCGGAGGCAGAGAAAGAGAGCTGCAAGAGGGAGCAGTTGGCCATGGGTGCAAAATTTCTTTTGGCCTATAATGCCTGTTAATTGATAATCATGCCCTTCCTTAGCATATAGTGCATCTGCCCCTCCAAGTGTAGGGAATCCTTGCAATGCCACTGTAATCTATCATTAAGTATAAAGTACAGGTAATTTTTGCAAATATACAAAATAGAATCAGGTTGAATAATAATTAAACTATAAACTAACTAAATTCGCTAGAGGCTATATTTTTAGGAACATACAAAAATTTGCTGGTCAACAAAGATTTTGTCACATGGAAAATAATGTTTCTTATATCTTTTTGCATGCTGAATCCAAATATGTTTTTAGATTTTCTTTACCACCCATAGTTTTTTTGTTCCAGTATATTCACATAATATTACTTATAGTATATCTGTACCCTATTTGTATCAACTAAAAATAAGATTTTACTTCATTACGTTTCGAAACACAAAATTTACATGATATTTATAACAGAGGTATGTTCTATCAAAATTACAATTTGCTAGCCCCTAAAATGAGCTTGGTGAAAGAAAAATAATTTTAAATTGAAACACTTTTTTAGGCTAGCTGGCTATTTTTCAGCAAAGCCAATTGGAGCCAGAAGTGGCTATTACTACAACTGAGTACTGAGTATATAAGATGAGAGATGAGCATAGCTCAAGGTAGTCAACCGCAAACACCGCCACACCATAGTTCTGCTTGGCTACCCTCAATTGGCAGCGCTAGTCACCTACTTAACTGTCTACACACGTGCCACATATATCTATTTTTACGCTCATGATTGTCCTCCCATAATATCCCAAGAAGTTTTTGATGATTTTTAAAAGAAGTGAATACATTTTTGGATCAATGTACAATTACCTGCCCTAGTTATGTTCACTACACATAATATTGCCAAGCCTATCCACATGACATCTCCAAAAGTTCTCCATGAATTTCAATGAAATTGGGTGGATTGGTGGGCAATAGGCTACAGAAGAAGTGATTAAATTATGAATCTGATCCACAAACAGTTACTTCCCCTGCCAATGGTGTTGTAGATGTATGCATTTTCTGAGTGCTTTCCAGTGGTAAAATTTCATTGCTCTGTCACTTAAAAACAATGCCTGATAGAAAAATTCTAAAAACAGGGTTGGATTCAGCGTAAAAAGTACTATAAGGTTCACCTATTTTAGTTGGTAGGACAAAATAGAAAAAACATTGAAATTTTGTTGACCAGTGATGAATCAATATTACAAAATTTTTAAAACAAAAAGAAAATGCCAGATCATCATGGTCTACATTATTTGTTCTTTACAAATACTTCTTGAATAAAATGATATTTCAACACCAGGGATTTTCATTTTTGTGTATTTCTCAAAGAATTGTTTGAAAAATCCAATTTTTTTTTTCAAACATTGCATATAAGATCATTAAAAAAAAAAACTACTTTGATTTGATACATTTCTTAAACCTACAACTGAGGAATAATACTGTTGGCCCTCCAATTTCATGGATTTCTATTTTGCAAATTTGTAATCATGCTGCAAAAAAAAGAACATCGACAATGCTCACAGGATAGAAAAAAAATGTAAAGAGATAAAAATGTTCAGCAAATGGCCAAAACATATGATATGTGCAGAATTATTCTATTTCTATTGTTCATCACTATAAATACTGTCCAATACAGTATAAAAATTGATTTAAAGACATTTTTTTGAGTACACAGCATAATGCAAAAATTTGCAAACACACACAATAGCAAAATTTAAACAAAGCTAAAATATTCAGTAAATCATAAAAACATAGGGCAGAGGTCCCCAACATTGATAGGCACTACAGAGCCTGTCAACCCTTTTATATATCCCACCACACACTGGCTACCATTAACGTTTTTATTTGGTTTTTCTAATAGTACCATTGATGCTTTTAACTTTTCAATGCTATATTTCATATTTCAACTCTTTTGGCAAATGCCTTTTTCTCCCTCACACAGCTTTCCCAGTAACTCCCTCTGAAAAGAACGTTATCATCAAATTTACAAGCAGTAAGTGCTCCTGAACAAATTTCATTGATCATTGTTAGGACCTTTGATTTCAAATTTGTTCTCACAACTAGGTATCACAGTTGAATTACAATTTTGTACCTGGTTAGTTTGTTTTATCTGTGAAAATATATTTATCAATTTCGTACCTTCACGTTAAGGTGTGCCAGGGTCTTTTGACAAGGCAGTGTGAGCATTATCTTAAATAGGAATTAAATATCATTATCTGTGATTTTTGATAAGCACAAATATAATTTTGACTTGAAAAATAAATGAGAGGTTGGGAATTCCTGGCACAGGATATCATGTGCACAGTACATTGCAATATTATTTTGAATTCACTCATAAATTCATTCATAAAAGATATTTTTAAAGTTTAAGTATGGAAAAGAATTAAAGGATTTACATGATTTGATAGAGGATGCTGCATATCTTTGTCTTGGTAGCCAGCATAAGTCATACGTCTATTCTAGCAGCGTATGCTGGGGGAGGGTCATGAGTATTTTGCTACACTGAAATTTCATGAAGGATCTGTATTTTAAACTAAAATAGAAATAAACTAAAGCTAAACTGACAGCCTTTCATGAATTCATAGCTTGAAAGTTGCAAAAGCATGACATTTCAGTTTAACAAACAATCTCTCGACAAGTTTTAAAGGATTAATGTTTAAAAAATCCAAGAGAGCTGAGCAATGAACAAGAAAAAAAAAGTCAATTAGGTAGATTTTAATCAGAGACTGGTGCAACATTAAAAGAAATCAAAATGAATCCTTGCAGAAATTATTGAAAGCAATAGTAGAATCAAAATCCAAGGACTGCTCTCTGCTTCAGAAAACATTCAACTTCCATAAATTCTTCAAGTCATCCTAATAGTATGTTATGTATTGGACTCAATCTTATTCAGCTTAATTTTTTGTCTCTTCAGTTTTTAGAATACTTTTTACCAATCATTTATCTATTCCAATTTTTCTTTCATTTCAACTGTATAATTATTTTTCTGGAAAAAGAAAGTATCAGGAAAATCTAGCTGAAGAAATTAGATAATACTTCTGTGAAAATAAGGAAAAATATTGAGTATAAGAGTTCAAATAAGAAAAAAAAAAAAAAAGAAAAAAGAAAAATTTAACAACGTACACACCATAAATAGGGAGGTCAGGTGAATGTCAGTTTTGCAAGTAGTGTTACTGAAAGTGTCGTAAAAGATAATAGGGGCATTTTGCTGAGCTCAAAGTAATTCATTAGACCAAAATTTATGAAAATTTGAAATTGATAATTTTGCAAAAAAACTAGAAATTGACGTCATGGAATCTAGCCTTTTTACATGGTCCAAAAGAGAAAAATAACGCCAACTTTCTGGGATGAAATTTGGTGGGGAAGGGGGGGATAGGTAAATCACTAAGGGGGATTTGTACTTCAAATTTATATTTTCGTAAGACCCATGATTTCCAAGCCAATTGTTCTTATGCTCATCAATCAATCAAACAGGATTAGTTCAGCAGAACATACGTTTCAACCTGTGTTGCCAATTTAGCTCTTTTGGAACTAGATTTACCATTTTTTTCTTGTTTAGCCACAAATTCCAAGTCTTGCTTCTATTAATTAATATTTACATTGATTTTGCAATGAAAATATTGGCACTTTGAAAAGTAAAAACAGTAGTAATATCATTGCAGGTCAAGTTACTGCAGATGTTTACACATGCTTGGGCTGTCATAAGTAAAGGGGATAAAGTTTGATCCAAAAACAGCCAAATTGGCATCACTGAATGGGGTAGTAAGATTTAAAGTTGACATACAGAAAACTCTGATCCAAAATTTCTCAAATAAGTTTATGATAATGCTTAAAACCTAAACATAAAACATAAAATCTCAAAGAATTTGGTTAAACAATTCTGTGAGTTTAATCTATCATCAATTATTTCACTCATGATATATTAATTCTGTTGCGCAACATAGTAAAATACGCAGAAGACAGAAGCCTAACCCAAGGTAATTAACAACAAAACATGGAGAATTTAGATATTTTCATTATTTTACCAGGGGGGGGAGGTCTCCCCCATACAATAGCTAAACAGATGAAGGTGTTTTAGTGGACCATTTGCAGGCAGTGCAATGAGGTGATCTGTGTTGCCAAAAGCTTTGTCAAAACAATATTATCTACCATACTTTGGAATAATAAACATATCAATCAATGGAGAATTAATCAAGGAACAAGCTATGATCATTTTTGGAAAAGTTTCACGGAAAGAAAATCTTGATTGATCTCAGTAACATAATAGTGATCTGGTTATTTTGCAATCATATTTGTCACAAACAAATGGTTTACAACAGTATTTGGAGCATTACTGCTTGCTGTAACTCATCCAAGCCACATAACTATCCATTGGTAGACATAACCCCTAATCATAATATCAGTATTGGCTACAGTGTGATATTTGCTTAGTTTTTTTTTGTTTTTTCAATCTTTAGATTAGATGTCTTATATATATTGGTTTTATATACCAACATATACAGAACATATTTTACACTGTCAATGCTATTATATAATATGATTATGAAAAAAAGGAAGCAAAATATTCATGGTTGATATACTTAAGACTGAAGTAAGGTAATACACATTCAAATTAAACAACAGAGTATCAAACATTCAAAATTAAAAGTTTAAATGTAGAGCAAGTGATTAAAAAGAGCATCTCATAAAATTTAAAAAATATTCCTGTCAAAGATATGGAGGGATTGTAGAAGAAAAAACAAATTTTCATTAATCATAACACTGACTTCATAACAGCCCAATTCTATATTTACTTTGTTTTTCTGACTTGCTTTCACTTTTTTCTCAAATTTACAGACAAAAACATTTTTTGTTTACAACTTTTTCAAGCTGTAAATGTTGCAGGAAGTCGTCATCTGAGAAACCAAAACCAAAAAAAAAACAAACTTGTGTCATTAGTAAGAACAAAAATTAGAAATAAATCTTTTATAAGCTTTTTCTGAGTAAACTCTATAGAACCAAAGATTTTCAGGAAATTGAAGGAGTGAAAAGTTTTTTTTTTGTAAATTCAAGAAAATAAGTGGAAGCAAGTTGGAAAAATGAAGCAAACACTGACCAAATAGCAATCAAGTTCTAGGTTATAATCAATGAAAGTTGGTTCTTTCTTTTTTGTAGACAAAATTTTGGGGCCTTTTTTGTTCTAGCCAAAACCAGAAAAAACAAGTGAAAAATCTTTTAAATCTTAATTACGCTTTAAAAATAAGGTGTTGATTTTTACATACTTTTACTGCTTCTAGAAACTGAAATTTCAAGTCGAACTTTTATATTCAAATTATCAAAATCTTTTATAAGATATACATATGTATATAATACATCTCTTTCATATAATATATAGATAATACATGTTCCATGTAAAATATGTATGTATATATGTATGTATATATATATATACATATATACATCTATTTCATATAATACATATTTATATAATTCATCTCTTTCATATAATATATATATAATACATGTTCCATGTAAAATATGTATGTGTGTGTATGTATATATATATATATATGTATATATATATACACACATCTCTTTCATATAATATATATTTATATAATTCATTTGTTTCATATAATATATATAATACATGTTTTATTTAATTTACATTTATATAATACATCAGTTTCATATGAAATATTTTGCATTTGTTTCATATAATATATATGTATATATATGAATATAAAATAGCTCGTTCATATAATACATATATATATATATATAATACAACTGTTTCATATCTTTCATATGATATATATATATATTATACATCTTTTTTTATAATATATTTACATAAAACATTTATTTCATAAGAAATAAATATAAATACACATATAACACTACTCTCCCATATAATACTAAATATATAATACATTTCATGTAATATATATATATAATATGTTTCATATAATATTCATATATACATGTATATAATACATCTTTCATATATATATATATATATATATATATATATATGTATAAAATACATCTGTTTCATACATGTATATAATGCATCCTTTTCATATATTATACATACAATGTATCATATATATTATACGAAAGAGATGTATTATTTATGTACATATATATACTCCATGAATAGGATGTATAATTTTTATATATATGTATATACAGGTAGGAAAGAGATGTATTTCATGTATATATAAGAGTTCTGTATCACAGGAAATTATATATATATATATATATATATATATATATATATATAGGCTACATTAAAAGTCTAAACCCTTCCAGCCCCCAAAAAGAGTAAGACAAGGTGATACCAACTCACCCACTCTTCAGAGCCTACCTCAACATGATCTCCGAAACCAGGGCTGAGAGAATAGAGGAATCAAAATAGACAGCAAATATCTGAGCAACCATGGATTAGCAAACATCATCATCCTTTTAGCAGAAAAACCACACAACCTCCAACTAATGCTAGATGAGTTAAATGAAGAAAGCAAGAAAGTCTACACAAGAACTTCAGTAAAACGAAAGTCATGTGAAACAACCACATAGAAAATAAAAACACGACTGTCAAGATCGAAGAGGCAAAACTGGGGAAAGTAGACCACTGCATCTACTCAGGACAACGAATCTCAATGAAATCCACAAAAAAAGGAGAAATCAAGCAGAGAATAACACTTGGATGGCAAGCCTTTGGCAGAGCAAGCTAAACCTTCAAAAACAAGACGATCCCATTAATCTTAAAAAGAAGGGTATACAACCAATGCATCCTTCCGACAGTCTCTTATGGAGCTGAAACATAGAACTTAACCAAGAGACAGACCTACAAACTGAGAAGCATGCAATGCGCACAAGAAAAAAATCATGCTCAACCTAACATGGAGGGATCACAAGACAGCACAGTTAATCAGGAAGAAAACAGGAATCCAAGACATCATAGAAAACTTTAATAATAAGGGGCCAGTCATGTTGCAAGAATGGCAGACAACTGATGGACAGCACGACTCATGACATGCATCCCCAGAGATCATAACTAGACAAATTCAGGAAATATTTGCTCCACAATGCCCATGATAGAGAAATGTGGCAAATCCTAGGGAAGGTCTATGTTCAGTAACAGACAAAAAAGACTGATGATGATAAATATGCCATATATACATATATATATAAAATATATACATATCATATATATTATTAATGCTCCCTTCTTCAGGGTTGAGCATTCTTCATGTAGGGCAATTCGTTTATTATAACTATTCCGCAATGTTCTTCCAACTCTCGAATGGAGAACTCTGGTGAATGGGGAATTGTGCATGATATATTGCTTAAATTCAGTAAAGTTCTGCACGGGGCAGGGGTAAAATGCCAGCCTCTGGGTCTGGAGCAAAGGTTTCGATCCTACCTTGTGGTACTGGATAGGATATTAGATAGTCTATAGCCACACTGAAGAGTTGTAATACGAATAAACAGCTGTCTGTAGATGGCATTATTATCATAATTAATACCCCCGTCTTTAGGGTAGAGCACTCTCAGGTAGGGCACTCTAGTGGATGGGGAATAATATATTGCTTAATGCAGTCCTACAAAAACAGCTGTCTGTAGATGACACAATAATTGATCATTTTCATATAAATAAAAAATATATACATATATTGTATATAATTTAAATCTTATATATATACATATCTTTTTTTTCTGTCTCTTTGTACATTTAAGAGATGGACAATTTGGTCCGACAGAAGGAATTATAAATTACGTTATATTGTATAGACGTGATATCCTGTTATTACAAAGTTATAGTATATATATATATATATATATATATATATATATATATATATATATATGCATATGATAAATGATATACATATAAAATATGAATAATATTATATATATATATATACCGGTCTTGCATGTTCTATACATAATACTCCTTTCTGTCTTTAATATATATATATATATATATATATATATATATATATATTATACGTATTACTTTTTCTCTCTATATATATTTATAAGTATAATCCTTTCTTTCTATATATTTATCCAATACTTCTGTCTATATAGATATATATAATACTTCTCGTTCTCTCTCTATATATAATACTTCTTTTTCTCTCTATATATATACATATAAATAAATACTTCTTTCTCTCCCTCTCTCTATGTATAAACATAAATGTACACTTCTTTCTCTCTCTCTCTACATATATATATATATAAATATATATTTCTCTCTCTCTCTCTCTACATATATATATATAAATATATCTCTCTCTCTACATATATATATAAATATATATCTCTCTCCCTCTCTCTCTCTCTCTATATATATATAAATATCTCTCTCTCTCTCCATATATATATATTTCTCTCTCAAGATATATATATATAAATATATACTTCTCTATCTCTCTCTCTCTATATATATATTTCTCTATCTCTCTCTATATATATATAAATATATATTTCTCTCTCTCTCTCTATATATATATATACAAATATCTCTCTCTAAATATATATATATAAATATATCTCTCTTTCTCTCTCTCTCTATATATATATAATATTTATTTCTCTCACTATATATATATATTTCTCTCTCTCTCTATATATATAATATATATTTCTCTCTCTATATATGTACATATATATAAATATATACTTTCTCTATATATATAAATATATACTTTCTCTCTCTCTATATATATATATATAAATATAAATATATACTTTCTCTCTCTATATATATATAAATATATACTTTCTCTCTTTCTCTCTCTCTATATATATATATAAATATAAATATATACTTTCTCTCTCTCTCTCTATATAAATATATACTTTCTCTCTCTCTCTATATATAAATATATACTTTCTCTCTCTCTCTATATATATAAATATAAATATATACTTTTTCTCTATATATATATATATATAGATACTTCTCTCTCTCTCTCTATATATATATATATAGATATTTCTCTCTTAACATATATACTCCTCACTCTCTCCCTCTATACTCCTCACTCTCTCCCTCTATACTTCTCACTCTCTATACTTCTCACTCTCTATACTTCTCACTCTCTATACTTCTCACTCTCTATACTTCTCACTCTCTATACTTCTCACTCTCTATACTTCTCACTCTCTATACTTCTCACTCTCTATACTTCTCACTCTCTCTCTCTCTATACTTCTCACTCTCTCTCTCTCTATACTTCTCACTCTCTCTCTCTCTATACTTCTCACACTCTCTCTCTATACTTCTCACTCTCTCTCTCTCTATACTTCTCACTCTCTCTCTCTCTATACTTCTCACTCTCTCTCTCTCTATACTTCTCACTCTCTCTCTCTCTATACTTCTCACTCTCTCTCTCTCTATACTTCTCACTCTCTCTCTCTCTATACTTCTCACTCTCTCTCTCTCTATACTTCTCACTCTCTCTCTCTCTATACTTCTCACTCTCTCTCTCTCTATACTTCTCACTCTCTCTCTCTATACTTCTCACTCTCTCTCTCTCTATACTTCTCACTCTCTCTCTCTATACTTCACACTCTCTCTCTATACTTCTCACTCTCTCTCTATACTTCTCACTCTCTCTCTCTCTATACTTCTCACTCTCTCTCTCTCTATACTTCTCACTCTCTCTCTCTATACTTCTCACTCTCTCTCTCTATACTTCTCACTCTCTCTCTCTATACTTCTCACTCTCTCTCTCTCTATACTTCTCACTCTCTCTCTCTCTATACTTCTCACTCTCTCTCTCTATACTTCTCACTCTCTCTCTATACATAATTCTTTCTCTCTCTCTCTCTCTATATATATATATACTTCTTTCTCATACACCAGAATATGCTAAGGGGTTATAGTATCAATTAGTTTTTTCTGGACTGCAATTGCTTCCCAATCAATAATTTTTGGAATCAACAGAGGGGAGAAGTGGATTCACACTTTTCCCAAGGGATTTATTGCAAGGAATGTAAACAGCCTTGGTTGAAACTGGTACTTCCGTTTTCCATGCCAATCTGCACCTCTACATAGACATGCTAACCAAAAATACTCCTTTAAAGTAAAGACTTAATGTATATAAATCTGAAGTTTTCAGTTATAAAAATGGTTGTAGTGACAAGATTCAACAGTTAAATAGATACCCAAATATCCTGATTAGACTATGTTTTCAAAATGCAAAAACATTCTACTTCATTCATTCATTCATTCACCAATACTGAAAATTACATAAAGGCATAGAATAGCTTAGAAAGAGAAATTCATATCTAAAATTACAACAATTTTTTTTATTTCTATCATAACTTTTTTGCCCTGAAGTTGAATGATTTTTAAAAATTTGGTTCAAGAATATGAGGTTCTCATTAATCATAGGAATTCAATATGTTCCTTTAAAAAATACTATTTCATTTTCATCTTAACAACTAAAAACTATTTGCATGCAGTAGTCAGTACAGACGAGATAAGAACAAAAATGTAGTTATTTTGCAATAAACTGGAAACAATCCCATATTCTATCTGAAAATGATCATAGAGCATCATTTAATAATTAGTAGGACATTAGAAAATTCAAAAGAGAAAAATACATCAAAAATATACCCTGCAATAAAATCATATTAATCTTCTTTTTTTTTTTAAAGAGAAGGAAAAAAAAATTATACATGACTTTTCCTACAAGAAATTTAGAAATATTAAAATATTTAAAAACATTAAAAAGTAACAAAGGAGAAATAATTACGAAAAATGAAAAAAATCTTAATCATTTGAGCACATAATACAAAATCAGCTCATTTAAAACAATGTTCAAGTAATATAATCTGTGAATAATTACTGAGTAGGTTTATCTAAGAGTAAATAGGCAATCCTGGTGGACAATAGACATTGTATTCAATTACCACTTTTTCTTAACGGTGCAAGATGGCTTATTTCCTGGTTGGAGGTCCAGAATTCCAATGAATCCATTTCCAGCTGATGAAAGATACTGAATTTGCTATATCAGTGTTATCTAAGTGCATGAAAGACACAATGTTTTCTCATTTGCTTTCTATATTATATCCAAATCTATTCAGGATGTCTACTAGTACAATTATTATCAAACTCATCAAGCAGACCGATTTGCTGGTGTAATGAATTTGATTTTCATTTGGTGCCCCACCATTGTGACGTGATAGACCAAGCTAAATTTAGTCAATAACTAAGTTTGTTCATTAGCCTATCTGCTGAGTGTTTCCTTTAATAGAAGCATAAAAGTATCTAGTCTCCATTTTTTCATCAGATTTCATAAGAAAATAGAATGTGCATATATTTTTCATTTGAGGGAAAATGTAGAAAAACTATTGAAACCACAATCCAAGTTTTCACAAGACTCAGATGCACATCCTCAAAATTCTGTTAATCTTTGTTGAGTTTCGTGTTTGTAGCAATAACCATTGCGGGTTACAATACATCATTTTTTATAGAGTTTTCATTGTTGCATTCAATTCTTTGTACTTATCTTCCAAATTTTCCTTCAGTAAAATAAATCACCTCAAAGCTTACAATATACAACTGCTCCAGTTTCCAGTTATTCACTGTAGATTAATAATTTTCAAAAGTTTTAACAGTTATTTAAGGAGTACTTAGCTCAAATTTAGTAAACCAAATACAAGTAATCAAAAAGATACAAACCTTCAATTATGGCAAAAAAGAAAAAAATAAATTATTTGGGTGTATCAAAAGTATTTTCGTTTTTTGGCAAAGCTTATTTCATGTACACATCTAAAGACTATCTATGACTCCACTATGTCATTAATATTATTATTATATACAGGTACATCTTGATTAGTTCAAACATTTCTAATACTGTTGAAAACTGCATTGTTCAAGATCATATTATAATTTAATGTGTTTTTTCCTTGAAGCTTATACTTACTTACATTAACTTGGACAGTAATACTATAACTGTTCAACATCAAAAATCTCATTATTCAAAGTATTGTTGAATATCATATTATGAATACTAATTTGCTGTACCTTGTTTCAGATGTATAATGGCTGATAATGTATTGAGATTCAGGCAATTTTGAGACATTCCAAACTAGGCCTCAAAGCCATTAAAACTGCTCACAGAATTCAGGAAGTGGAAGGAAATGAAAGAATACCTGACCATATTGCACAAAACTGGTTCAGGCATTTTAAGGGTGGTGATATGTTCTTTGAATTAAAGCCCAAAAGTGAACACCAATTAGTTGTCAGTGATCATGGTTTAAAATGCAAGGTAGAAGAGAAACTGAGCACTAGCACTCAAAAACTTCAAGAGCTACGATCAAGATATCATATACACAAGTTTGAAACAACAAACAGAAACTCTCAAAGTTCAAAAAGAAAAAAAAAAAAGAAAATATTTTTGATACACTCCGATAGCTTTATCTTCATTTGAACTGATAATCAAATACTTATCATTAAGATAAAATCCTTAATTATGAAGTTACAATAAAATGTATGAAAATAGAAAATAAAAACACATATTCATGGTGTTTATATACATATATATATACATACATACATATATATATATACACACACACACATGCGTGTTTGAAAACGTATAATACTTACATGTCCATCTTCATCAACAAATCCTCCTTTCAGATTTATTTTCATAACTTTGAGGGGCTGAAGAGCTTTTGCAATTTCTTCAGTAACATTCCACAAATCCACAGCTAAAATCTGTCCAGAGGGAGTCTCACCCACAGCAGCAATGACAGGTACATGTTTAGAATGCAGGCACCATTTTATTGGGTCACTATTTATTGAGCTTACTTTACCAAACACACTATCACTGCAAAGACAAAAAAACATTATTGTCAGATATTAAAAAAAACAAAAAACAAAAAAAAAAACAAACAAATCTAATGTTTTACTCAAAGATATGTAGTATAATCTGAAGAAAGGACGTTAGTCTTTAAATAGCCACTTCAATTCACAGGAGAAATATTGTAGGTTTCAAAGTTTGCAGAGAGTTGGGCTAGGAGTTTTTGTATGAATTTCCATTTTCCTTGGCCACAATTTTCAAGTTTAGTGATTCAAATCTAACAGGATACTTTGGATCAGCCATTGTCAACCTTTGTTTTGACAAAAGCTCTCTTAAGAGCTCTTTTCAAGTTCCAGGGCACCCTGTCAAACAAGGATACAAAATGAATGAATTCAATTATTATTATTTCAGTTTATAACCCTTTTCAAATGTTCAAGGGGCCATCAAAGGGACCACCAAAAATTGCTCTCAATAAGACAAAGTAGTTATTAAAGAATGAAAAAACAGTGAACACATCAAATTTTCAGGATTTAACATCACTGCTATATGTTATTAGCAACATTGTAATACCAAGGGAAGACAACTATTCATGGTGTGGAAGGTGTTTCTGTAATCAATGAAGTACAGGGTGTATTAAACAAGAAAATTGTATGTCTAATTAGTTTAGGGATATTTGAATATCAGTTCCAATAATTCTCTCTTCTTAAGACCAAAGCAGTGGTATTAAGTATATGCCAATTCTGTTTTTGATAAAGATAGGATCGGTTTGATAAATAAGCATTTAACAAACATTTTCGAATAAGAATTGGTAAAAATCTGTATAAGTATAGACATAATCTAAAAACCCTGCACTTTTTAATCACACTTGCCTACTGTCTTGAACTGCTTCTACAATGTTACTGCCACTAAACAATGGTCTTGTGTTGGTGCCGAATAACTCCAGCATACTTGTCAATATTATGCAGTCTCCAAGCATTTTTGCTCGGGCAATCTGAAGATAGAGAAAAATACATAAACATGAAACAACATTTGATAAAGATCTGAAATGCATTAAAAGAACATTTTATAACTCAAGTTTTCACTAATATTTCCTCATATTGAGGATGCCTCAATTTCAAGGATACACTCCTATTTTAACTTGCAAAATTTTGAAAAAGAAAAAAAATTATATATATATATATATATATATATATATATATATATATATGGCAGGCTTAATATTTTGAAGTTGGAAAATAAAGTAGTTCACATTTATGATTGTTTTGTATAAAAACTCAAAATATTTTCCAAGAGACTTCTTGTATTTGAAGCATATTTGAAGGTAGTAGTGCAATAATAATCATATATTTTTATGATGACATCATAAAAACTATTCTAATGAGAGAAAAGCTTTTTCACTGACTACTACAAAATTAGCATCAAAGTCCAAATTAGAGAGTGATTTTTTTGCTTTTAGTTTAAGTTTAAACTGATATTTTTTCTTAAATCATGAGATTATATGAATAAAACAAATAGTATAGATTTGAATGTGAAATAGCAAGAAGAAAAAGGCTGCTTGCTTAAAAATTAGATATATTACAAATAAAATCTTATAATGTATTTATGCATAACTAACACGTAAAAGTTGACTAGGTGTGTGGGTTGTGATGAAGTCATATCCATCATAAGTACAAGGTATTAGGGTCTTAAAAGGATCAATATATTACATTGAGATGTAATGAATAAAGAATTGAATTTTCTCTCTTTTATCTTAAATCAAAGAAAAATTCTAGTTAGAAAATTATTGCAATTATAAATCTGATTTTGGAATGAGGATATCTCAAACAATAGAACAAGAAAAATTCAGTGAAATCATGCAGATGCCAACTGACCTTCAGATCTTGGGTTTTCATTGATTCGCTGTCCTGTAAATCAGTTCCAAGAATCACAACAGGACGCATACTATTTCGGTGAAGGAATGATATGCAAGAAGCAAAAGCTTCAAGCTGAAAAAAAAAAAAAAAAAAAAATTTTAAATGAGTTTAATTTACAGGTGCATATTCCATTTCAGCAATAAGAGAAGTGCTCTTTGAGAATAAAAGAGAAAAAAAATTGACCAGCTTTTAATGTTTCAGTAAAAAAGTTCAAAGGAAGAACATAAAATGCAACAGAAATAGTCAAAGCTGAAGTCAATAAATAAATTCACAACTTGTCCAGTAGAACTAAAGATATTGGAGAAATCATAATAAAAAGGAAGCAACCAATCTTATGATTAAAGTAGTTGAAATTTAATTCAAGGATGATGATTTATGTTAGGTACTTGTTCGACTAAGAAAGCAGTCAATTAATAAGATATGAATTGAATCTCTACATTTACCTGGCCTTCCAAAGTAATTTGTGAGTTTAAAAATTCAAAATGCTATTCTTTAACATTCTGAATTCACAGGGGATTTCCTAAAAAGGTTTTCCATATATTCTAAAAAGAAATTGTCAAAGAAATTCGAATGTATCCATAAATTATATGCACAAATAACCAGTATTTATAATGAGAGCTGGCTTCACAATATTGTCTGGAAAACCTTTATTCAAAAAATTGTCAAATTCTATCACATATTTTTATGTGACCTTCATAAATCATTTGGTTTGTATTTATAAAGAACAAAATATGTTCACTCATTTTTAGGAAACGGGGCAAAAAACCAGCCTTTCATTTTTTTAGAATGATGCATTATGCTTCACCTGAAATATGAAGAATAATCAATTTATCTTGATTAAGCAAGAACATCTTGAAACACTTAATAATGATTTATTTCCTTATGACATTAGATCTTAACAGACTTTTTGGAAAAAATCATAGGATTATGTTTATGAATAGTGAAATGATTTTATTGAAAATTAAAATTCAAGAAAAATATCTTGAGAAGGACTTTCGTTTTTGTTTAATATATGTCAAAGGAAAGGCAAAATAAACTTAAACTAACGCTTCATTTAGGCCATCTGCAGGAACTTTGTGAAAATCCCACTCTACTGGCAGCTTTTTAGTTAGAAAGAATGAATTGGAAAAACAAGACACCATCTTATGAAAGAAAGGTCTGGTTTTAAAGAAAATGGGGCTGAAAAACATTAATTAAGCCTCAAGACAAGAACTAATGGTCATTTTTCCATTAAAAGTGAACTATGAAGAATTAAAATGGATGAATATAATGGGCTTAACAATCAGTAATAAGTTGGAGTTGGGACAGCTAATAAAAAATCAAAATACATGAGAATGTGCAATTCATTTTCAACATTATATGGGATGACGATTGACAAAACATGTTTCATTCTAATAATACTTTCATCTTTAAATTTCAAGTTTGAGCTTTAATTTTCAAATTTATTTTTGGTGTCTAGGAATAATGAAGATATATTTTTTATATTAGAATATAAGTATCTCATATTTTTTCAAGTGAAACACACAAAGGGTAAACATTAAAAAACAAAGCTTATTTCAATCGAATTAACTGTATAGGCTAAAGGATTCAAACCTGAAAAATTGTGTACGTTTTAAAATATATCTCAGAATACAATTTTATGAAGTAGATTTGAAGCTTGAATAAAACTCCTAGCTGTCACTACCATTTCATACACAAGAAATGATGGGATTATGTATACAGAGTACCTGTGCTTTGCTCTTTGGCACTCTGCCTAGGAATAAACAACAGAAATAAATAGAAAAATCACAGAACTTTTTCAAAAATGTTTGAAAATCTTCAAATCTTTTACACTTAGTTAACTTTTAAAATAAGCTTTTTTCTGTGACTCATTAAAGATTAGATAAAAAAAGAAAAAAAGAACATTTACTAACTTGTGCTTTTTCACCAAATACTTCAGGAGCTACTTGAACTACAGCAAATGGCCTGATACTCTCACCAATGATAAACTGCTTCAGCCAGTAACGAGCTTCTTTGGGATCTGTTCCAACCTGAAAAGTTAAGATATGAAAAATTGTTTTAATTACTTTTACATTGTGTACTCAAAAGTGAGTAAATTTTTAGAATTACTCATTTCAAATACACACTTGCATGAAATAAAGATTACTTCAATCTTGGGGAAAAATGATTTTCATGACAGCCTTATATCTTAATTGAATGAATTCATTTAGTGAATATTAAGGGAGGAATAAGTCTTTTTTTACATTAATCAATCTGGTATCTGTATGTCAACATAGCTATAGTTTACAAGTGTCTCAAAATGAAATTTATTAATAAATACTTTTTATGTTGAAATTACAGACAACAAGGATGATATTACACAGTATAACTGACAAGTTACTACTTCCTAAAAGATAATCGCAATGTTAATAGAAAATCAACTTCAACAACATTGTAAATGATGCTTTTTGTTATTTCTAATTAAATGATTTCTGAACTCTGATCACATTTTCAGATACCATACCTCACTCAAAAAACGTCCTAGATCTGTAATCATTTCTCTGTTGGAGGCTGGATAATATCCAGGTTCTTGCATCAGCTGCAATTTTACAGTAGCCATCTGTACTGATTGAACTACATCTTTCCAGTATGGCTGTGTGGTGCTGCTGCAACTATTAAAATGGAAAAAAAAAGAAAAGAAAAAAAAAAAAAAAAAAAAAAAAATCAAATTTGGTTATGTTGAGAAAAAAGACTGAAATTTATCCTTTCAAAACTCTTGAAACAGTTTTTAACATTGGGAATTGTGTGTGATAAGTTATTTCTTTGTCTTTTCTTCAGTTGAGCATTTTTAATGTAATAACCAGTTATAAGAGGGGTGAAAATCCGAGTATTTACTCCTTAAAAAAGTTTTCCAAAAATTCCACCCTAAAAGAAGATGGAGGTGGGGGCAATTTACAATGCAAAATAATTCTTAATTGGTCCTCTAGTTTGTGTCAGGCAGCATTAATGCTTTTTTTTTCAAATTCATACTTTTCAATGATCCAACAAAAAGCAAAGTAATAACTTATTCCATTGATCAGTCCTTTTTACAACTTTATAATTGATCACTCCAAACATGGCATGCTGCCAAAGGACATTGATCATGTGACAGTTTCTAGAGACCTGTTATTCTATTTTGCTCCATCTGAGACTTAAATATGTCTAACACAAAATACTGAACAGTTATTTATGAAAAGTTCCTCAAGTCTATGCGATCAATGTAAAAATTGCTCAGTTGTGTGGAATGACAAGAGTAAATACAGAAATATATGAAGAAACAAAACCAAAAAACAAATAACTTACAATCAAAAACAAACACCTAGATCCACCCCCAAAATTCAAACACATCTTCATTGATATGTGCCCTCCCCTTTTATAAAATTTGATTGGCATTCATAGAGAACTTTTGGAGATACGTAGACAGACAGGAATATAAGGAAAAAAAAAAAGGGAAAATATCTCTTAATTGAAAACAAATTCTTGGATGCACTCCATAATTTGGTCATATTCTCCTAGATACATGCCTCTGCAGAATTACATAACAATTCTATGAGAACTTCTTGGGAGACACTGTGCTAACAGTAGAACCCCCGGCCCCCACAAAAAAAAAAAAACAACAAACACACACGCACACAAATCTCTCAATCAAAAACAAATTCCTGGATCCATCCAAAAATTTGATCAGGAGTGATTATACAAACTTATGGGGAAAAAAATGCAAAAATATCTTTCATTTTCCATTATTTTTGTATACTACCTCCAAAAGTTCTCAAATTAAAATGTGTGGAAAGGTAGGCCACAAGATAGGAAAGAAGTGATTGAATTTTGAGGTTGATCCAGATTTTGTTTTTGATTGAGAGATATTTTTCTGTAATAATATTTAATGACTTCCAATGAAATTTTGTGAAAGGGTTAGTGAACTGCAAGATAAAAAAATGAGTGATTAAATTTTGGGGAGAATCCAGGAATTTGAGTTTCATTCAGAGATATTTATAGGCTTGTTGCTATGTTGAAAATATTACATAACAAGCTAGCAACCAATGCTAAAGAAAGTTTGTCTCCATATCTGAAATTAATTAGTAAACCCTGAAGTCTCACATGCCAAGTTTTATGCTTTTATCACCCAATCAGCCATTCTGGACAAATTTTGCACTCATCACTTGGGCTCATCATCATCAATCTTCTAATATCCGTCGTTGAACATTGACCTTCCAAGATTTGCCACACTTCTCTATCGTGGACATTGTGGAGCCAGTGCTTTCTGAATTTGTCTCGCTCGTCTCTCCATCTAATACTCTGCTGGCCTCTGTTGCGCATTTGATCTCTGGGGATCCATGTCATGAGTCACGAGGTCCATCGGTTGTCTGCCATTCTTGCAACATGGCCAACCCATTACCATTTGAGATTTTTAATGGATTCTATGATGTCCCTGACTCCTGTCTTCTCCCGGAAGTATTGTATTATCTTGCGGTCTCTCCATGTGAGGTTGAGCATAATTCTTTCATGTGCACGTAGCATGGTTCTCAATTTGAAGCACTGTCTCTTGGTTAGGTTCTATGTTTCAGCTCCATAAGTGACTGTTGGGAGGATGCATTGGTTGAACACCCTTCTTTTTAGGACTGATGGGATCTTCTTGTTTTTGAAGGTTGAGCCTGATCTGCCAAAGGTTTGCCATCCTAAGGTGATTTCTTCTTCTTTTGAGGTTCTCATGGAGATTCGCTGTCCTAGGTAGATGTAGTGATCTACTTTCTCCAATTTTGTGTCCTCAAAAGCGTTTTTATTTCAGTGGTTGTTGCACATGATCTTCGTCTCGCTGAAGTTCATGTGTAGGCTGACTTTCTTGCTCTCTTCATTCAGTTCATCTAGCATTAGTTGTGTAGGTCTGCGAAAAGAGCAATGTCATTTGCAAATCCAAGGTTACTCAGATATTCGCCATCTAGTCTTCTGAAGATCATCTCGAGGCAGGCTGTGAAGAGTTTGGGTGACCTGGTATCACCTTGTCTTACCCCTTTATGGAGCTGAAAGGGCTCTGAGACTTTATGTAGCCTGATAAAAAGAGCTGCTGTGATTGTATATATGTTTCAGCACTTCAACATACTGGATCTACACCTTGTTGAGCGATGGCTTCCATGACCATAGGGATATCCAATGAGTTGAAAGCCTTTTTGAAGTTGATAAATGCAACGGCGAGTGATATTTTATATTCTGCTGTTTTTTCTTTCAGTTGATTTATTGAATGCAGGTGGTCCATGGTCGAGTAGCTTCTTCTAAAGCCAGCTTGCTCTCATGGTTGGTTTTCATGTAGTGTTTTTGTGATTCATTTGGTGATGAATTTTGTGAAAAGTTTGTATATGCAGTTGAGTAGGCTTATAGGTCTGCAGTTGTTGAGGTCTTTTGGGTTTTCTTTTTAATGTAAAAGCATTATGATTGCTGTGTTCTAGTCTTTTGGGACTTTACTTTGATACAACTTTCAAAAAGGTACAAACTAAATATCATCCAAGTCCACACTCCTACTTCACAATCAACGCAAGAGGAAATAGACGACTTCTATGATGATTTGAACTCCCTACTCCAAGACACAAAAAAAAACTTATATCATCATGGGATACTTCAACGTGCAGGTAGGACAAGGTAATTAAAGTTGCATCAGCAAATTCGGATATAGAGTACTGAACAAGAGAGAAGATCCTGTAAACTTTGCAACAGCTAATGGATTCAAAATCATTGAGACCTTCTTCAAGAAGCGACCCAATAGGAAATGGATTTGGAAGAGCCCAAATCGTGAAAAGAAAAAAAAAAAAAAAAAAAATGAAAGACTACATACTAACGAGCAAAAGCGATATTCTAAAGGACATCCAAGTGCTGAATCAAATCAATGTAGGAAGCGATCACTGGATAATAAGATGTAAAATGCAAGTAAACACCAACAAAGAACGCAGGAACCTCAAGCCACCGACAACAACAACATAGAAAGTTGAAGCAACTGAACTAAATAAATTAATCAGGAAAAAACAAAGGGAAGACAGAAGAAGATACACGATGACAGTCATCGAATCGACTCTCAGAAAAAGTCATGGCTTCAAAGCTATAAACAAAGGCTTCAATTCAGGACGGAAGTAAATGACCAGCATGCTCATTGGTTTAAATAAAGTGGCGACTGAAAAATTAGTAGGCTTTATGAAACAAACCACCCTCCCCGCAAAAAAAAATCAAAGCAAAAGTTTTCAACATTTTTTTTAACTATCTTGTGTGGTCAGTGACATACTGCAGGCATCTTGAAAAGCTATTGACTACTTTGAACTATTCCTAATTATATGAAAAGTCAAAATGTACTCACCGGAAATTAGATAAATTTGCAATTGGTAAGAGAAGAGGTAATGTTTGCGATTCCGAAAATGCCATGTTGCGATGTAGATTCAGTTTTGGTCCAACTGGAGACAACATTTTACAACAAGATGTGCAGTAGTTATTTGAGTTCATGCCATGTACAGCTTGGATGAGCTGCTGCAACTCTTTCGAGGACACAACCTGTGCATTCTTTGTGAGTGTATGTGCACAGCGTACACACTGAGTCCATACAGAGTGACTGTTGCATTTGGGAAACCATACCATGGCCTGCATACTGACCACAGTGCAACCTCAATTGATGAAACCTGTTAACCTGGAAAAAAAAGTAACAGTGTTAAAAAAAATGAGTCATGAAAAATAGAATATTGAAAATAAGCACAAAAATTTACACATCTTGCCATAAACTTTCTTCAAAATTCCCAAGTAGATAAACAATATTTTTTCTTTAAGCAATTTGTATTAATACAATAATCCCCCATTATAACACAGATGTTGGAGACCAAGAGAGCCAACAGCATTTTGCATAAGCTGTGTAAACTGCAGGTTGGATATGGGTGATATTCAAGTTCTGGTGATAGATAAAAGACAGGGAATGTCATCTATTGCATATAAACTGAGATTTGAACAAATAAACAAAGGCATTTTTCCTTTTTTTTTTCCAAGACCACAATTGCTACGTATGGGGATCTTCATTTCTTTTAGCAATACTTTATTTCTTTTACTTCACTGAGGTAACTATATTATAACCCAGTTTGCCCATCTGATCTGTAATAAAGGAAACAGACAGCACAACAGATAGCATAACTATAGAAGACAAGTATCATTGGAAGTTTTGGTAAAAACGTACAGTTTACTGAAATGTTTTTGTTTAATTCATTTTTCATAATTGGTTAGCCAGTGTAAAGCAAATATATTTCTCAGTTGGGGTATGATTTGTGTCACCTCAGTCATCAAATGGGTTCATGGTGAGGCAAAATAGAGCTCAGCCAGAAATATTGGGCATAAGGATTCAAAATGAAATTCTTTTTATTTGTGATCTTTTGGATGAGTGGGCAATAATATAGGTAAAAATGTTGGGGTCCACCAACCAACCATCTTATATAGGAAACCGCATTATATCAGGGGACGCCCTTAAAGCTTAATTGAGTTTGTAAATGTAAACAAGTTTTGAAACATGATTGTCCCTGGATTTATATTGTCTACATGGATAATTTTTAGTTGATGATTTTCAACAATTTTACTTCTTGTTAATAATACAAATATTACGATAATTTAATAGGTTACAAGTTTCAGATGTTTTTTGTCGACACATCACTTTTTGTAAGAAGCCTGTGGTATTTACTATATTATGAAAACTGTATTTTTTAGTATATAACCCATATGGTATACACCAATATCAACCATTTTTGGAAGGGGTGTGGGTTATACATGCGTGCGGGTTAACTGGTGATCATTTTTTCCTGTAGCTTTTCAACCTGGATTTGGACATGTACATTTCACACATAATGGTGATAATGACTACAAATTGGCAAATAGGCAACAATTGACATAGAACATAGTATTACCTCACCCTATCCTTCCACATTGGTAAATTACCAAAGTAAATAATCATTTGAAATTGAACTTTTTTTTTTAGCCCAATTACTGATACTGTTTTTTGCCTGTGCATATACATGCTAATTCAATGAAATGTAATTTAATTTTTCATTCAAGATTCGTGTTTGCTTCAGTAATGCATTATATTGATCTCTGATTTGTCAAGATGGGCCCTTAAAATTAGTGCAACAAAGAGGGAAAATTTTTCCTCATGACCAGATCTTGCGAAACAATTTTTAATACGCAGGTAATACACTGAAACTTTGAACAAGAATTTTCACTGATGTAGGTTATATACCAGAAAATATGGTATATATGCATTTGGGTTTCTATTTATACTGTAGAGCATATTTTACACAATACGGTTTTTCTCGGTATGCCACAAAACTTTCAAAAACATCCCCATATTATTCAAGACTGAACTGTGAATGGAAGACCCATGAATGGCAAAAGATAACTGTATAATTCTAAATTAGTAACAAGGATAGCATCATGGAAAAATTGTGCTCAATCTTCTATATTAAAATTTGCAACATTTTCATCCATCATACTTGATATAATTATTATTATCATTATCAATAATATATTAAGCAATAGGCATATGTGTCACACAGTCTGGGGTAAATAACTCTAGCAAAAGAGGAACAACTCTACAGTTTTTTTGGTTCTGTTCAAATCACAAACCGATTTATTAAAAATTTGCATATTTACTCCTAGATTACTGAATTCATTTATGAAAAAGTTACTTTACAAAAAAAAAAAAAAATTGCGGTAATTTTCTGTCTACTTAGGAACCCTGCCTCTTAATTCAAAGACATCTCAAATATTAAACCAAACAATTAACTACATTTCTATATAAGGGAAAAAAATTATTTTTATATTAGATTTTTCTGCCTTCGGGATCATGACCCTAACTATTTTATACAATGAGAATAAACCCAAGAGCTAACCAGTGTAGATGTGAGTTTTTTAGTTGTTTCAAGTTTAATGCAAAATGAATACAAGAATTTTAGTAAACAATACCTTTCTTTAACCTTTCAAATTACTGTGTAAACATACTGACAGAATAAAGCTTAGGATATGTCATTAGCAATGCAACAGGTATTTACTTGTTTAAAAAACAGCTGACATGTATCTCTCAACAAATATCATTCAAAATAAACATTACTCATTTAAAAAAAAAAGGTTATATGTTGAGTACTTGAATCAGATCCTTTTTTAATGGAAAGAAAAACACACAAAAAACTCAAAAACAACAGAGCACGGGTGAAAGGTATTTTACTTTAAATAATTGGTTTCTGTATATAAAACCATGAGCTAGTAGAACAGTTTGGGTATATTATATGCCCAAAACAGAGATTAATCATTTTTTTAAAATAGGAAATACAATGAAATTGCGGTTATTCATTAGGGAAAATGAATGAGAGGTTATTTCTAAATATTACTTCCAAAATATACATATCTTTGTGTGCACGAATGAATAGTACTCTAAGGAGCGGTGCATTGCACCAGGGCCAAGAGGGTCAAAAGGGGGTCAGAGAAGGTTTAAGAGGGTCTGAGAAGTGAACTTCTAAGTCTATGCAATATGTCCATCAATAAAAAAGGTCAAGTCTATTGTTTATTAACAAGCGAATATAGTATGGTATGCTAAAAGGTGGAAACAGGATAGGGTGTATGTGTAGTGTGTGTGTGTGTGTGGGGGGTAAAAACTGCTTTGCACCGCTTTATAAAATATCCCTCAGAGGCCTTAAATACTAATAAAAAAGGGTGAACAGAAGCATAAAACAAAGACTACAGCTCTACATTTTATATCTGCTGTGATAAATGATGATGGAAATAGATAAAGAGTCATAAGAATTTTGCTAGTCTGACAAGGTTACTAAATAACAAGAAAAATATTCCTATTCGATCATCATTTATTGTTTTTTTTATGTTTTCTTCATTTGGAAACATTGTCATTCAGATAATTGGAAATCATTCAAATTATTTTTACAAAAAAAAAGAAAAAAAGATATATTCGAAACATCTTGATTCTAAACCCCAAATTCAACTTAGTTTTAGAACACAATGATGTGAGAAGTATACAGATCCACTCATCTACAATTCAATCTATTATATTTGGCTCTTTTTAATTTTGAGTAGTTGTTTAATTAAAGAGTAACTTTTTTTTCCATGTGATACCAACATTTACTTCATCCAATATATACAGGTTCATCCTGCTATCTAAAAGTAGATCATTCCTATAAAAAACATTATACGAGTTAGAACAGTATTAAGTGGAGGAGCAATCACCATTGATTATCGTAAAATTTACAAGGGTTCCTTGACCAAAAAAAAGTGACAATGGTATGTTAGTTGTCTGAGGTTGGGGTGTTGGGAGGTACAAGAGACCTGGGAGTAGGAGAGAGAGGAATATTGTGTGCACTGCCCCTATAATGGCTTGCTGCAAAACAAATGCAAAATGTTTTTTTGACATCATTTTTCAAGCAGAAAAGTTGCATATAGTGAACTTTCAAAAAGTTGGCATACTCATATAAGGTGTGATATATGCCACAAATAAAATATATGCAAAATTTTAAAATACAATTGTGTATTTGCGATAAAATTGCACCTGAACTTGTAGCAATATCAATATCATGAAGTGCTTATTTTTCAACTGATGAATATCTTTCATAGTGATATACTGTACTAAAATTCAAATGGGTCAGAGAGCTTCCCATGATCTTGAAGGCTTTGCAGGTTTTCAAAATTTGCAGTACTTAAAATATCAGGTAACTTACATGAAAACAAATTTTTTACAACAGAATTTCGCATTTTTCACAAATAAAGTTGACAGATCCTCAAATTTATTGATATGCTAGTATTTGTCTAAATTGAATGACTAGCTAATTTATTTTCAGTTCCTTGTTGTATTCATCTACTGGATATGCTTACCTCACCAACAAGAGAGAGCAGTAACATATCTGTCAGCATTAGGTAGCTAGTGTATTAAAGAGCATGAATTGTAGAAATAGTAATAAAATCTTACTAGACCAAAAAGAGAAAATTTATCAAAATAATACAAAAAGGTAGGGAAAAAAAATCCAACTTAATTTTTTGTGTGAAGACCTTTTAGTGGCTTGAATATAAAACTACATTTAATGAAAACTGCTCAACTAAATTGAATATATTACACTACAAAGTCATGTCACACACACATACACTAATAGTTTTTCGGAACAATAAATAAAAGGCTATAACAACTGAAAAATGTAGGCAAATGCCTTCTGATGAAACTGCATTCTTGAAGTGACCAATATTCAAATAAGCTGAAACATTGAAGCATCAAGTCTTTTCAATAATTTCTTCTGAATATCCACTGGCATAAGAAAATTTTTTAAATGAAGCCTTGCTTAGTGGACACAGTGTTACATGTTTTTAATATTGTATCAACACTAGCATTATTCAGAAGACAACTTCTAGAACACATGTCTTGAACATGTGCTGAGTTATCATAAGAGAAAGTAATAGAGAGGAGAGTCAGAGTTAACAGGATAGAAGATTAAATGTATTTACACGAGGATAAAGGGGGTATTGCAAGTTTACAGACAGGAAGAGTAAAAACCAGATTAAAACAAGACAAAATTAGAAGAGAGTAATTGGGGTATAGTTTTACAGCTAAGTAAAGAATAATTCAGAGGGAATAAAAAATACAGGAAAGAAAAAAGAAGGTGCAGAAAGAAGAAGAAAGACAGAAAGCGTATATATAAGGTAAGAAGAAAGACAGACAGAGAGGAGGAGAGAGTAGAGGTGCACAAAAAAAACAAACAAACGAAAGAAAGAGTAAAGGTGCAGAACAATGAAATAAAAAAGAAAGACAGTGGAGAAGATGAAGAGAGGGATGGGGTGGGGGACAGAGAGAGAGAGACACAGGGTGAAAAACAGAGAGAGACACAGGGTGAAAAACAGAGAAAGAGACACAGGGTGAAAAACAGAGAAAGAGACACAGGGTGAAAAACAGAGAAAGAGACACAGGGTGAAAAACAGAAAAAGAGACACAGGGTGAAAAACAGAAAAAGAGACACAGGGTGAAAAACAGAAAAAGAGACACAGGGTGAAAAACAGAAAAAGAGACACAGGGTGAAAAACAGAAAAAGAGACACACAGGGTGAAAAACAGAGAGAGAGAGAGAGAGAGAGAGAGAGAGACAGGGTGGGAAACAGAGAGAGAGAGAGAGACAGGGTGGGAAACAGAGAGACAGGGTGGGAAACAGAGAGAGAGAGACAGGGTGGAAAACAGAGACAGGGTGGAAAACAGAGGAAGAGAGAGAGAGAAGGTGGAAAACAGAGAGAGAGAGACAGGGTGGAAAACAGAGAGAGAGAGAGAGGGTGGAAAACAGAGAGAGAGAGAGGGTGGAAAACAGAGAGAGAGAGAGGGTGGAAAACAGAGAGAGAGAGAGGGTGGAAAACAGAGAGAGAGAGAGAGGGTGGAAAACAGAGAGAGAGAGAGAGGGTGGAAAACAGAGAGAGAGAGAGAGGGTGGAAAACAGAGAGAGAGAAAGAGAGGGTGGAAAACAGAGAGAGAGATAGGGTGAAAAACAGAGAGAGAGAGATAGGGTGAAAAACAGAGAGAGAGAGATAGGGTGAAAAACAGAGAGAGAGAGATAGGGTGAAAAACAGAGAGAGAGAGATAGGGTGAAAAACAGAGAGAGAGAGAGATAGGGTGAAAAACAGAGAGAGAGAGAGATAG
Source organism: Thysanoteuthis rhombus (assembly GCA_963457665.1). Taxonomy (NCBI): domain Eukaryota; kingdom Metazoa; phylum Mollusca; class Cephalopoda; order Oegopsida; family Thysanoteuthidae; genus Thysanoteuthis; species Thysanoteuthis major. The sequence continues at coordinate 48,225,773 of OY735212.1, read as the reverse complement.
GGTGAAAAACAGAGAGAGAGAGAGATAGGGTGAAAAACAGAGAGAGAGAGAGATAGGGTGAAAAACAGAGAGAGAGAGAGATAGGGTGAGAAACAGAGAGAGAGAGATAGGGTGAGAAACAGAGAGAGAGAGATAGGGTGAGAAACAGAGAGAGAGAGATAGGGTGAGAAACAGAGAGAGAGAGATAGGGTGAGAAACAGAGAGAGAGAGATAGGGTGAAAAACAGAGAGAGAGAGAGATAGGGTGAAAAACAGAGAGAGAGAGATAGGGTGAAAAACAGAGAGAGAGAGATAGGGTGAAAAACAGAGAGAGAGAGATAGGGTGAAAAACAGAGAGAGAGAGATAGGGTGAAAAACAGAGAGAGAGAGATAGGGTGGAAAACAGAGAGAGAGAGAAAGATGATGTGGAGAACAGAGAGAGAGAGAGAGAAAGATGATGTGGAGAACAGAGAGAGAGAGAGAAAGACGAGCTGGAGAACAGAGAGAGAGAGAGAAAAAGACGAGGTGGAGAACAGAGAGAAAGAGAGAGAAAGACGAGGTGGAGAACAGAGAGAAAGAGAGAGAAAGACGAGGTGGAGAACAGAGTGAGAGAGAGAGAGATGAGGTGAAGAACAGAGTGAGAGAGAGAGAAATGAGGTGAAGAACAGAGAGAGAGAGAGAGATGAGGTAAAGAACAGAGAGAGAGAGATGAGGTGAAGAACAGAGAGAGAGAGAGAGATGAGGTGGAAAACAGAGAGAGAGAGAGAGAGAGATAAAATGGAGAACAGAGAGAGAGAGATGAGGTGGAGAACAGAGAGAGAGAGAGATGAGGTGGAGAACAGAGAGAGAGAGATGAAGTGGAGAACAGAGAGAGAGAGATGAAGTGGAGAACAGAGAGAGAGATGAAGTGGAGAACAGAGAGAGAGATGAAGTGGAGAACAGAGAGAGAGATGAAGTGGAGAACAGAGAGAGAGAGATGAAGTGGAGAACAGAGAGAGAGAGATGAAGTGTAGAACAGAGAGAGAGAGATGGAGTGGAGAACAGAGAGAGAGAATGGATGAGGTGGAGAACAGAGAGAGAGAATGGATGAGGTGGAGAACAGAGAGAAAGAATGGATGAGGTGGAGAACAGAGAGAGAGAATGGATGAGGTGGAGAACAGAGAGAGAGAATGGATGAGGTGGAGAACAGAGAAAGAGAATGGATGAGATGGAGAACAGAGAGAGAGAATGGATGAGGTGGAAAACAGAGAGAAAGAGAGATGAGGTGGAGAACAGAGAGAAAGAATGGATGAGGTGGAGAACAGAGAGAAAGAATGGATGAGGTGGAGAACAGAGAGAGGGTGGAGAACACAGAGAGAGAGAGGGTGGAGAACACAGAGAGAGAGAGGGTGGAGAACACAGAGAGAGAGAGGGTGGAGAACACACAGAGAGAGAGGGTGGAGAACACACAGAGAGAGAGAGGGTGGAAAACACACAGAGAGAGAGGGTGGAGAACACACAGAGAGAGACAGGGTGGAGAACACACAGAGAGAGAGGGTGGAGAACACACAGAGAGAGAGGGTGGAGAACACACAGAGAGAGAGGGTGGAGAACACACAGAGAGAGAGGGTGGAGAACACACAGAGAGAGAGGGTGGAAAACAGAGAGAGAGAGGGTGGAAAACACAGAGAGAGAGAGGGTGGAGAACACACAGAGAGAGAGGGTGGAGAACACACAGAGAGAGAGGGTGGAGAACACAGAGAGAGAGAGGGTGGAGAACACAGAGAGAGAGAGGGTGGAGAACACACAGGGAGAGAGGGTGGAGAACACACAGGGAGAGAGGGTGGAGAACACACAGGGAGAGAGGGTGGAGAACACACAGAAAGAGAGGGTGGAGAACACACAGGGAGAGAGGGTGGAGAACACACAGGGAGAGAGGGTGGAGAACACACAGGGAGAGAGGGTGGAGAACACACAGGGAGAGAGGGTGGAGAACACACAGGGAGAGAGGGTGGAGAACACACAGGGAGAGAGTGTGGAGAACACAGAGAGAGAGGGTGGAGAACACACAGAGAGAGAGGGTGGAGAACACAGAGAGAGAGAGAGTGGAGAACACACAGAGAGAGAGGGTGGAGAACACAGAGAGAGAGAGGGTGGAGAACACACAGAGAGAGAGGGTGGAGAACACACAGAGAGAGAGGGTGGAGAACACACAGAGAGAGAGGGTGGAGAACACACAGAGAGAGAGGGTGGAGAACACACAGAGAGAGAGGGTGGAAAACAGAGAGAGAGAGGGTGGAAAACACAGAGAGAGAGAGGGTGGAGAACACACAGAGAGAGAGGGTGGAGAACACACAGAGAGAGAGGGTGGAGAACACACAGGGAGAGAGGGTGGAGAACACACAGGGAGAGAGGGTGGAGAACACACAGGGAGAGAGGGTGGAGAACACACAGGGAGAGAGGGTGGAGAACACACAGGGAGAGAGGGTGGAGAACACACAGGGAGAGAGGGTGGAGAACACACAGAGAGAGAGGGTGGGGAACACACAGAGAGAGAGGGTGGAGAACACACAGAGAGAGAGGGTGGAGAACACACAGAGAGAGAGGGTGGAGAACACACAGAGAGAGAGGGTGGAGAACACACAGAGAGAGAGGGTGGAGAACACACAGAGAGAGAGGGTGGAGAACACACAGAGAGAGAGGGTGGAGAACACACAGAGAGAGAGGGTGGAGAACACACAGAGAGAGAGGGTGGAGAACGGAGAGAGAGGGTGGAGAACAGAGAGAGAGGGTGGAGAACAGAGAGAGAGGGTGGAGAATAGAGAGAGAGGGTGGAGAACAGAGACAGAGGGTGGAGAACAGAGACAGAGGGTGGAGAAGAGAGAGAGAGGGTGGAAAACAGAGAGAGAGAGGGTGGAGAACAGAGAGAGAAAGAGTGTGGAGAACAGAGAGGGAGAGGGTGGAGAACAGAGAGGGAGAGGGTGGAGAACAGACAGAGAGAAAGATGAGGTGGAAACAGACAGAGTGAAAGGGGGGGTGGAGAACAGAGAGAGAGAGAGAGTGTGTGTGGAGAATAGAGAGAGAGAGAGAGTGTGTGTGGAGAATAGAGAGAGAGAGAGAGTGTGTGTGGAGAATAGAGAGAGAGAGAGTGTGTGTGGAGAATAGAGAGAGAGTGGAGAATAGAGAGAGATTGTGGAAAATAGAGAGAGAGTGTGGAGAAGAGAGTGAGGGTGGAGAACAGAGAGAGAGGGTGGAGAACAGAGAGGGAGAGGGTGGAGAACAGAGAGGGAGAGGGTGGAGAACAGAGAGGGAGAGGGTGGAGAACAGAGAGGGAGAGGGTGGAGAACAGAGAGGGAGAGGGTGGAGAACAGAGAGGGAGAGGGTGGAGAACAGAGAGGGAGAGGGTGGAGAACAGAGAGGGAGAGGGTGGAGAACAGAGAGGGAGAGGGTGGAGAACAGAGAGGGAGAGGGTGGAGAACAGAGAGGGAGAGGGTGGAGAACAGAGAGGGAGAGGGTGGAGAACAGAGAGGGAGAGGGTGGAGAACAGAGAGGGAGAGGGTGGAGAACAGAGAGGGAGAGGGTGGAGAACAGAGAGGGAGAGGGTGGAGAACAGAGAGGGAGGGTGGAGAACAGAGAGGGAGAGGGTGGAGAACAGAGAGGGAGAGGGTGGAGAACAGACAGAGAGAAAGATGAGGTGGAGAACAGACAGAGTGAAAGAGAGGGGTGGAGAACAGAGAGAGAGAGAGTGTGTGTGGAGAATAGAGAGAGAGAGTGTGTGTGGAGAATAGAGAGAGAGAGTGGAGAATAGAGAGAGATTGTGGAAAATAGAGAGAGAGTGTGGAGAATAGAGAGAGAGTGTGGAGAATAGAGAGAGAGTGTGGAGAATAGAGAGAGAGTGTGGAGAATAGAGAGAGAGAGAGTGTGGAAATAGAGAGAAAGAGAGACTGTTGAGAATAGAGAGAGAGAGTGTTGAGAATAGAGAGAGAGAGAGTGTTGAGAATAGAGAGAGAGAGAGTGTTGAGAATAGAGAGAGAGAGAGTGTTGAGAATAGAGAGAGAGAGAGTGTTGAGAATAGAGAGAGAGAGAGTGTTGAGAATAGAGAGAGAGAGAGTGTTGAGAATAGAGAGAGAGAGAGTGTTGAGAATAGAGAGAGAGAGAGTGTTGAGAATAGAGAGAGAGAGAGTGTTGAGAATAGAGAGAGAGAGAGTGTTGAGAATAGAGAGAGAGAGAGTGTTGAGAATAGAGAGAGAGAGAGTGTTGAGAATAGAGAGAGAGAGAGTGTTGAGAATAGAGAGAGAGAGAGTGTTGAGAATAGAGAGAGAGAGAGTGTTGAGAATAGAAAGAGAGATAGAATGTGGAGAATCGAAAGAGAGATAGAGTGTGGAGAATCGAAAGAGAGATAGAGTGTGAAATATAGAGATAGAGTGTGGAGAATAGAGATAGAGTGTGGAGAATAGAGATAGAGTGTGGAGAATAGAGATAGAGTGTGGAGAATAGAGATAGAGTGTGGAGAATAGAGATAGAGTGTGGAGAATAGAGAGAGAGTGTGGAGAATAGAGAGAGAGTGTGGAGAATAGAGAGAGAGTGTGGAGAATAGAGAGAGAGTGTGGAGAATAGAGAGAGAGTGTGGAGAATAGAGAGAGAGTGTGGGGAATAGAGAGAGAGTGTGGAGAATAGAGAGATAGAGAGTGTGTGGAGAATAGAGAGAGAGAGTGGAGAATAGAGAGAGAGAATGTGTGTGGAGAATAGAGAGAGAGAGTGTGTGTGTGAAGAATAGAGAGAGAGAGAGAGTGTGTGGAGAATAGAGAGAGAGAGAGTGTGTGGAGAATAGATAAAGAGAGAGTGTGTGGAGAATAGATAGAGAGAGAGAGTGTGTGGAGAAGAGAGAGAGAGAGTGCGGAGAATAGAGAGAGAGAGAGTGTGGAGAATAGAGAGAGAGAGAGTGTGGAGAATAGAGAGAGAGAGGGAGTGTGGAGAATAGAGAGAGAGAGGGAGTGTGGAGAATAGAGAGAGAGAGGGAGTGTGGAGAATAGAGAGAGAGAGGGAGTGTGGAGAATAGAGAGAGAGAGGGAGTGTGGAGAATAGAGAGAGAGAGGGAGTGTGGAGAATAGAGAGAGAGAGGGAGTGTGGAGAATAGAGAGAGAGAGGGAGTGTGGAGAATAGAGAGAGAGAGGGAGTGTGGAGAATAGAGAGAGAGAGGGAGTGTGGAGAATAGAGAGAGAGAGAGAGTGTGGAGAATAGAGAGAGAGAGGGAGTGTGGAGAATAGAGAGAGAGAGGGAGTGTGGAGAATAGAGAGAGAGTGTGGAGAATAGAGAGAGAGTGTGGAGAATAGAGATAGAGTGTGTGGAGAACAGAGAGAGAGACAGAAGGTGGAGAACAGAGAGAGAGAGAGAGAAGGTGGAGAACAGAGAGAGAGAGAGAGAGAAGGTGGAGAACAGAGAGAGAGAGAGAGAGAGAGAAGGTGGAGAACAGAGAGAGAGAGAGAAGGTGGAGAACAGAGAGAGAGAGAAGGTGGAGAACAGAGAGAGAGAGAAGGTGGAGAACAGAGAGACACAGTGTAGACAACAGAGAGACACAGTGTAGACAACAGAGAGACACAGTGTAGACAACAGAGAGACACAGTGTAGACAACAGAGAGACACAGTGTAGACAACAGAGAGACACAGTGTAGACAACAGAGAGACACAGTGTAGACAACAGAGAGACACAGTGTAGACAACAGAGAGACACAGTGTAGACAACAGAGAGACACAGTGTAGACAACAGAGAGACACAGGGTAGACAACAGAGAGACACAGGGTAGACAACAGAGAGACACAGGGTAGACAACAGAGAGACACAGGGTAGACAACAGAGAGACACAGGGTAGACAACAGAGAGACACAGGGTAGACAACAGAGAGACACAGGGTAGACGACAGAGGGACACAGGGTAGACGACAGAGAGACACAGGGTAGACGACAGAGAGACACAGGGTAGACAACAGAGAGACACAGGGTAGACGACAGAGGGACACAGGGTAGACGACAGAGAGACACAGGGTAGACGACAGAGAGACACAGGGTAGACGACAGAGAGACACAGGGTAGACGACAGAGAGACACAGAGTAGACGACAGAGAGACACAGAGTAGACGATAGAGAGACACAGAGTAGACGACAGAGGGACAGGGAAAAGAAAGAGAGAGGGGAAGAGAAAAGAAAAGAGAGAGAGGGGGAAGAGAAAAGAAAAGAGAGAGAGGGGGAAGAGAAAAGAGAGAGAGAAAGTAAAGATGGACAAGAAAGAGAGAAAGTAAAGACAGACAAGAAAGAGAGAAAGTAAAGACAGACAAGAAAGAGAGAAAGTAAAGACAGACAAGAAAGAGAGAAAGTAAAGACAGACAAGAAAGAGAGAAAGTAAAGACAGACAAGAAAGAGAGAAAGTAAAGACAGACAAGAAAGAGAGAAAGTAAAGACAGACAAGAAAGAGAGAAAGTAAAGACAGACAAGAAAGAGAGAAAGTAAAGACAGACAAGAAAGAGAGAAAGTAAAGACAGACAAGAAAGAGAGAAAGTAAAGACAGACAAGAAAGAGAGAAAGTAAAGACAGACAAGAAAGAGAGAAAGTAAAGACAGACAAGAAAGAGAGAAAGTAAAGACAGACAAGAAAGAGAGAAAGTAAAGACAGACAAGAAAGAGAGAAAGTAAAGACAGACAAGAAAGAGAGAAAGTAAAGACAGACAAGAAAGAGAGAAAGTAAAGACAGACAAGAAAGAGAGAAAGTAAAGACAGACAAGAAAGAGAGAAAGTAAAGACAGACAAGAAAGAGAGAAAGTAAAGACAGACAAGAAAGAGAGAGAGAGTAAACACAGACGGAAAGAGAGAGAGAGAGTAAACACAGACGGAAAGAGAGAGAGAGAGTAAACACAGACGGAAAGAGAGAGAGAGAGTAAACACAGACGGAAAGAGAGAGAGAGTAAACACAGACGGAAAGAGAGAGAGAGTAAACACAGACGGAAAAAGAGAGAGAGTAAACACAGACGGAAAGAGAGAGAGTAAACACAGACAAGAAAGAGACAGAGAGTAAACACAGACAAGAAAGAGAGAGAGAGTAAACACAGACAAGAAAGAGAGAGAGAGAGTAAACACAGACAAGAAAGAGAGAGAGAGAGTAAACACAGACAAGAAAGAGAGAGAGAGAGTAAACACAGACAAGAAAGAGAGAGAGAGAGTAAACACAGACAAGAAAGAGAGAGAGAGAGTAAACACAGACAAGAAAGAGAGAGAGAGTAAACAGACGGAAAGAGAGAGAGTAAACACAGACGAGAAAGAGAGAGAGTAAACACAGACGAGAAAGAGAGAGAGTAAACACAGACGAGAAAGAGAGAGAGTAAAGACAGACAAGAAAGAGAGAGAGTAAACACAGACGAGAAAGAGAGAGAGTAAACACAGACGAGAAAGAGAGAGAGTAAACACAGACGAGAAAGAGAGAGAGTAAAGACAGACGAGAAAGAGAGAGAGTAAAGACAGACAAGAAAGAGAGAGAGTAAAGACAGACAAGAAAGAGAGAGAGTAAAGACAGACAAGAAAGAGAGAGAGTAAAGACAGACAAGAAAGAGAGAGAGCAAACACAGACAAGAAAGAGAGAGAGTAAAGACAGACAAGAAAGAGAGATCAAAGTTGGACAAGGAAGAGAGATCAAAGTTGGACAAGAAAGAGATATCAAAGTTGGACAAGAAAGAGATATCAAAGTTGGACAAGAAAGAGATATCAAAGTTGGACAAGAAAGAGATATCAAAGTTGGACAAGAAAGAGAGATTAAAATTGGAGAAGAAAGAGAGATTATAGGTACAAAAGGAAGAGGGAGATTATAGATTGAGAAGGAAGAGAAAGATTATAGGTAGGGAAAGAAGAGAAAGATTATAGGTAGGGAAAGAAGAGAAAGATTATAGGTAGAGAAGGAAGAGAAAGATTATAGGTAGAGAAGGAAGAGAAAGATTATAGGTAGAGAAGGAAGAGAAAGATTATAGGTAGAGAAGGAAGAGAAAGATTATAGGTAGAGAAGGAAGAGAAAGATTATAGGTAAAGAAGGAAGAGAGAGATTATAGGTAGAGAAGGAAGAGAGAGATTATAGGTAGAGAAGGAAGAGAGAGATTATAGGTAGAGAAGGAAGAGAGAGATTATAGGTAGAGAAGGAAGAGAGAGATTATAGGTAGAATAGAGGTAGAGATGAAAGAAAAAGAAAGAAAGATGCAGAAAAGAATGAGCAGCAGAGAGTTGATATCACTTACACTGACTTAGAGGGAATGGTAGTGGTACTAATAGTTGTTATGATAGTATTTCCTGGCACTTTAAAATAATATTGAAAGTTGACAGAGTGAAGAAATCGAGGACTAGGCTGCTAGCAGTGCATTAGCATAGTGGCACAGCCTGTGCAAAACAACCAGCTTAACTGGCATATAACATGTGACTTTAGCAGTAGTTATTTATTCGCCTCCCCATGAGGGCTAGCCAGAAATTGTCCAGTTCCATCAGCACTTACCTAGTGATATGATAGTTTCATTTGGCTGATAGAATAAAGAAAACCTGAGAACAGACAAATAACACAATTCCATACACAGGTAGCAAAACTGTGCCAACATTCCTTAGTGCCTACCCACTCAACTTGCATATACACACATGCATATGTTATATCATATAGGATAATTGGGAGGAGAGTATTAAAAAAAAAAATCTGTCTTAAATGCCTCAGCAGTCAGAATCCATGCATGCAGTAGCAGAAACAGAATACAAGCACATTCACTAAACAGTGATGGAAACATGGATTGATTAACAGGTATGTAAGGATTTACTGAAATTGTTGACACAGAATGACATAGGAAATATCTCACAATATGAAAGGCAGATTTCAATCAATGGTGGTATGGGCTGCTATGGTAACTAAAATCATCATGCAAGGTGCCAATGTGTAGGTGGGATAAACCACCACAATACACCACCAGAGAACATTTAATGAATATGTACTATCCCGAAGATACACACAACTAAAAAGTTTTATGTTCATGAATATTGTCGATAATGGTTAACTCAAGAAAAAATGTCCAATAAATTATATACAGACAAGAATTTAATCATAAAACACATTTATCTAATGTCACAAGCCATTCCATTAGATATACATCTAAATTTCATTTGAACAATTATAGGAACATCATGATATGAATGCGTACAATTTAATAATCTATCTATATGATAAGTGCAAGTTTTTTCTGTATTTCTCAGTCCATAGGAATGAGTCTTCAACTTGAATATAACAATTTTGCTGATTGAAACGTCTACCTACTATTTGAAACAAAGAACTCATCCACTAAACGAGTTGAGTCTCTTTTAGATGAAACATCAGATGAAAATGATGAGACAAACATTTATTTTCACTATTAATAGCTTAGAAGAAATAAACTTTAAAGTAAGTAAGAGAATGCATTCTCGTGTATATTAGTTTTTTTCTAAAAAAAATCATTTCATAAAAATCTGAATTTTCTCACAGGTATTCATTAGTTACATATAGTAAATATATATTTTTTCCTGAAGCTATAACACCACTGAGTTCTACACTCCTGAATATTTTGTATAATGGATTACTTGAATAAAATTTTGCCAATGATATCCAATTTTCATTTAAAAGAAAAAAGAAATCACAGAAAAGATTCTATTCAATACTACCAGCAATTTCATTTGTTACTTTTCCATCTGAACACTGTTTGAACAATCATAGGAACATGCAAGATTACAAGGTAAACAATTGATGTTATCAAAGTATAGCAAATTATTCAGTTTAAAAAAATAGTCTGAATATAGTTGAAACATGCAATCTATAACTGACTAAACTTTGCTTCAGAGCTTTTTTCACTCAACACAAAAAGTTGCTAATTACATACCCTTTGGTTATTGGGGTCGAAAATATACAGTGTGAATTTCATAAAAGTAGATTCTTTTTTTCATCCTAATGTGACATACTAGGTCAGTATGTACTATTAAAACTGCTTGGTTTCTCTACATAATCAATAAAAGAGGTCATTATACAATCGATTGTAATAGGATTGAAATTCATTATTCATGTACTGAGAAATAAATTGTATTACATAATGATATTTTCAAATGACCCTATATTCAGTATGAAACATATTTTGAAAATAATGGTTTCATGAACCCTTATTCCTTGCATTATAACTGCAATCAATGCAGGTTTTAAAGATGAAAATAGAAGCTTATAAATATCAATGAGAAAATGGTTCATTTTTCTCAGTATGTAAAGCATACAAGTTAAACTTAGAGTGTGATTTAAGATATTATTTGCAGAGGAATAAATTGTGAAAAATCTCTTTTGCAATTTGTGCAAAATACCTTATACAAGAACTTCGATAACATAGTGAGCATTATGATTTTTCATAACTTTTGAAAAATTCAATTGTATCAATAGTGAAAAAACTTTTTTTTTAAAAAGATTCTTGAAAATTTGCCAGATAAGGTAGCTTTAAACATAAATAATGAAATTCCAAAAAAAGTTTTCAAGCCAAAACTATTAACCGCAAATCATAAAAAACAATTTTTTTTAAAAAAATGATAGAATTAGGAGGGGAAAAAAAAATCAATTGACATACATATAAACTATACATTGCTTCATTTCATTCAATAATAAAAAAAAAGGTGAAGGACAACTACTACTAAACAAAGATTATATTTGAAATATCACAAGAAAGAAGAAATTAAAACAAGTTTCGATATTTCAGAATATAATACCATCTCATGTAACGAAGTATAATCCACATATATAGAACACAATGTGCATCTATATCTCTAAGCATATATTGTGTATGTAACACTTTTCAATGAGTGCACGCATAATACACTCTGATCCTAGGTAGCAGTACCTAGGGGAGCAACATTGATCCTTGGCCAAGTGCACAGATACTACACTCTGATCATAGGCAAAGGACTGTACTATATGTAAATAATCTACAAGTTAATGTCATTTTTCAAGGACACTTTGCCAGTGCATGTAATGTCATAAAAATTACTTGAACCTAGTCTGGTACATCGTCATATTGAGCAACACTCAGAATTCTAAAGGACTATATTGGTGTAAGAGCAAATGCTGACACCAAACTAGTATTATTGACATTTCTCATAGGAATCTTCAAAATCTAACTTGCTAAAGACATGCCTGGGACCCCCTTAATACATACAGGAAATTTCATGGGATATGCAGAATGATTCTTTAGTTTTGATGTCACATTCAGGATCACTGGCATACAATTTAGCAAATACAAGTCTGGCTCAGACTTTGAATGAGCTCTCCTGTAATAACAAAAAAAAAAAAAAAAATGAATGTCTAACAGCAAATTTGGAATTAGCACCCTTGAATTATCCTATTTCTGTTGCATGACTAATTCGACTCTAAAATACTTTGACCAGCATAGTTTATCCAAAATCAGTACAGGACTATGAATAACTTTTCTCTTTGATTGTGATTTATAAGGGATAGCACATTGGATATTCTCCTATTGTGATTAATTGCAGTATTCTCAAGAACCACTTATCCAAACAACTTCAAACTCGACATATACTGCCTTAGGACCTGATCAATACACCAACTGAAGTTCAACTCAATAAAGTGCTGACTTTTTGAGGTAGATTAAGGCGGATGGTGGTCATTTTGAATTATAGGATTTTCCCTTCACAATACAATTTTTGTAGACTTTTTTTCCTCTCATTCAGAATGTATTTGTGAGAAGTCAAGTTACAAATTTACTGGACTAAAGATCTAACAACAACTCTCAAGAAAATGAAACAGTTGATTCATAAAAAATTTGAACTATCTGTAAGCATGTCTCCAATAGATTGTCATCTCATGGGATATATTCTCAAGAATCTTACTGTTCAACTACATGAGCAAAATATTGAATGTACAAATACGTTTCGCCAATGATTTGCAATTTGGCTTCAAAATGAAAACTCAAAGAACTAACATCAATAAAACTAACCACAATATTTGGTATTCCCATTGTTTAGAGGAGCTAATCTTAACATGATTGCAATCAATGATTCTGGATTAATTCCCTTTGAATTGGATCTTGGGAAAAAGAAAAAAAATTTTAAAAAAAGATTGTTACGTTATTCTCAATGGTTTTCTTGGACTAACATTTTTATAATGGACAACATATCGATTCATGAAGAAACTAAAGTACAATTTTTGGAAAACCACAAAATAAAATATCTTCCCCCTTAATCACTGATGCTTAATCCTAACAAAGATTTTTTTTTTTGCAGTTTGGGAAGGAATTGTTAAAACATATTTTCAGCAATACAATCAAGAATTACATCACCTCAGGGGTGGATCCAGCCTTTGCAGCTGAGGGTCTTTCAAAATTTGAAAATTAAAAAATGCTATATTAACTATTATTTCACACGAACAAAAGAATCCGGCATTGCTGCTTTTTTTTTTTTTATTCCCTAAATAAATGCAATCATATGAGTTTGTTATAATTCTTTTGAGATTTTTATATTCTAAATTGAGACAAAATTGTTCCAGAAAATTGTCAAAAAATGATCCAAAAATTCATCCTGAATTGAAACACAAGATATCCAAAAATATCTAGATATCAGGGCCAGTACCAATTATCAAAACTGAAAATAGGACTATACATTTTGTTCCTTTGTGTCCTTTGAGAATCCCCTTCTGGTCATACAAGGGACATAATTTGGTTGGTTAAGTGAAACTTATCATTTGATTTTATTTGATGTGTTATAAATCATTATTCATTTTTATGACTACTTTTCACCTTTCATTTTGAATTTTTTCAACTTTTCCAAATTCATATTCATGCCACACTTTAATGGAAAAACTTTCCCCTAAAAAGTTTGAAAGCTTGAAATGGACCAACGGAAGAAAAAAAGGAAAAAAAAATTGGTGCCAAAGTTTAATTTTCCCACCCTAAAATTGACATCTTTGGAAATGGACACATTTGACTTGACACCAGTCCATATTATTCAAACATCATCTTGAAAATGTAAACAAATAACGTGTATTTACGAAAGTTAACAAGTAACTTTTTGATGAAAGAATTATTTTTTGTCCTTTCAATCCCAAAAAGTCGAAAAAAGTAAAATTCTTAATTAAAACATATAAGCAAACAACATATCGATCAGATATTAATGCAAATATTGAATCAAAACTTTTTAATTAATTGAAATTTCCAAAATTTTCTATGATTTCATAAGGTGGCTAAATCTTGTAAAGACAACTATACCTTTAAAAAAAAAAAGGTCATACATTTTACAGACTTTGTACGACTTTTTGGGCCACTTCAAAGCAAAGATTAATAGATTATTTATTCTGGTCGTAAATCATCGTCAGTCTTTAAGTGTTGTTGTTTGACATAGACCTCTGGGGATCCACGTTGTGATGTCCAGGGGTTGTCTGCCATTTACACAACATGACCAGCTCATTGCCATCCAAGTTTTTTTTTGGATTCTATGATTTGTGCAAAATTTTACTCATTTAATTACTTGAATCAATTATTAGTACTAATTCAGGTAAAATATTTATACTACAATGTTGACATTCTGGACTCATCGAATGTGATTGTAATTTACAGTAGTCTGTAACCACACTGATGCCTTTTGACCTAGATGATAATTCCAAATTTCGGTTTTACTTGGCCTGGCGGATTTGATTAGAAAATAGAAAGAAACTGGAGGATTTCTCCCAGTGTCATAGCAAGATCCTCAGTACCGGGGGGTAAAGATAATTTTGGTGCGCTCATCCTTAAAATGTTTTAATTATTTTTTCTGTGACTCATTAAAACTTTTGTTTGTAATTCTTATATGAATTAATTCATGCTGAGAACCAATGTAGAAACAAAAATCAACATGTTAATGTTTCCTGTAGCTTTAAGGATTATCACAGAAAAATATCTGGTGTGAGTACTTATTTAAAATCAAATGAAACATTTCAAAATTAAAAGCAAGATTAACCCTTACTCTCAGGTCAAACCCTTTTTTCATTTCAATTTCAAAATTAGTCAGAAAAAATGCAAACCCGTGGTATAGTCAATCTAAGATTAAATTAAACATTTTAAAATTAAAATTGTTTCGTTTAATCTGTATTTTTGAGCCCTAAAATTAAATTCAGAACATTCAAATTCAGAAATGACCACAACTAAGGTGTATAAAAACATTGGATTGTATTTGTGCAATAATGATATACATTGTAATTGGGATGCTAAACTTCATAACAAAAGTCACATTAAACAAAAACAGCTCTGATTCTGATACTTATGATATTGCAATACATTTTAGAATTTTTATAGAGGTATCTATATTCTACAGTTAGCTCATAAATCTATAACATATACAAAACATAAAAAAGCATTATTTAATTATTTTACATTTTAAACATAAAATGAAAGCAAAACGGAGCAGTATGAAAAATGTATAGAGCAACTAGCCTCTTCTGTCCAAGCTTTATCCTTGCAAAGGAAAAAAAAAATGTACATCATAAGAGTTTTGCACACTCTTGCAACTATGAATTACAGTGAACATTGATTATGAATGGAGGGAGAACTAGCATTTCTGTCTTTCTTTCAAATTATTTTTTACCAGTGGACTGAAACTCACAGACAACGTGACTGAAAATGATCCCTCTCAAAACTATGGACAATACTTTGCTGATGTCCTAAATGTCAAGACAAAGATACCAGTTCTGTTTATCTGATTGTCCCAGTATCACTTCTTTGCTGACACTCAGGTCAAGAAAACACAAAGAATACATTATTGCGAAAAAAGATCCAGTCAGATCATAAAATGTAGTTCAGAAATAGCCTATTGGGCCCAAGCTATTGTGAGCACCCAGACTTAAGATTAGGGAATTCTCTTATTTTGACTTTTTAAAAATGTTTTTCAGACACACAACAGGCATCACAGGCATTTGGAGCCTCAGGCGACTACTTGTGTTGCTGGTATTTTTGGCAAAAGGAATTTTGCCACCCTTCACACTTGCACCTGATGCGACTGCACCCAACCCGTCACTACGCCACTGATTTTTCTATCTTCAAGGAAGAATAAGAGACAAGAAACAATTTTCATTTTAGTTTATTCATTTAATCATGAATAGATATATATTAGTTAATACACCCAAGGTTGTTCCCATCTCTGATATCTTATCAGATCTCGTCCCTAATACTCTAATCAATTCAATAATCTAATACTTATTGCATAATACATCTATAAATATATATGGTGTAATCCCATCTCTAATATTTCATCATTTTAGTCAGTTCCAGCCTTCCATAGTTACTTTTAAAGTTGGTTGAACATTTCTATAGTCAGAAGTACTATTTTCTCACGCGAAAATCAACTTGATCATTAGTTTTTTTTGTGTGCCTTTTTTTCTCCTCTCAATGCATGAGTGCAACTTCAAATCAATTCTCTGAAATTTCACTTGAGTCAATAAAACCCATTTGAATTTTTTCTATTATCTTTGATATTTTGCGATTCAATATTTTGTCAGGGTGATATAATAGTCTAGTCAGAAACGTATGTCCACAAGAAGCCCGCAGATTTCTTTGGCTACTTATTCTTTCTTAATCTTTTCAGTTTTATGATTCTGCATGTGAATAGGCTGAAATTATGTCCCAAGGGGATGTGAACTCAAACCAGAACATCTAAAAATTGAGAACATATAGAGACAATACATCAGCTATGGTATAGCACTAGCACAAAGCTACAGTAGAAGGTACTGCAAGTAGATCATATCTACCTGCTTTCCCATGAGAGCAAGATGTGACACAAGGTCGATCTAATGTAAGGTCCTATAGCATCATCAGTCTTTTATCGTCCATTGTTGGATATAAACCTTCCCCAGAATTCACCACATATATCTATCATGGGCGTCACAGAGCCAATACTTTCTATACCTGTCTAGTTTGTCTCACCATCTCATATTCTACCGGCCTTAGTTCCACATTTGATCTCTGGGTTGTTGTGAGTTGTCATGTCCATCGGTTCTCCTGTTTTTACGCTAATATACTGTGCTGTCTTGTGGTCTTTCCATGTGATGTTGAGCATGAATTTGTTGTGCACGTTGCATGCTTCTCAGTTCGTGGGTCAGTCTTTTGTTTAGGTTCCATGTTTCAGCTCCATAGGTAATTATCGGGAGGATGCACTGGTTGTATACTCTTCTTTTCAGGACAAACGAGATCTTCTTGTTCTTTAAGGTTGAGTTGGCTCTACCGAAGGCTTGCCATCCTTGAGTGATTCTTCACTTGATCTCCTCTTTTCAGAATGTCACGGAGATTTGTTGTCCCGAGTAGATGTAGTGGTCTATTTTGCCCAGCTTAGCGTTTTCAATTTTGATCGCGGTACATTTAATTCTGGACATATTTTTTATAAATTTTGGCTTTCAGTAACTTTTCTTACTCCATAACATAGAGCTAGAAAAAAATGACCTAGTTCTTGACTGATTGCTGACCTAGTTTTCTTTCCTTACTAAAATTTGGCAGGTTACTGGGTTTTTTTAAACTAAAATCCAGCTATTATACCAACACACATATAATCAACATCTTGCTCTAGAGAACTCATTTGCACATATGTTATATAAAAATGTAGAATAACTAAATAGAAGTTCCAGAAATATGAAGATTAAACATTATTTATCATACAGTCAACTATTATGAATTACTTTTTATCTACAATCCGTTACTCAAATGAATTAATTAAAAATTGTCGACAAAGAAAATAATTCATTTATCCACAAAACATAAAGCCAATATAAACGGAGGGGGGAGACGATGGATGCAATGATTAATCAATATAGTCGACAAATATCGATAACAAATTTCATGGTCAACTATCCATAGCACATGTTACTAACACTGGAGCTGAACTTGCTGATGTTAATTTGAAAAGCAAACATGAATATTCTTTACCCATTATTTTTGTACGTTCTCTAGTTTTTCTACACTTTGCTTTCACATAACTGGCCACCAGCTATGTAACCCTAACCCCATCTTCCTTTCATTTGAATTAAAACAAGCTAAAAGAAAGGGTGGTTATTCCTGCCAGGAAGTAGGGAGGAGCACATTTGTACCGGGTAGATTTCCTTTTTTCTTCAAATTTACAGCTACGTACAATACCAATCTCTTCAGGTGTGAGAGAAAGAGAAAGAGAGAGGGGGGAAAGACAAAGACAGGAAGAAATCATTACCAACAGAATTAAGAGTTGAATTTTAGCAAATATGATAAAATATAATTTGAAAATAAAATCAAGATCAAGTAGTACTTAATCGCGTCAGACTAGGGTTTTGGGTTGAAAGAGGGGTGATTTTCCATACAGTCACAGTTCGAAGTTTCTGGGAGTCAACCATTAGTAACTTTGTTGATGAATTTCACCATGTCTTTTAACCCTACTTGGTAGATCTGAGGATTTGGGGATTTTCATTAGCTGAAACATAGAACCTAACCAAGAGACTGATCAACAAACTGAGAAGCCATGTTGCAAGAATGGTGGACAACCTATGGACATCAAGACTCACAATATGGATCCCCAGAGATCACACGCTCAACCGAGGCCAGCCGAGTACTAGATCGAGAGACAAGTTAAAACTTAAAAAATACTGATTCCGTGATGCTCACGATAGAGAAGTGTTGCGAATCCTAGGAAGGTCTATATTCGCTGGACGTTAAGAGACTGATGCTGAAAAGAAAGGGTAGGAGAGAAATAAGACAAATATCAAAGATAACTGCCTCCTCCCTTCCTTATTCTATGTTATATAGTGTCCCCGTCATTCTCACCTCCAACTCAGTAATCAACAGCTCACCTGAATCAAATGTCGGCCCCCTCTGATCACACCAAGAGGAAGTAATCTACCTAACCTTGTCAAAACATGCAATTCACAAAATAACATGCTTTCTTGCCACCCTTTCAGCTTCATTTTTTGAACTGGAAGAGACTTTCTTCTTGGAAATCATTAGTCGATGAAGTAATTGAAGGTCCAGAATAAGGTTTTTACAAGAGAAAAAAGAAAAGAAAAAAAGAAATAGATTGATAGGTAAAAACACATACTGAAATTTGGTTGGGGTTGAAGAACTTTCAATACATTTTTTTTTACTCTATGTTTATATATATATATATATATATATATATATATATATATATATATATATATATATAGAGAGAGAGAGAGAGAGAGAGAGAGAGAGAGAGAGAGAGAGAAACCTTTGGATATTTTGGGGGTTTTTCATGGGTCGGGGTGATCAATGGTTTATTAGGTCTTTTTTTCTATCAAAAATTATCTTTGAATGAAGTATTCATCTTAATTGTCTTTATTGTTAGCAGATGTCTAAAAAACCTGAAGCCAAATTTGAGAGCTGATAGCTTAATAAGAGCCATTTAATAATTGTGCAATTCACATTTAGTTAATGAGTTGATAACTGAGGGACTAATCATTCAGAATAATCAATAACAAAATAGTCGTTAATTGCAGCCCTAAAAAGGGCATCAACTTATCAGCAGCAGTTTTGGTTACATAAAGTCCATAACAGAGAGTCAAACCATGACCATCACTAAATGAGATGGATTGAACGAAACCTGTCTCACATTTCTGGCCCTAAGGGTTCCAGCAATATGGTCCTCTGAACTTTGCCAAAAATATGTATGGTTTAAGATAATGACAAAGTTCAAAAATCAATATCTCAGCTGTTTTATCACTTTTGAAAACCCAAGTGAATCTAAAACTTTAATCATATGCATTTTTACCTCAGGGGTCAAATAAAAAAGTTGGCAACAAACTTTACATTTGACAGGTCATTCAAAATGTTGACCCAATTTTTTTCTAAATTTAACAATTGGTCTGGCCTTTGGCATGATATGTACAAAATTTCATGGTGGAGCTTTGGTTACCCTGATTATGTTGATCGGTTTCTTTAATGAAGATCTTCCTTCTGCTATGGTCAATGGAAAGGCTTAAGAAAATGTCCGAGAGGCAAATGCTGTTTAGGTTAAGAGTTTGTTCCCCACAGGGAAGAAAGGGGTTTGAGACAGGAAGGAGGAGAAAAAAGAAGAAAAAAAAGCAAAGGTCCCTATAAGTAAAAAAATGTTGGTTTTACCACTACCAACTTGATGACATCCTCATCCCCCAAGGGGCTACTCCTGGTAGATCAGCAGATTACGTCACAAACACCAACCACCCACTTTTCACAGATATTTTCTTGTAATAATCTTATAATTTTTCTAATGTGAAGCAGTAACAATGGAAAAAATTTCAGGAAAAAAAAAAAATTGTTAAAATGAATTTCTGTAGATTGATATTCTAATTTAGCTGGACTATAATAGAGAAATATCAATGAAGGGTTGGGACTAGTGGGTTAATCTGTTGATCTATCAGGAGTGGGCCTTTGGGCAATGAGGATACCAACTTGGTTGGTAGTAATAAATCACTGTTGGCCAGGACTTGAAAAAGTTCCAATTTTTCAATGAGTATAAATTTTTCACTGGAGAATTTCTGAAGCCCCAAATTTAGTTGATGGAAAATTCACATTTGTGCATATGTACACAGGCCCTCCAATTGTATTTAGTGTAATAACTTTGTTCTTTAAAATCCTTGTAGCACAAGTTCCCCTTTGTCCTCCACCAAGAAATTTTATTCATTTGTCAAAGGCCTAATTTAGGAAAAAAATAGGTCAACATGTCAAATGACCTGAAAAAGGTCGAATTTGAGGTCTTTTTTTTTTTTTTTATTTGACCTCAGTGGAGAGGTGCATACAATAAAAGTTTTATATCTATTTGAGTAGTTTAAAATGGTAAATAAATTGGCTCTCTAGTAGTAGAGACAACTGAATATAATTATTAAACTTTGTCATCATCATGAAAATATTAACATTTCTAGCAAAGAATAGTTAAATCAAAAAATTATCTTACAGTATCAAGTCTAATATTCATTTTAATATGTAATGGAGTTTATTGATTGTCTAAGGAATTCAAAACAAGAATATCGTTTAAAAGAATATCTTCGCTGATCGTATAAAAGGTCAGTAAATTATCTTTACTTGATCCACGTCTAAAATTAGAAAATAGGAAAATTGTTATCAACTGAATATTACAGAAATTTCATTTGAACATTTGATTTTTGCCATCTCACTTGAAAGATAATTTCTAGCAAGGGTACAATGCTGTCGGAACTCAGTAGAAAAAAAGGCTAAAATGAATGAACAAAACAAAACATTTCCAAACATCCCCAATGGTTTCTGTCCTTCCCTGTTAACATTTACAATTTACAAAATACAATAATTTATGTACAGATCCAAATTTTGTCAGTACTGACACCTAAAAAGTTAGCAATGCACCCCTTATTTTTTTAAGGAAAAATTTAAAAATCAAATTCTAATAGAATGTATTTTTCTTGGAAGAACATATTTTTTCAGTGAAAAAGGATGAAGAACATATCAATCAGATTGGAAAAAATGAATTAAAACCTTGAAAACTAATAGCCGAGACGAATAAGCAAGAATGAACACTAAAAAAAAACTATAACTCCAAAACAAACAATTTGCATAAGCAGTTTCCTAAATTACTCTGAATTGTCTATCATCAACGATAATACAGCTGTTGTTTCTCCCTCTTGTTGAACAACAGTAGCCATTGAAGATGGAGAAGGGTTCTATCCACCTATCCTTTTTTTTAGAGAAAGACCCTTTTTGCACCTTATTTCCATGGATTCTTCCACTATTTTAGATGATTTTCTGTGGAAAATGCCTGTGAGTTCATAAATAGAATTTATTCTGACTATATTCATCAATGGAATTCTTTTTATATGATTTCACATTTTGACACCTTGTTGTCCAATTATTGACTATGAAAGCAAATCTTTTTATTTTTTAAAATTCTTCAACTTGCTAACTCTACAGTACAAGTTCTAAAGATTAAAAATTGTGATGTTACTTTTTTTTTGCTCTTGGAAACACCCAATAATTTTCGTACATAATAGTAAGTGCTTCTTCGCTTTATGCCATTTCTGCTTACAAAAATTTTTTCACAAGAACACTATTTTCAGATAGCACAGGAAACCTATTAACTATCAAAAATAAGAAGATCCCATTAATCCTAAAAAGAACGGTGTATAACCAATGCATCCTCCCAATAGTTACTTATGGAGATGAAACATGGAACCTAACCAAGAGATGGATCCGCAAATTGAGAACCATGCAACGTGCACATGAAAGAATTATGCTGGGCCTCACATGGAGAGACCACAAGACAGCACAGCACATCTGGGAAAAGACAAGAGTCAGAGACATCAAAGATTCCATTAAAAAACTCAAATGGCAGAGGGCTGGCCATGTTGCAAGAATGGCGGACAACCGAAGGACATCGTGACTCACGACATGGGTCCGCTGAGATCACATGCGCAATCGAGGCCAGCAGAATATTTGATTGAGAGACAAGCTAGACAAGTTCAGAAAGTACTGGCTCCGCGACACTCATGATAGAGAAGTGTGGCAAATCATGAGGAAGGTCTATGTCTAATGACGGATGTTGAAAGACTGATGATGATGAACTGAACATTAGGAAAAATAAAAAATCTAAAAGTTTGTGTTCGTAGCAATGAACAATTACTGTTTCATCCTTTGCTGTTGTCATAAAAAAATCTATTTTAAAATCCAGATATATTTACACGAGAATCATCAATTGTATATGAAGAACATATAGATCAAGTGGATTAGAGAGAGATCAAATTGATAAAATAAAATGATATATATTCAGCTAATTAAGATAACAATATCCAAGGCAAAGAAGTTATGGCCAGATCTAATCTACAGTGGAATTCAGAGTGCCAGATTATAAGACGAATGGTTTACATGAATATTTGGAGAACTACCACTCATTGCAACTCATCAAGTCCTACTGTCCATATGGAGCTTTGGTAGATGACATATACAGTAAACAAGTAAATATTCTAATTTCTCTACTGCCACAATTACCGTGGCTAGTAGTGCTTGCAAATATAGCACAAATGCTTAAAAAGAGAGATGCTGTTTTGCTTGATTTCTTTACACAAATCAATTTGAAAATTAATCATTCATTCCAGAAGTAATAAAAGATTTCCACTTCAGTCGATTTCCATTTCAGTCAATTTCTACCTTTAACAAGACTACTGAAGAGAATAAAACTTAAAAGATGGCTAATCCTCAGAAGTACAAACAATGTAAGTCTACAATGTTGATACATTAAATAAATGTATTTCATGTATTTATGACCAATATTATCATGATGAAATCAATGGGACACTTCAGTTGACTTGCTTTATACCAACTTATCGAGGGTTATAAACTCGCACACACTATCACCATTTCCAATATCTATGACATCTTGTTGATTAAGGAACATGCTCAATACATTATATAGCTAGAAAACACATACCTCTACCATCACCAGTGTCACTAAAAATTGAATGGAAATCAGTTCCTACTTAGCCACGATACAAGGGAGATTACAGTAAGTTTCCATTTTAAAGACTATTGTTTCAATATCAAAAATATCTCAATCTAAAAAAAAAAAAAAGACAAAAGATAATCCTGGATTAACCCCTAAATTTAGGCGATTTTCTGTGGTCCATCCTTTCAGAAAACGTCATTGAATTTTATTGAGAACTTTTGGAGATATTGTGTGGACGGATGTAAGTAAATACATGTACCATTTCTAACCTCATCGGCAGAGGTAATTCAAATCTGCAAATCAATAATTTGGATAAAATATAACTTCATGAAATTCAATGAATACAAAGTATATTTCTATAATTTATATGAGAATTAAAGAGAGAAAAAAATTGCTTGACAGTACATTTGGAAAAAAAGTTATGAACAGTACATAATCATAAGCTCTGTTGCTTTTTCCTCTGTAATGGTGAGATTTCAAGAGATTTGAATTTTCAAAATTGTGGTAGAATGAGTCAAAAGGTGGAATGGGAAGAAAAAAAAGAAAATTAAGCGCTGGAAAGGTTGGAATTAGCAAATATAGAAATAAAAGATACCATTTGAAAGCTCTTTTCCTATAGATTTGTGAAACATCAATCAAATTGAAAATAACTAATCTGAAACTAAAGTAATCCAAATGAAAAAAATGATAAAATTTTGACATGAAATTTGGTCTTCAAAAACTTCAGTACAACTAAAAATTTATAAACTTACAACAAAATTCATTACATCAATTTATAGCTAATGTTGTTCACTATTTATGCTGTAATGGACAATTAGTTTAGTTAACAATGATTTGAGAAAAAAACTGACCTGGGCCAGTATGGGTCACTTTTCAGATTAGTATTTTTTTCAAGTTCATAATTGCAACTACCACAGGGACTTTTGATCAAAAGCTATAGGTGTCAAAAAATGTCTCGAACTTATAATCTTTGATTTAATAATTATAGTAATGGGCCTATTTTAAACAAGTGATTCAAAGAGTAGCTATGTTGTTACGAGAAAGTAGGAAGATTAGGTAACATCAAAGCTGACCTTGACCAATGTTCTCCACTTAAGCGATGACGGAGACAAGCAAATGTATTTTTTTGTATACCTTATTTACAGAAAAAAAGGAGGGTAATTATGTTAATCTAAAGGTGGAGTTGTTTTCCCTTTAAAGATTTGATTGAAAGCAGATGAGACACATCTTACTGTTGATCTGAGGGCTTCCATTAGATTTTTTTCAACTATTTATCGTAAAATTTTTTCGCGCTAACTTCTAGAAAGGAGAAGTTCTTGTTAAAAAATTTCAGACTTTCACCAGAACTTGTTTCACTCAAATTTCTTGATTTTATGAAGGATCATACCAGAGACTTACATGTAATAATGAGCTATTATTTAACATTCTCTGTTACAACAGCAAAAAAGTGCAGAAGTCTCAGGATATCGATTTTCAGAACTTAAAAACTAGATCTGAAATTCCAAGCTTTCACTATTCAAAACACTGACTTTGCCAAGGCAAGACAATTATTTTCAGTTGGTTTACAAATTAACAAACTTTAGGGGATGCAGAGAACTTTCACTTCATACAATACAGGAGTAAAACATCTTGATTATTAGGAGAGGCTCAAGTACCTGAGCCCTTATTCTATTCAACAAAGACACAAAAGGTACTCTATAATCTAAATTCGTAAAATCCTGAAAGACATGGCTCCAAATTTTACTGTGAACCTAGTCAAGACCAGACTAAGTGATAGGCCAGGTAGAAATTGTGTTATATCCCTTATTAAAGAAACAAAGATAGACTCGCCTTACAAGTATGATAGAAAATGGCCTTGCCATACACAGTCTTACACTTTTAAACAGTTTACCGCAGCATATCAAGGATATAACTGGAGTCAAAACAGACTCATCCAAACAGAAACTTGACAAGCTCTCAAGCTCTCTACCCAAGGAACCAGCAGTTTCAGGTTATGCAGTCAAGAGAAAAACCGTCTCAAACAGCTTACTAGACATTTTTTTTATCAAGTGGAGGTATGAATAACACGTCCATTGCTATATTTTTCAACAGAACAATAATCATCATCATAATAATAATAATGATAATAATTCAGAATTTTATTCTTTTAACTCTGGATAAATCAGTAATAACTTTTCAAACATGAACTGGGCTAGCTTGTTACATTTGACTTTTTCATATGAGCTTCAAGAGCCATCTTGTTCTACACTTGTGAATAGTTGTGTCTGCATTCGTTCTGAGTTTATTGAAAACTTTGTATGTCTAAACTTGAAGGAAAATATATAAAATCTAATTTCTGTTCAATTCAGGCTTACAGTATGATTGAATCTAAAATTGTTCAAAATGCCCAGAACATGGAAAAGAACAACAGTTAAGGATTACAACCCAGAAATACTTCCAGAATTAGTGGAAATACACAAAGAGGAAGAAAGAAGTATCAGCAGTGTTGCCAAGGAGTATGCATTCCAAAAGAGACATTATGATGATGGGTTGTTAGTATGCCTGGTAGGAGTGGTTCTGGTGGTTAACCAATTTTAAGCCTAGATGAAGAGAGAATTATTGTCAGTGTCCTTGAATTCCTATCAGACAATTACCCTCAGGATAGAAATGATGATACAAACAGGGTGCAATTATACATCAAATCGATTGTGTATGATTGGAACAGACGGAATGATTCTTTTTAAAAAACGGCAAGCAGAATTCCAAAAGCAATGAAAGCAAGAGATTTTAATGCTTGCTCGTACTAAAAGACTAATAAAAGAGGTTAAAAACAATTTTTTCATGAGATATTATTACAAGACTACAACTTGTCTAATAAACCTCATTGTATTTTTGATTAAGATGAGACTGGTCTCTATACTGACTGAAGAGGTGATGTACTCTTTGTCAACAAATCAAGTAAGAATGCTTATATTAGATCACAAGTGCTGTCAAGTCAATGAACTCCATTCTATTTTGTATCTCTGCTACTGAGAAGTATTTCTCACCATTCATAAGGTCAAACACCTGTATGAAACTTGGACATGAACGGGCCAGATGGAGCTGTATACAGTTGTAGTGATCTAAGGTGGATGATGGATATAGATTTTGAAAGTTGGTTTATAAAGCACGTTGAAACATATGTCAGTTCTCATATTTGATAGACATCAGCTTCAATTGAGAACAACATAATCATACTTTTGTCTTCCAGATATCACATGTTCTTCAACCTCTAGATGTCAGGGTATTTACACCAGTTAGAACGGCTAAGAGAAAAATCCTAAATACATGGTTCACAGTGCTTAATGGAGAGTGTGGACCGTCACAACTCTGGTAGCAGCTACACCCGACATATGCTATCAATTCCTTCGGGGGCTATGGCTTATATCCTCCAAACAGAAATGCTGTAATGCACAGAATTGTAAATTCTCCTCAAACTCCAGATACTTCTAGGGAAAGTCCTAGAAATTTGCTAAGGAAATTCATCCTTAATGTTATCTATTCCTTCTGTATCAACTCTAGTTGCTAAATAGAAAGACAAGAAACATGCAAGAATACAGGCAAATATAGGATAAGTTTTTACAGAGGAAGAGGTTTTGAATCAAATGAGGAAAGAGGCAAAAGCTAAAGAAGAAAAGAATAAGAACCAAAACCATACATGAAAAGTGTAAACATCAATTAATATATGAAGAAAGCTCTGACTCTGTATTCTTAAGCTCTGTAAGTATTCTTAATTCTACAGAGAGTGAGTTAGGTAGATTATTAAGGCCTACAATGTCAAATCAGGAAAATAACATGAAGGTGTAACCTTTGTTATAGTGGGGTATGAGGGGTCATATTTCGCAGGCAAAATTCTACAGATGAGTAAAACACATTACAGTGACCTGCATATCAACAAGTTTAGCAAGAACATGGAAATGACCAGAGCATGAATATGTTCATGATTACCTTATACGAGACATAATTGATTGAACCTTCCATTACATGTGACAGTTGTGGCCAGTGCTCTGTGCCAGAGATGTTCAAGTACTGATAAAAGACACTAAACAGTAAACAAGTAGTTAAAAGTGTTCATGTTTGGTGTAAAATAGTTTCAAGTTACAAAACAAAACATGAAAATAAAATTTTACTCATATAACATGAGAGAAAAAAGTGAAAAAAATAGTTGGTGCTGCTCTATTTAGGGGACTATTGGAGATAGGGTAATTTTAAAATAATAAACCTTTCTATTTTTGCAACTTTGAAAATAGCTAATTTTACCATTTTGTAAATAAGAGCCATTATGTTCTAAGCACAAATTAGAAATTTTAAAACATAAAAAAAATTTTATAAAAGAGATTTAACGGTTTCCAAGTTGAAGGATATTTACAAGCATATAACATTACTTGAGAAACTTTCCCCACAGTAAAAAGAAGCCAATAACTTACGTTGATGTCTATCCACAGTATCTGGATTGTTCAAAATAAAGACTCCAGCAGAAATACACAACTCAACCTAAAATGGAATGAAAAAAAGAAAAACGTAAATATACAAAATAGCTCATATATTGATGGTACCATTACAATAATTACAACATTTTGAATGAATAATTTATTATTTCATGTACATTATTTGACAAATGGAAAAAAGAAAAAAATGGTTTTGAAATATCAACTAGACAATCCTGTGACCCATTGGGTCATTAACAGGTGTGAGTTGAAATAAGAACTCAAAAATATCATTTTTCAGTTGCAAATTAACCAGAGTTTTATGTGTTCTTTAAGTTAGTAGTTTTCAGGGGAGGTATCCTAATTCAAGCAAAGCAAAGTAACCAAAATACTTCAAAGCCATACAATTCTGTGAGATAGAAAGTGAGGGTTCAGTTCAGCAGTATAATTACATCATAAATAGAACCCTTTCAACCCAAATTACATGTTTTTTGAAAATGGTCTCATTAAAGTATATGGAAGTAATCGAAATACTTTGAAGACAGATTCACACAATTGACTGAAAACAAAGGTCTAGTTTAGCATTATAGTGACATCATAAAAAGATCCCCACACTCTAAATTTCAGGATTTGGAAAAAAAAAAAAAAAAAAAGAAAATAAACAAATAAATAAATAAAAAGATATCAATGATGCAGAGATAATCATGACAGAAATACTTCAAAAACCATAGTTTCATAAGACAGGCGGATAGTGAGGGTCCAGTTCAGTAGTATAGTACCATTGTATAAAATTTCAATTCTAAATGAAGTAATGAGAAGTGACTGAAACACTTAGTAGTTGTAGTTTTGTATAGAGCGCTAAATGACAGTGCAGCTCAGCAGTATTGCTAAATCGTAAATAGAACTTCCCCCTCTGGAAGAAAAATTTTGTTTCGGAAAGATGATTTCTTAATAAAGTAAAGGAAGTAAACAAAATACTTGTAGTTTTGTATGATGGATGGAAGTGGGTGTCCAGTTCAGTAGTATATAAAGGAACCCAGATTTTCCAAACTAGACAGATTGTCTCAGTTGGAGTTAGAACTCAGTTGATTGATTCCATTCTCCAGGCTTATTCAGTATCATTATTTTGCCATTTTTCACTTGGCTGGATTATTTTTTCAGTTTATCTTTTACAAGTACATTAAGTTGAAAAAAAAGGTACATTTTAACTCTCCATTATTTTTATTCACTAACCAAAATAAAAAACAAAAAAAAAAACACACACAAACAAGTAAACACTAGATCATCATGAGAAAACACTACAATAATATCTCATTGAACATTGTAAAATTATTTAATTCCCTCTCAACAAAAATCATATAGCAACTGGCTGAAGCATGTACTAAAAGATATCCTTATTAGAAAAATGATACTTGAATGCTTCATGGATAAACATTTTTAAAAAATGTTGTTCGTCACAAGAAGCATATAAAGTGTGATAAAACTGAATTTGATTTTTGAAGAAAGGCATGAAAGATAACAAGCTTGAAAATAAGAGATAAAGTTAAGGCAGTAAATGTCAGAGTAGTTGTGGAGGGAATATGAATAAAACTAAATATTGCCACCCCAGCCTATAAATGAACCACCCTGGCCAGTGTGTTTCATCTTCCTCACAATACCCCCTCTCTATCACCCAAGATTTTACTGAGTCTCCTACCTCATCCTGACTCTTTGGACAGTAATACAAAGTTACATAGAGGAATACATGACTTGACAATATCAAAGGCGCAGACTGACAGGAGTTGTCAGTTTCAAAAGAACTGATGTAACACAATTTGTACGACAAGGGAAAAAAAAAAAAAAATCTAACCATATAATCGCATACTTTCTATCATTCCAACTACAAATGACTAAACGTCATGAAATGTAACATCATGGTTGTGGTGAAATAAAAGTGTCCATTATACAATGGATTATCATTAAGAATTGAGCACCCCTTGAAACAAGTAAAATGAGACAAATTTCAAAAAAATGAAAAGGCTGTTTTAAGTGGCTTCAGGACTACACAAGGAAATTGTCAAGGCTCTATAACAAAGACAAAGAGCGTCGAAATATTCATAGACTGATAGACAGACGAGTAAAAAGGAAGAATAACTTTAGACTACATTTTTTTGTCATATGGCCAGGTCAATTATCATGGCTACGGTGATTGAATATGAACAAATAGTCAAATTCTAGTTCAACTTGGAGACGACTTAGTTTTTCCACCGTAACAACAAGAACTATCCCCATCTAATTTTGGGGAGGAAACTCGCCAGTGATTGCATTTCCAATATTGAAATATTTTAGAGATAAAATTCAGTTATAAGAACTTAAAAGCAATCTTTATCAAACTCCAGTCCAAGTTAAAGTTAATTTTGTCCCCCATCCAACATGAACAAGGACAATCCTCACCTAATTTAGGAGAGTAAACTCTTCACTGTTTGTCTATCCAGTCACATTAAACCAAACTGATATACACAATTAGCATTTCCCAACCTTGATTCTATATCATAACCAAGCAATTACTAGACATCTTTTGGACCAACTGATCTAAACTAATAAGTTTTATACATCTACAAATCTATTTTTTTATACAAACACAAAACAAAAGTTGCAGTAATCAACTTCATTAAGAATAGAAATAGGAATGAAGTCCGACCTTACAGCACCCAGGCTTGTTGTATTCATATTTTTATGATAGAAAAGACAAATTTATTCAGACATTCTTAATGATTCTCCAGAGACATATAAAGTTGAATTCTATACAAATGGAAACCTACTCAGCATTTTATTTGGGGCCAATTTTGAGCTAAATCTGTTACTTTTTAAAAACCTTGCAGCAATGCATTTTTTTCCTGGCAACCCTGATGAGGATATCCTGACTAGTATACATAAATTTACGTACAAACATAAGATTTTGATTGAGAGTGGAATGTACAAAACAAATATACGTATAACTAATTGATAACTTCAGATGATTAATACGCCACCATGTTCAAACTTGTATTTTGCACAAAAGTTTCTGGCTGAATTACTTCTATCACAGAGCTAACTAACCCCAAACACTTAGAAGGCATTTAATTGGAACAAATTGAAGATTACATAACGTTTTAGACATTTTAGATTATTTACACTAAAACACTTTCATAGGGAATATAAACCATTAACTAAATCTTGACACTGATTACAATGTAAAATCCCTTATTGGCTCAAATATTTATTTACAAATGACCAAGCCAAAGAGAAAAAGAACACAGATTCAGGAGGGGTTCCTTCTATTGTAGTTTTTTCTTATTTCTATTTCATTCATAGAATCTAATTGTATTGACAAATAAATAGTTAATTGATATAGACACAAGCAATAAAATATTTATTCCTATAGGTACCAGACCATTTATCTGGCTAACAGGAAATCAAATTTTTAAATTGGCTATATCTTAATGAGGCAGGCTATTTAGTAGTTAGCCACTTTGTAGGGATGACCACAGACTTGTCTCAGGATTAGTACTCGTTGACAAAAAACTATTTAATCATATATAATGGTTTATTCAATTTTTATAAAATTCAGATGTTGAATTGTCTTCAGATGAGGATTACTGTAGCTGATTAATATTGATTAAATAGGCCCTATTTTTAAAATAAATTAATCTGTAAATGCTAAAAAATTTCATATTCTTTACTTTTCTTAGTTTAATCATATATCCATATATTCAATATTTTTTGAATTTTCAGTGGATTAAGAAAGATCAAACAGACTCTGCTTTAGAAGTGTATTAATTTGTATCTGTAAAATAGCATTTCATTCTTTACTTTCCATTGTTTATTTATATCAAGTATATATTTAGCCTTGGCTAAGAAAGTAGAAAATTCCAGAAATATGGCTCACCTGATTTAAAGATTACCAGATAGATGGTCCAGAACTGAATCAGCACAATTTAAACAAAATAAAACAGAGGAAACACTAAGAATAAAGTCTAAAAACTATAATGCAGAATATATTCAGAAAAATATCATCAACATGCACAATTATGAATTAATCACTCATAAATCTATTTTGTGATGGTCTTTTGAAGGTTTAGCTCAGAGATACAGCAAAGAACTGGAAGCCAAGAAGTTTGAGATTCCATTATTTAAGCAATAATATTGAATAAAGATAATGCTTATAATTACAAGAAGAGTGATTCCAAGAGTTATTCAATCAACTGAAATCAATCTTTTTGTTGTTTCTGTTAGCAGAACTTTTCTACAGCTTTCTTCAAGTGTGCAATATGTTTGCTACTAATTTCTGAAGAAAAGAAACTTCTCTTGTTCTTTAAAGATTGTACACATGAAAAAGGATGTAGGATGAATAAGTCAAAATGTTGTGGTAATAACAAAAGTAACACAAAGAATGAGTTCAATAGTCCAAACATCTCTTGGAATGATACAGCATAGAATCAATCTTTCTGCTCCTGGTCTTATACAGATGTCTTTTGAATAAAGGCAGTGTGTATAAAAAGCAAAATGTTGTAACATTAAATTTAGAAGGTTACAAAAACAAAAACAAACAAACAGAATTTCCAAGAAATAAAATAAAAATTTACCAATTCATGTATTGAAAAATGCAGATCTGCACCTTTATGTGTCCAAATGGATTTAATTAAAAACTTTGAACCAGTCTGAATAATAGTTAATATACATAATTATTTAAGTTTAATATCAAGAAAAAATTACTCATGGATTGTATATATGGCAATAACAAACATTTTACATTCAGTTACCTTCAAAATTATTCAATGTGAATAATCTTAAAATTGACAATTTGATACAATTATCTTTAGTTTATGCAGTTGCCAAACCAACAATATTGTTGACACTATCAAATCTTTTTCTTAGCCTGGATGCTGATACATTCTTCAGCCCTCATTGGGTGCATAATTAAGGAAAAAAGACAAACCTTTTTTCTCCAAATAAATATGGCATTGAAAAATTGGCTGTTAATATACTAACTGGATTATTTCATTTCAGCAGGGCTCGGTACCTAGATGTTACCATATTGCCAATCAGGCGATTCCAAACTATACATGAGATAGTTTCCCCAGCACCTATTTTGCTAAGAAAACCATGTGGTATTGAAATCTGTAAGACACTAGGGCTGAAAAATAGATTGTTGGAAATGTTGTGGTGACAACATCATGGATGGGAGGGAGAGATTTGATCAGTCGAACAAAGGCTGGAATGTTAATGACTTTTCTCAAAGTTATGGACCAGTGGTATTCAAACTGCATACTGTGGAATCCCGGGGTTCCCCAGGGATATACTCAGGGGTTCTGCAAAACGATATCTTCACATATGCCTTCGTATTTTATCTATCTTGTGTGATAATTTTTTATAATGTTATCAACACATTATGATTGTTAATTAAATTTATTTTCAAGAGTTACATACATTATAATTGGAAATTTAAATGTGTATTTTATGTTTATACATATTTGGATAATTCCATGGCCAAAGCTAAAATCTAGTACTTACATACATGTGTAAATATGTATATGTAAAAAGGAAAATTTTTTGAGGGGGTTCCATAGGAAATTTAATGACTGAAAACAATCCCTGAGTAGTTGAAGTTTGAAGACAACTGTTCTAGACAATATAGTCGATATTTTTTAAAGTGAGTACAAGAATAGTAGGAACAGATTTAGTTCTCATTTGATAAAAATTTGCAATAAACACAAATATCAGTTTTCAAGGAGAGTGGTTAATTGGAAAAGAAAAAAAGAAAGAAAAAGAAAAAAAAAGGAAGCGCATCATTACCCCAGTAATATCAAATCCAAATTTTAGACAAAATGTGCTTGAAATCATAAATCAATTTGATGCTCTTTTCTATGACCTAGTAAGTTTTGCATGTATGAAATATAATGAAGTTCATGGTAGTACTACTTCATGGACTAAAAAATAAAAACAAAATAAAGAAGGTTTTTTCCAAGTTGTTCTTCTGCTCCACCTACAGATAAATAATAACCTTTCTAGCACAGAACAACAATTTGTATCTCTAATATATTTTCTGTGCTTTATTTTATGGAAAAAAATCATCTTCGATATTTTATGCATCACAGTGATATATCTGCTGCATTGTAATCAATAAATATCCTTATCTGAATTTGTTTAAAATAATAGCAAAAAATGGACAGCAAGATAGTTGGAATATGAAAAATAGCAAGCAGAGAAAAAACTAGTGAATTTATGTGGGTTCAAATTGAGACAAAGAATATTCTATTTTTTTCAAACTGAAAACAAAAAAAAAACAAAAAAATCTTGCATTGAAATGACCGCTATTTCTGTGAAGGAAGAAAAAACTAGTCTGTGCTAATAATACAGTACCAGATTATTTGCATAAATCTGAAAGGTAGCTCACACTGAAGACATGTCCATACAATGGTAATAAAATGTTGAAGAATAAGAAAAAGAATTCTGGCAATGAACCAGAAATTGAAAAAAAACAAAGAGGATAATGATATTCAATTAGGAAGTTTCTATGATATTAAAACTAGTCCTATAGATAAGATTTGCATTTTTACTTCACAAAAGCAACCAAGTCAACAGAATTCCATAAACCTCAACGTAAGCTATTTTGGTTTTATTATGCATTGGACTTTTTCATACTTTATTTGTGCATGAATCTCAAAAAACATATTTTAAACTTAAGTAACAAAAGAAAAAGTTGAACTTAACAAATTAGTAATGGCAAAGTAGGATAGAAACAAGCAACAAATAGGAGAAAAAATGGTGTAAGAAAAGGTATCCTATCAGTAAAAAAGCTCTTCTATCAGATTTTTGGCATTGATAAAGTAACAGATAAAAACGAGGAAAAAGGCCTATCATTGTGAGAAATGTCTCTGAAAACTAACTGAAAATAATTTATTCAGAATAATATTCCCAAGAACAATCACATCAATGCACAGTTTACATATATTAGACAATGGCGTCAACTCTTTAAAACTGATTTCTCAACTGAAAAGGAGGACTCTGTGCTGTATGGGTCACCTGACTGTTACCCAGTGATCACCCGCAATAAGGATAGGATCACAATCAGGACTAGAGAGACAAATGAGGGCCATAAAAAAGCAAAAGTTGCCAAAGGCAACAAAAGAAAGGAAGCTGTACAGAGTCATGATAATCCCTGTCCTCTCTACAGAGAGGAGAGAGACATACAGAATAATCAGTGCTTAATGATTTTATACTTCAACTGGTTTTTATTATTAATCAACTGCAACTTCTAGATTCAGACCATCATTTTCATTAAAACAAAGATAACATACCTTCAAGATTAATTACATAAGGCTTAATTTGAGATGTTCTAAAGCAGCCGATTTGTTATAAAATCAAACCAGTCAGACCAAAGTCTAAAAAATGCTTTCTATATGACAAACAAGAAAAAGAACATTCTGTTCAGAAACTATGATACTGTATATATATTTTTGACAGCATTAGTCTGTGTATGTTTCTTTAATAAAATTATTTGTTTCCAATTTAGTTTTGAGTTATTCCCCATTGAAATGTCCAAAACAAAAATAATGATGGCATGAAAAATAAAATTCAAAATATCATCCAAAATGCAATATAATTCATTCGCAAATGAAAAAGTTATAAATATACACATGGAGTGTATAAATTAGTTATCAGCACTGCATAGTCTGTTTTCTTTCTATCTTCTATCTTGTACTTTCTTTTTTTTTCATCTCTATTGTATCTTTCTATGAACCTGACGCAAAGAGAAAAGAACACTGTCTATTTCTCTCTAATCACTCTCTCTTTAGGTCACATCTTAATTCCTTACAAAAATTCTTAATGGATTTGAAAATTGGTCTTAACAAGAAATTTTCTCCATTCTAAGAACTGTAGACTTTCGCTACGGTCAAAAATTCCATTTGAGGAAAAAAGAATAAAAATTATGCAAATTCTTTTATGTAATAACAATAAGCATTAAAATGTTCAAATGTCAACAACAAAATATAAACAATGCCCAAAAATGCAATAGTGTAAGCTACAAATCGTGTCAGATTAGGCAAGAAAATGAAGCCTACTAATGGATTAGTCTGAACAGATTATGCTATTTATAGTAACAAAAGAAATTTTACTGATCACCTCTAAAGCAACATTCTCATCTAATTTTGTATTCATATTTTCATTTCTTGTGAGATGAAATGATTTGATAAAATTCACAACATAATAATATTGGCTTACATATTGAATTTTACACCATGAGAGATTAGTCCAATTCAATAGTAGGTGATTACTGGGTCATTAGGTTTCCTCTATATTGGCAAGATATATAAATACTATAACCAACTACTAATCAGTGACTTCTTAAGTGAGCCTGTTTTTTCAATCAGGAGCATCACACCATCTTATTTTCTGACGGTAACAATTTTGTGATGATCTTGAGGGATCCACATTCAACAAGATGCAAATGCAGAAGTTGACAATCACTTATGGCAATGATTGCTGTTTGATCTTTTCAGGACCAGTGAATAGAAACCTAAAGGATAGTTGTTATAAGGTTACAGTAGACAAATCTTATGTAAGAGATGTGAACAAAAAATTTAAAGGATTCATGGAAAAAATAACAGTAGTTTTCACATGAAAACTACATAATCTCCTAAATAAAGGTAATTTTGGGCGTTCTTTTTTTTTTTTGCTGATGCTGAAAAAGTATTTGGATTTCTAATTTTTTTTCTATTTGGCTCAAAACATTACGGTTCTTGGCTATAAAAGTGCAACCTACCTAAGAAAATTATTTTTTCCAGAACTGTCAACCCTAATTCACTCTTCCAGGATAATTTGGGTCATCAATTTCAAGTATTTTTAAGCAAGATAACTTATGATATTCTCAATTTAACAGATATTGTATAGTAGGTCTTCCTTGTTATAAAGATGAAATTTCATAACAATATGATTCTAGGATTTTTCAATCGTTTTTTTATGAAGGTGTTTTCTTTGTAATCAACAATTATTTTCCTACACTTTCACAAGAAAAGACAATGCTCTCAATGACAGAGTGAGCTCATTTCACAAATCTATGCTTCATTTTTTTATAGGCCCATCTTCTACTTTTCTTGTTGGTGTTGAAAATCTTACAATTCCACATTTATCATTTTGAGAAGTTGATGTATGAACAGAAGGATCATCAATATGTGACACAATTCAATGTGTTACAGCCTGCCTGTTAAGAGGTTACAACCTTGCTCCCCTGAATACATCAATTGCATGCAAGAGGTGTAACTGATGTCATAGTTCAACTGGTAGGATTGGGAAGCACAGCTGTCATGCGTGACTAAGATTGACTAATGAATTTGTTGATAATTTTAGATAAAATATGAAATATGCTTAATTTTTGGTATACTGAATAGGCCTGAAGGTAAATTAAATTTTCATATGCAATAAAGTACAGTAATATAGTCTGAGAAAAATGAAAGCAAAGCATAGCTACAAATAAAAAGTTAATATTGTAATACAAAATGACCAAAATTTCTCAGCTATCAAACACTGTAATGACTTTCTTCTAGGTTTGTTACTTTTGTAAGTTTTTAGAAGGTAAAATAAATTTCCAAAATTATACAATTTTTTGTAAATGTTCAAGGCACAGATAGGCATACTTCTAATGCATTAAGTTGAATGAACTTTAAAGCATAAGACAGTACAACCCCAAAGCTTTCAAATGAGATATCACAAGTTGAGTTTCAGATGTATGATTCGTCAGAAATTTAAAAAAAAAAAAAAAAAAAAAGAAAAAAGTCCAATTATCAAAAAGTTATAATCCTAGGTGATACCATCAAGTTGGGCATGAATGAATATATATGCACTAATACCAGGTGCAGTTTCTTGCATTTAATCCACCTAGCAACAAGGATTTTAAGGGTATTATTTGATTTTCTGAGAATACATGTTGCTTTGCCCCACTTGCAGAAAATCCATTAGAGATAAAACACTTAAACTTTGTATGTTAAGTGGGTGATAAGAGAACCACAGGTATAGTGGATATTGGAGTGGCTGGAGGTTAATTTGGTATATGTCATTTAATTAGTTGTGGCACCTGCAAGGAGTTCAATACAAACAAATTGAGTAGAAGCAATCAAGTAGGGGTTGGAAAAAGTTTGGGTGATGGCCTGCTATACCCCAGCACAGGAGAGAGAAAAGCTAAGGAATGGTAGCTGAAGAAAGAGAAGGACTAAGGACTCATTGGTGACATAACCAGGCTGGAGAGATAAATCAAGCTAACAACCCGTGAAAAGAAAGACCAAGAAATTTTAGTCTACTGAAGTATCAGTGTGGAAGAATTTAAGTTTTTGAGCCATCTTCCTCTTACTAATTAAAGTTGATAAGCAAACACAAGATGCAGCAAAATTCAGTCTTAAAATTTAAAACCTGCAGAACTTTTTACTGTATTTGTAATTATGAATTGAAAGGGACACAAGATGCAATGAAGTGAGAAGCAGTATAAACAAGAGGTTATTTGTTTATATGCAAGAACTCTAGTCCATTCTCTGACAAATCATTAAATAAAAAAAGGTAAATTAGTAACCTCATATTTTGATGAAAATTGGCATGTCAAGTGATTTTATACTCAGACCTTCAAAAGTGACATCCATTTTTTTAAAATCCAATCTGGGGAAGGGCTATGAACCCCTCAAATTTAGACAATCTTGTGGACTACCATACGTTCACATGTTTATAACTCTCATACTAACTAAGATAGACCCCTGGGGTTCGCAGAATTTAGGAAAGAAAATACTCAATATTACAATAGTACTTCAA
This sequence comes from Thysanoteuthis rhombus, assembly GCA_963457665.1. Taxonomy (NCBI): domain Eukaryota; kingdom Metazoa; phylum Mollusca; class Cephalopoda; order Oegopsida; family Thysanoteuthidae; genus Thysanoteuthis; species Thysanoteuthis major. The sequence goes on along the minus strand of OY735212.1, from coordinate 48,188,087 downwards.
TGCAATTTGTCCCTAAAAAATTATAGTGATTTTAACAAGACATACAAAGGAATCAAAGTAGATGGTGAATACCAAAGGTACCTTATGCTAATACAATCAAGGTTTTTGGTAAAACAATGGTAAATGAAGAAGGCAGGAAAGTTGGTCTTCTCATGAACCTCAATACAACCTGTATTATATGCAATAAATATATAGCAGATTGAGACACAACTGTCAAAATTGAAAATAAAGCAGGAGAGAGTTTATTACATCTATCTAGGACAACAAGTCTCCATGAAATCTTCAAAAGAAAAAGAAACCAAGAGAAGAACCATCCTAGGTTGTCATCGATCTTCAAGAACAAGAAGATCCCATCAGTCTTAAAAAGAAGGGACTTCAACCAGTGCAATCCTCCCAACAGTTACCTATGGAGCTAAAATATGGAAGTTGATCAAGAATTTGACTCTCTAAGAACCATGCGGCATGCACAGGAAAAATACCAAGCTAAACATTACATGGAAAGATCACAAAATAGCATGATAGATGAGAGAAAAAGAATAGATATATCCCTAAGACTATCATAAACATACTTGAATGACAATGAGCATGCCATGTTGCAAAGATATCAGACAAGTGCTGGACTTGCAACCTGAATCCCCACAGGGAAACAGTGGCTGACAAAAAGATGGTGTAATGATCTGGAAAAATTTAAAATGTTTTGGCATTCTGATGCTCAGAAGTGAAAAAACTGGCAGACCATGGAGAAGGTTTATGTGTAACAACAGACTTTAAATTGCTAATGTCAACAATGATGATGATGAATTGAAAACCATCCCTACCAACACGGTATGGGCCATTGACCTTGGGAAGGCTTATGTTCAATAAAGGCTGATTATAATGAATTGAAGACCTGGACACATTTTTTTTTTCAAATGATAGCAGAAAAAATTTAAATAAAGCTCAAAGAAGCGAAGAATCTGCTCCATGAATCAAAAGATGCGAAATAGATTTATCTGTCTCCGCCCCCCTCAAAAAATCCATGAAAGAAAAAGTACGCATTAATTTTGGGAGTGAGGAGCTGTAATATAAAGTGGACGGCACCCATGACTGCCTGTTCCCTAGAGTTGTGATTTTTGGATCATAAGGACTTGAAATATTATTTATTTTATATCAGGTGTTTCCGACTAAAATATGTACACCTATAGTTAAAATAGCAGATCAAGCGTTGACATTATACTTCGGAATTTTTCTACACGTTGTTCTAATAAGATTTTCTGTTTCTTAGTATTTTGGTGTAACTGACCAAATGAAATGCCCTCACAACAACAGTGATAATTTGGGACGCTAATCTACGATACCACCTGATATGTTGAAAGAAATATCGCAACCACGAAATAAAGATGGATTAGAATAATCGAAATATAATCTGATAAACATTTCAAGTAACAAGAAAAGAACTTAGAATTTTAATGAATGAGAGCGTGGGGAAAAAAAATTCTTCTAAAAAGATAACTCGCTTTATGGTACATAAAATCAATAATGACAATAATAGTTTGTTGTTTTTTTTCCACGCTACTAGTAACCGTGTAAACAAAAAACAATGTTTCGAACAGAAGAGTGAGTAGGTGAACTAGATGAGAATGGGATTGATTGCAGCAGATGTTTGCTTAAAGAAAATATTTTTCAACCCGAGTCTAGCCGTATCAGATCAGTATAGAAAACAATGATTATGTTAATTTATTTAGGACCTCTATGTTTGAAATGAAACGAATTTTATAGCTTTATACACTCCAAACATTCATTCTGAAGCGATATCATTCCATTGAAAATGTCTTTACTTACTTCTTAATATTTCTTTGAGATTAGTTCAAGAGTTGCTGAAAGAATATAATTTTAAACTGCACAATTTTGTTTTTTTAACGATGCATGATTCAGTACATTATTCAAGTGAAACACTTATTGTTCATTCATTCATTAATAACGCGCTCTTTTTATTCCAACTTAATTCTCTGATAAAGACAGTCACGTAATTTAGTTTCCCAAATTATCACGATTGTTGTGCAGGCATGGTCAGTAACAACAAGCAGATGAAATCTAATAGAAACAAATTTTGGAAAGCTCGTAACGTTTTCTTCTGAAATTGTATATTGATGAAATAACAAATAACAAATAAATGCTGATAGTCGAAAAAATGACCCTGAAAAGTTGTTATTTTAAAAATTTGAATGACCGCAGCGAGTGCCTCAACAACAGTGATAATTTGGGACGCTAAGCTACGAGACAGAACTTCATTCTGATTTTTATGTCCTAAGATCTAAAATAAAAGTAGCATGAGACTCTGGTGATTTCATGTTCAATTTCAAAATCGATTTCCGAAATTTCAAAGTCAGCGAAGGAACAGTTGGTCTCTTCTGTCCTCTAAACACGGTGCGGATGAGAATGAAATTATTGAAAATAAAAAAAATGATACAAATCGCTCAGGCGTGAAGGTTAAGGTTTGCAAAAAGTCGAGACCAATATGAGTGAAATGTCGATATTGGCTTTTTGTGAAGGAAGCTAACGTGGATTTGAAAATTATTAACAAAAAACTGTTGGATTACTTTCGGGTACGATATTTAACGCGACAATCTAAGACTATAAGAGAATTGATTATTCGACCCTTACTCTTAACTTTCCCAGAAAAGCTAAAAAAAATGATATACATCCTAAGAATTCTCTGAGTACAGCAAACACTTTTGAAATAGTAAAAATAGGTGTTCATTAAGTAAAGAAAACATGATGCTTCTCTACACACAATGCAGAAAAGGGCCATTCATTGACGTAGTCTTTAGTCTTGGATTTGATGCAAGAAAATACACACGCTCAGAGAGGAAAAGTAGTGCATCATTTTAGTGTATATCAATGAAAAGAATCGAAAATGTTTCAAAAAAACAAAGGTGGCCAATATTTTCTGACTCGATAGAACAAACATTTTACGACGAATATGAAAACAAATGTTAAGTACGATGTACAAGCACACACTTCACTACGTTAACTGTAAGTATTGACAATTAAGCCGGGAAGAGGAAAATAGAACCACAACTACAACACACACATAGTATTTATTCAATTACAATTGAAGATCAGAACCAAAGGATTTTTTTAAAATCTATTTTGTATCCACAGAATAATTGAACTGACAAGAAAACATTATCTTCCGATTAATGACAGAAAAAACAAAAAAAAAACAAGGAATAAAATTAGCAATATTTTCGCAGGTTCAATTTTAATACGCGGCCTTGCGTGACAGTTGTGTAGTCAATAATGAAAAAAAACGTAATGGAACTGTCAATTCACTTTAAGGGCTAACAAAGACAGGAAAGCTGACAAATAAAGAACATACTAAGAAAAGAAAAATATCTTTTTTCTTTCTTCAAAAAAGTAAATCAATCTGAGAATGGATGAAGTGAATCGCCCACTCAATAAATGCTAATGTCTCAAGCTAATTCTCTGAAAATGACGTAAATATCAAACAGAGAAACTTCAGAGGAAAGCAGAGATTTGTATATTTCTAATATACGTATTCGTACTAGTTCTCTATTTACCCACCACCGCCGAAGAGTGAAAAATAATTAATAATTCTACTCCCAGGTTGACGATCTATAAACCAAATAAAGATAAACAGTTTTTAAGCAATCGAAGAAAAATGATGTAAATACTTCAACACATTAGGTACACAGTCTAAAACGGTCCATAAAATAGGAAAACAGCCGATATCTGATTGTGAGAAGAGAAGACAATTATTTCCAGCAAAACGAAAAAAAAATTCTCTGCTGAAGAAGTGGAGGTACTTGAAGAAATTCTTCGAAGACTAGAGCGATCGTAAAATAGGGGATCAGTCCATAACAATTAGGCATGGAAAGACTGCACCCCCATTTTGTGACATACTACAAATGAAGGAAGAAATAATGGGACGAGTTTGAGAAGATTGAGAAGAATTCTGTAACATATTCCCATTTAGAAGGAAAAATGATAAAAGGCAATGAGGTAAACTTACCAGCACAGGCCAAGGTGTTTGGGCAACACTCGAGAATCTCTTCTAACAACATACTCCCGAACAATTCATAATGCAAAGCAGAGTAAAAGCTGAAGTCTTTCATGAACAAACACGGCGGCTCATGGGTGGGAGCGTGTCTCGAATGGGAGGTAACTCTAACAGTTACTTTAAAGAAAGAAAAAAAAAAATACACTGAAAATTTCTTCCAAAATCTTACGATAACTTTCTTTATATTTTTATCAAAGTTATATTAATTTTCCATATTTTCAGACAAAAGTGAATATATCTCTATAGATACAATGTGCATTTAGTATTTTATTTTTGTGAATACAAGGTTTAAGAAGAACAACAAAGATTTTTTTCAATATATTTTATATTTCCAAATGATGAGTGAACTAGGTCGGTGTGGGTAATTGCATATCAGTTTCTCACAGAATGCTTCAGTATCACACATACACGAACGCACGTACACACGTACACCCGCACGCACACACACACACATACACACACACACACACACACATACGCTCACACACAGCTTTTTGAAAGTTTGCTTTACACTTTTTCGCGTTTATGAAAAAAAAAATCTTTGTTGATTGCTTCATTGCTTTTTTGCTTTAAATATGAATGTATAGAGAGTGACATTATTTAGGGACCTAGAGGCTTAGCCCCTTGAAGGGCCCCTCCCCTGAACATTTGGTGCCGTGGTTCCTAATGTGGGGGTCATGGATTCCTGAGTGTCCATGAAGGTATTATTTGGGGTCCATTGGCAGAACTTTCTGACGCCTGGAGTGCATGAGCTTATTGAATTGAATATCTTTTCAAAAGCAGGGATGCAGCCAAAGATTTGAGGGCCTAGGCAGGGGGCTTGGCCCCAACAGTCTGTGAAATTTATTCTTGTATAATGTTAGTAGAAATGCAGTAGGTGAACAACTGTTCATTAAGATTTTTGAAATCTCCCTCCACTGGGGGCTGGGGGGATTAGAATCGCCTTCACCTCAGCTATGTTGCCATATATATATATATATATATGTGTGTGTGTGTATATATGCAGAGAGAGAGAGAGAGAGACATTGATAGGTAGATATAGATATAGATACACATAAGATGAAAAGTAGAATTTTGTTTTATTTAAAAAATATTCAGGATATCTACCGTAACAGAATAGTGAGCAAGCTTGCTTTGCAGACTATATTATTAGTATAGTGAGTATGATACCCTGCTGTTGTGACATTATGCTAGACTAAGCTAAGCATAGACAACAATCATGAGCGTGCCTGCTAGCTGGGATAATTACGTATTTCCACCAGAGCTAAGAGTTTGTGTTCAAGCTGATTCTCACGGCAGACAAAACTTATCATTCCGGAGTATTTAGGCAACACTATCTTCTTGCTCCCTGCTTGGCCTGGTCCCATGCTAAGATAAGCTTTGTAAATATCCATATCCTAAGATTTTAATTTTTTTTAAAGATTTCATGATATCATTCCTTAAACCCTTTTGAGACTCCTAGGAAATATATATCTCAAGGTTTCTTTGACTATTTGGATATATATGTCCTACAGATCTTTTCTAGGAGTCTATTGTGACATATATGTTACAAATAAAAAAAGTTACTTAGATTTTCTCAACTTTTACAACGGCAGATTCCTTGTTTTTCATCTGTCCTTGGATAGAACAAATGTATCCCATCATGATTTTGGTTCTTCAAAATATGGGAAAAAAATTTGATCTAATTAAAGATAAATGTTCTTTAAACATTGGATGAAAATTAAATATTTTTAAATTTTTTTTATACCCTTTTGAAAATTCAGGTATCAAGTATGTTAGAAGATAGTCTTGCGATAATTTTTTAAGGTCTTTTGATGAAATTTAATATGTGAGTATAATTTTGGAAAATGTCGATCTACCATTTTCTTCTTCTGTTCTTTTAATAACAGGTAAAAGTTTAGACAAATAACATGTAAAGAGAGATTATCAATTTTCATCACATGTACCTTTTGTCTTTCATCATTGACTGTCACATAAATACACACACACGTACACATATACACACATATATATATATATGTTATCAAGAAATGGATATATGATCTGACAGAATGATTATGAATTGCATTATATCATATTGATCTCCTGTTATTACATATTGAATACATCATTTTGTGTAGATATCTTAAATCGAATAAAACAATTAAAGAAAATGTGTTCATGGATAACTTGGGTATTTTCAAATCTAATGGAGATAGCTGCACCCCACAGCCTGAAAGGTTTTAGTCATAAAGATTGGGTCAACTTCAGGTCAGGTTCATTTAGCATTTCAAACAGACAGCTGCACTTTAAGGGCTGCAAATCTGTGTACAAAGGTAACATGAACTAGGATGAACACAGGATAGGTACATTGCCCTTTGGTGACCTCTTAAGATCAATTCAGGGTCAGGTCAAATTTTGTCATTTCCGAAAAAGGTCAGGAAGCTAATGTTAGAATTTACTACATGAACTTTAAGTATTGATTACTTTTCAACCCATGTAATACTGGGTACCCCAACAAGCATATATTCATATATATAGTTGAGATGGGTAAAATTTTCACTTGTTGAAAATATATTTTTATTCATGGATTTAAGCTTTTAGAAATTTTGTTATCATTCATGGTGAAGAAATTTTTGATGAATTTTAATCTGTTGGGTTAATGTTGAAAAATGCTAATCTATCATTTGACTTTATCTTTGTTTCATAGAGCTGAAAGTTCAAACTAGTAATATGCAGATAATATCTCTATTACACCTAGTTTTTGTACTTTATTATTTCAGCCACATGAACACACACACACACACACACACACACACACACACACACACACACATATATATATATATATATATATATATATATATATGTATATATATATATATATATATATATATATATATATATATATATATATATATATATATATATATATATAAAAATACTTTCAAATATCAAAAACCATCTATTTAAAAAGCCATCATATGTTTCTTTAGTTTTTAAGTTTTTGGAGCTGAAAATTTCAACATTTGCTTATGTCTACATGAAAATTTTTTGAAAATTACCCTTTTAGATAAGTTTATAGTGGGGTCAATTTGCAATGCAAGTTTATGCTAAATTGGTCCCTTTTTTTGTGTCTGACAACATTCACTTATTTTTTGAGATTTCTGACTTTCTTAGTGGTCATTGCTCAACAAATGGCGAGAGAAGAAAATCATTCATTGATCATACCTCTTTTCACATTTTTTAATTGATCACCTCCAACATGGCATGCTGCCAAAAGACATTCATCGCATGATGATTTCTATCAAGTGTCTAATTTATCATATTAATCATTTGTCTAATAGATAATATTTAAATCCATTGATGCACAAGAGTTTTGCACTTTTTTTTTAATATCTAATCAGGTATTTTGCAAATAAAACTTACATAAGGATACAATTGATAAAAATTTGATAAAAACTGCTGAAATGACCTAAAAACATTAATTATTTTTTGCAGCTTTTTTATGAATTGATTTATTTTAGGGCTTATTCAACAGAGAACTTCCATCATTAATTACTATCAGAATCAATTGGCATGCTAGCAATATTCTGCTTAGTCTTTTATTTGTTGTTATTTTCAAATATAATGAAAAATAATAATCAAACATTGGTATTCATCTTCAGTCTTTTAATACCTTTTGTTTAACATAGACCTCCCCTAAGATTTATCAGACCTCCCTATTGTGGGTATCATGGCATCAATATCTCTGGAACCTGAATAGGTCATCATGCCACCATATTTTATACTGGCCACAATTTCACACAAAATCTCTAGGGATCAATGTTGTGAGTCATGATGTCTAGTGGTTGTCTGATTTTCTTGAAACTTGGCCTGTTAATTGTCATTTGAGTTTTCTGATGGAGTAGACTGTAGGTGACTATTGGACAGATGCATTTGTTATAGGTCCTTCTTTCCAAAACTAATTAGATCTCTTTGTTATTGAATGTTTGGCTTTTTCTGAAATCAAAAATGATAACAAAATATCCGAGAAGATTTCTAAAATGTTTTGAAGTTAAAAATTGAGTCAAAAATGTGCTTTGAATATTTTCATTAACTTTTTTTTTCAATTCATCCTTTTCAAAATATCCAATAAAAACCAAGGTTGCAATCCAAATGAGGGTCATAAGGATGCCTCTGGGGGTTGCAGGATGATTTGAAAAAATGGACACAGCAGTGAAGAAGATTTGTCTTCAAACTTCATAGGGTAAATCAATATTGACTTCCTTTACAACTTTTAACAATGTGAATTGTAGTTTCAATCAGTTTTTTCTCCTCATGGATAAAATTTTTTCATGAGAATAACAGACCGTATACTTGGGGCAGAAAATCTAGCTTCTCAGTTTATAAACCTTTCTGTAACCCTTATGCTGTAGTTGCATATTTCAGCATCATGCCTATCAACAGTAGCTCTATTATCTCTGTCAACAAAGTACTTATGCATTCGGTTGTGTGTTTCCTTCTTTCTTTTTGTCTGTCTGCATGATATCTCTGAAAGAACTCAATAAATTTTTTTAGAAGGGTGGCAATGTGTTATGGAAGAAGTGGTTACATTTTGAGACAGATTCAGGGATTTCTTTCTGATTGAGAGATGTTTTCATGCATTTATGTATACGATCATCACCGTCCATTGGATATTCCAAAAAGCTCTCAATAAATTTTGATGAAGTTGTCTTCATTGATGGGCGGTCGTCAACAGAAGAATTGATCAGGTTCTAGGGCGGATCCACACAAAATGATATCCCCTACATCGTAGTGTCATGTTCACAGCACTTAATATTGCCAAAAGTTAATGACTGTCCACATGATATCTCCTGAAGTTCTCAATGAATGTCAATGGAATTTTGCACGATAGGCTACAAAAGAAGTGATTAAATATCTAGGTAGATCCATGCATTATTTCACCTGATTATGGCGTGGGCACAGGTATACATTCTTTCTAGTTAGACAAATGAAATGCCGTTAAGGGAAACCGGAATGTTTAGTTGGTAAAAAATGGGATGCATCGCTCTAATGAGGTTTGACAAAGGAAATGAACAAGATCTCAATAAATAGCAGGTACTTTAGCCATCGGAAGGTCAAAGGGACAGTTTCGCTAGCAAACCACGCTGGTTGTTGAGAACGTAACAGAGAGATTTAGCCGAGAGAAAGAATGTCAGCCGGCAGTGGTAAAGAAAGGGAGAATCCGTCATAGTCATGCAGCCAGTCGGAGGGGGGAAGACGAAGAGATGTGAGCCAAAAGAGTAGCAGAATGTCCTCCGACAGAAAAGAAAGGCCAAGCAGTCATATGAGAAAAGAGGGCAAAGCAATATTAGTCCTATGTAGTCAAGGTAGGCAGAGGTATTTCCGTCAAGGGATTGAGTTGAAATCTACGGAAGGTATTTTTATAGATTTCTTACGTCTTTGCAGAAAAGGAAGAGGGTCCCAGAATACAAAAAGTGAAGAAAATGAGCAAACCGTTTATTTATCTGCACAGCCTGTTTCTATTCTGTACCATTCTTAATTTGAAATGCCTGTAGGTGTGAGTTTTCGTCTGGTATATGCATACTTCTGTTCGCAGCACCACCTTTTCAGGGCTCACTTGAAATCTTCAAAAAATACCCACTGAAAGCCACAGCATCACGACAACAGCATGGTGTATTTTTTCAACGCTTTCCCTTTTCTGTTTTGAAGCCGTCCCTGCATTCCTGGGAACAACGATGCAGGCAATTTTACAAGACACTTCTTCGTCCTGTGACCATTCATGTAACAAATTTACTCCAACCCTAATCTATCACATATAAGTCAGTTATGTGTTGTACTTTTATAAGAAAACGCAACTCTGATTCTAGTAGGTTTTCTTACGAATGTATCGATGAGAATAATTGAATTGAAGAAAATTTCCCTTCACCAAGAACGTCACATAATGTTTTAGATGAATCCTAAGCTACACTTAGAAGATGACTGAAGTTTTATTTCAATTGCCCCAGCAAACACTTCACATTCCTCCTCTGAATATAATCAAAGATAGCAGCAGTCGATATTCGAGTAACATCGTGGATCACTCGATGCTTCTGTATTTTACACAAAACCTTTCCTTCATCGAAACCAGTTTTTGAAAAGATACAAGAGAATGCAGAATTATTGACACAGGACATCATCGGACCAACTAGTGTAAAATGGTGGGGGAAAGCAAGCGATATTCAGTGCTTTTTTCTTTAAAAATATCGATTCTCATTAACTGATTACACTGGTCAGCACTAATTTTATTGCAAATGATATTAGAGCGATCTTGAGGTAACTTTGTGGTGTTGATTCCAAGTATATGGAATCTGTTTTAATAGACTGGCACTATTTTTTTCGGAAGATAGATGCCACTGCTCTTGAGAATGCAGATCGCTCAGCCTTCAGAACCGCTGTAATTTTCATGTATATGTATAATTTTACCTTTAGGTATTTGGTCAGCTAACTTATTTCAGAGCAAGATATGCTTGTTTTAAAAGTGATGTTTTTCTTTGTTTTTGCCGTGTGCATTCGCCACACATTTAGAAGAATGCATAGGGATTGTCTAAGCAGAGTTTTCGTGTTGAACTCATACTTCTGTGAAAAAGGGTGAGAATTGTTACTTAGGCCCAAAATGCTAATGTAGTACCAAAAATCAAACTTTATCCCGAATACACCAAAATACCCTAAATACATTTAAACATCCTACATTTAAACTAAAAGAGTTTTCTTTTTTGTACTTTGTCATCGATGAAATATTAATGCATAGTAAATTATACAATAATCAAAACAAAATGGTTCAGTGGTAATACAATTTCTTGAGTGGAACAAGACTAACATATAAAAGGGCTCCACAGCAAAGAGAGCAATGGTTAACAAGCTAATCTCGCGGACCATTACTACCAAAGTGAGTACAATCCTCACCTAGCCCCATACTGAAGTTTGGTAAATCGTGGAGAGAATAGATTTCTAGAATGTCTCACACGCCATTACTAAGTAAGTGAGGTACGCTTCACTGACGACTTTGTATCGTGCTAAAACTAAACTTAACAAATAATAATCATTAAGATGCGATAATTTCTCTACAAACTGAGCATATACAGTAGTGCCCTAGTGAGCATGTTGACCTTGCAAGCTACAGGGATTATTCTCCATCATTTCACTGCGTGATGTAAGAGAGGTGACTTCTAAATTCTCCGTCGGTTTTGTGATATTTGGCTCAAGACGGCCTGTGGTTCATTTTGAAATCATATCCTCATAAAATTTGGAGTTTTTGGTAAATTCCCAAACTAGTAAACAGGAAACAATCAGAGAGAAGAGCAAAACTTTGACAATAAGACACAACCGAATTAAGAAACGGGAAGAGATCAACTTAAATCTTAATTCAACTTGACAAAGGGACTGGAACGCTAAAAATGTTCCCATACAAGTTGATGATATTTTTCTTCCCAGAGAATAAAATATGCCAGAGCAACTTTCAGGTGAGGAAAACCAGAAACAATGAAGGATATCCTCTTAGATCTGGTCATGACCATTCAAGAACTTGAACAGGAAGGTACCTATGAATAACTCAGAATTAATGAAGACAATGGAGTACTACAGGAAGGTTCGAGTTATTTTTAAAACTGAGCTGAACTCAAAGAACTGCATCCAAGCCATCAACACCTTGGCAATACCTGGAGTACAGTACAGCTTCATCATTGACTGAAGCGTAACCGACACACGCAGAATGGACGCAAAAACGAGGAAACTTCTCACCGACTGCAAAATGGACCACCCAAACGCAGACATAAATCGACTCAACCTCCTCAGAAAGGAAGGCAGTGGAGGAATGATCCAGTTAGAACTACACGCTTACCTACAGGAAAGTGACGACTGGATATCGACTCTGATGAAAAACTACGAGGCAGCAAAATGACTTCAATCAGTTGTAAAGGAATCCAAGGCATTCCGCAATGAACAAAACATAACTGACATAATTCAACACACACACTACAGTGACATGAACACCACGCAGAATCTGTAACAGAAACACAAGATGTGGCAATATTATGAGATTTCCCAGAACGTACAGATCGAACCATCAAAGCTAACTGCCCAGACATAATAATTTAGGACAGAAAGGAAAAGGGGTGCCTACTAATAGATATAACCATTCCGTCAGACAAAACATATCTGAGAAAGAGTTTGAAAAACTGTCCAAATGCAAAGACCTGAAAATTAAGATCACAAAAATGTGGCAACTCAAGACTGTAACAATACCGGCTGTTATAGGAGCCTTTAGTGTCATGAAAAGGGGTACCGACAAATATCTAGGTAGAATACCAGCAAACCTGAGCATCAATGGGGTACAGAAAATTATCTTCACAGGCACTGCCCATATCCTTCGTAAGTTTCAAACCCGAAACTCGGTGTGAAATGAATACAAGTTGACATGAAAAATAATAATGGGCAAAATGAATTCTATTTATGACATCACTTGTGTTTTTCATTGGAAAACATCTGAAGTAGAGCTAAAAAAAAAAGCATCTAAAAGTATTTAGATTCTAAATAATGTAGATGTTATATATAAACCCGTCAGAATAAGGCCCACAAAACTGTAAGAAAGCTCCCCCCAAAAATAAAAAATCATCTTCAGACGGGTGGAGTACTGATGCCAATTTTCAAGCCTGAAGACAAAATGGTATGATCGGAAGCTCTCCAACGGAAAATATAAATTGATAACCCTGTCAAAATAATAGGTAAAAAACATTTTTAGAAGGGGTTTGGTGAAATAGCGATGCCAATTTCCAAGTTTGTAGACAAAACAGTGTGACCAGGAGCACTGGAACAAATAGAAAAGCAAGCAACCAAAAGCACGCACATATCAAGAGGGATATAACCCTTTGCCATCTTTGATGGCTATGGTTGTTCAGTAATGATATGTCTTTGATGCACAGTTGCCTCTATCTGTTAATAACGTTACCTTTTTGATGTACTACTGCCCCTGTATGTAAATAGTATCACCTCTATAATATACTGCTGTCAAGCTATTTGCTGCTATTGCCTAAGAAAGTATAAGTGTGGGTTAACCATGTACTCATACGCCTTTGCTTTTCTCTGTCTATCATCTTTAGGATCCATTGACAAGGTTATTGTCAAAATGACCGGCAACGGAGCTGAGGGAATAGGTTCCATGCTTTTCCAAGGGGGTTGAGTGCGAAAATGACACAAGCAGTCGCAGCAGTAATTCCTATCGTACTGTAAGTGTGTATATTGGGGATCCAGGCATTCCCTGGTGCCTGTATTTAACATCAAGTTGCATTATATTTCTCTTGTTTTGTTTTGTTTGTTTTTTGTTTTGGTTTTGTTTTTTCCCTAAAGATCCTGTTAGTTAAAGAAACGATATCACATTGTATTACGAAGGAATATGAATCAATAGCTTCATAAAATATTTAACCTAGTATTAAATAATCGCATCTTGTAGGGATCAAGTCTGCCAGCAGCTTATCCAAAAATAAACCTACATCCTGCGCTCAAATAAACCTAGATTCAACAAAAAACAAAAACAAATTACGAAAGGCAGTTCTAAAATAAATCATTTTTACCTGTTAATCATCATTTACTCGTTACCTGCTATCATCATCATCATCAGCAGCAGCAGCAGCAGCAACAGCCTTTTATCGTCCATCGTTAAACATAGGCCTTCCCCACGATTCACCAAACCTCTCTATAGTTGGCGTGTTGCAGCCAATACATTTTGAACCAGTACAGTCTGTCTCGCCATCTCATATTTGCCGGCCTCGGTTCTGCATTTGATCTCTGGGGGTCCATATTGCTAGAAGTGATGTCCATTGGTTGTCCGCCATTCTTGCTACATGACCAGCCCATTGCCATTTGAGTTTTGTAATGGATTCTATGATATCTCGGGTGCCAGTTTTTCCATAATATACTGTGCAGGTCTCTCCCTGTAATGTTGAGGATGATTCTCTCGTGTGCACGTTGCATGCTTCTCAGTTTGCGGGTCAGTTACTTGGTTAGGTTCAATGTTTCAGCTCCATAGGTGACTATTGGGAGTATGCATTGGTTGTATGCCCTTCTTTTTTTTGAACCAATGGGATTTTCTTGTTCTTTGAGCTTGCTCTACCGAAAGCTTGCCATATCAGGGTGATTCTTCCCTTGTTTTTTCTCTTGGGGGGGATTCCATGGAGATTTATTGTCAAAGGTAGATGAAGATCTGCTTTCTCCAGTTCTGCATTTTTGATTTTGATCGCCGTGCGTTTATTTTCGACCAGTTTCTTGTACATGACCTCTGTTTTGCTGAAGTTCATTTGAAGGCCAACTTCCTCGTTTTCTTCATTCAGTTCATCTAGCATTAGTTGGAGGTCCTGGAGCTTCGCTGCAAAAAGGATGGTGTCGTCTGCAAATCTGAGGTTACTTAGGTATTCAGTTACCAGCTATATAATGTTACAAATGAATGTCACTTCTTTTTGAATTTATTACTTTTCATTGAAAGCATCACAAATTGGGGCCACCTTGCTATATTCACCAATTGCCAATCTGCCTGTCATTGCGTAACTCAAGGACAGCTTGAGCTATGGCCAGCAAATCATCTGTGGTTCGAATAGCACCCAGGAGCATTTTTTAGCATAGTAGCTTTTGAAACTTCCAAAACTTTCCAAGTTTTTACCATGGGATTCGATTTACAATGTATAATATTAAACTGGACTCTTAATTTGTGTCCGTTATATTAGTTAAACCAAATCTTCATCTTAAACATAGAGTAGACATATGTCAAGAAGAAATACCTGTTTCAGCAAGTTTCAATATGATTTTTAGTAGTTTCGAGACGAACAGAATATCTTATGCGTGATGCATTTTCTGCCAGATGTATTCGGAAAAAAATTTGAGAAACTGTTATGTATGGAAAAGTTTAGATTTCATGAAATTCTAAAATGAAAAAAAAAAAAGACAAAAAATTTTAAAAAGCGGAAACCCAGACTTGTATCAACCTCCCTGGATTAAAAAAAAACTCAGCGCTGGCAGCCTTAATAGGGATACAAGAAAATAACTATGACAGTCTAACTGTTCACGAAGAAATAATTATCATACTGTCTTATTCCACATACAAAGAGACTTTTTTTCTAATTGCTAATACTGAGAAATAGGCCAAAGTAGACATCAAAAAACTATTGAAAAACTAAAATGGCAATGGGTAGGCCATGTTGCAAGAATGAAAAACAACTGATGGACATCACGACTCACAACATGGATCCCTAGAGATCATATGAGGAACCGAGGACGACAGAACACAATATGGAGAGATGAACTAGGCAAATTCAAGAAATACTGGCTCCGTGACGCCCATGATAGAGAATTATGGCAAATCCTGGGGAAGGTCTATGTCCAACGACAGACGTTAAAAGACCGATGATGATGATGATGATGATGATGATGATGATGATGATTCCTTTAATATAAGAGAGAATTGATATCCACCTCGAGATGATTATTCTAACCGTTTTCATATGATTGTCTTACTTTTATTTATCCGACCCAAAGATGTATTTGCATTAAACTTCCAAGAATTTTGAAGATTTAAGAATCATTTGAATCTCAGTGTAACTTGGATTGGAAACGTGCCTGTGAAGCCTTTCCCGCTAAATCAATTTTTTGAGAGTAGTTTCTCTTGCACCAGAAAAAGAACAATGTTTTGATATTATTAGCTGGATGCACGCTCACCTCTCACCGGGAGTATCGGAAGGGAGGCAAAGAAGGAGATAAACGAAATAATGCACAGCTTTCTTTCTTATTGATGGTTTTGCAAAAGGTTCATCTGATGTCGCTAACTTTTCATATGAAAATACTTATTTGTATATTTCTATGATATTAATACGCTTCGATTTTTTTCGGACTGTTGTCCTCAACTTGGTTCATCTTTTGAACGCAACGTTTCAGTCGTTGTACCCTACGGTTTTTTCTTCAAGCAGATGTCGTGAATAGGAAGGGATGTAGGGTACAACGACCAAGAAGTTTTGTTTCCAAAGATGTACCAAGATTCGGACAACAGTCCAAAACAAATCAATACATATTGATGATTCTTCATCTGAAAAATCCACACAGAAATTCTAATCATCTTTAATTCTCTCTCTCTCTCTCTCTCTCTCTCTCTCTCTCTCTCTCTCTCTCTCTCTCTCTCTCTCTCTTTCATTTCACTTCCGATACTCAATATTTATAATTCATATAAGAAATTGCTTCCATGGCTTATTTCGTTTTGCTCTTTTGGATTTTGCTCTGATTATTATTCTCTTTAATTATCTTAAATACAGATTCCTATTATTGTTTCTTTCTATCAATCTTTTCTCCAAACAAATGTATTCAATTAACACTCTTGTCATTAATTCAATAAGCAAGTAAGGAGCGGCGAAAATTATGTCATAATTTATATCTTTGTAGACATTTGTTAGCACAGATTTTGAGGGGAAAAACTCCGATTTTGAAATAAAGCCATGTATTCATCACATTTCTGGTAAATTATGTACGTATACACACTAGGGATATTTTTAGTTTGGGGCTCATCGTTTCTAACCACCAGGGTTTAAAATAAGGCTCTTGAGCTAAAGGGAATCCAGGAATTTCCTGGGATCTCGGAAATGTTTGCATAAGTTGAAATGGATGAAAACATAACGCCTAATGGAGAAAGAAAGGGGCCCCAGAAGAAACTTTGTGCCTCCTGATAAAATTCCTCTCAGAGGCCTTGCATTCAGAATCACAATTATGAATATTATGTGAATTTTCATTATCATCATCATCCTCTCAATGTCTGTCGTTGGACATAGATCTCTCCCAAGATTCACTAGATCTCTATATTGCAGGCATCGCAGCGCCCAAACCCCCTGAACCTGTCTAAATCGTCACACCACCTTATATTTTCTGTCTATCACAGTTTCGCATATGATTTCTTGGGATCCATGTTGGGAGTTGTGATGTCCAACGGTTGTCTGGCATTCTTGCAACATGGCTTGTCCATTGCCATTTGAATTCTGTAATGGAATCTATGTTATCTCTGATTTCTGTTTTCCTCTAATACACCATGACTCCAAGCATGATCCTCTTTTGTGAACGATTCTCAGGGTGAGAGCCAATCTTTTGCTTGGGTCCCACGTTTCAGTTCCGTGAATGACTATCGAGAGCATGCATTGGTTATAGACCCTTCTTTTCAGGTCTAATGTGATTTTTTGAATGCTGAGCTTGCTCTACCAAAAGCTTGATCAGCCAAGGGTGATTCTTCGTTTGATTTCTCCTTTTTTGGAGGATCATATGGAGATTCGTTGTCCTGGTAGATATAGTGGTCTGCTCTCTTTAGTAACACAGTTTCGATTTTAATCTTTATGCATGTTGAGGACAAAGAAACGAAGATCAAAATCGAGAGCATAGAACTAAAGAAAGTAGAAAACTATATTTACGTGTATTTCACTTTATACACTTGTTTCTATGATGCTTGCATCCATATTGTCATTATCATCATGTATCATCATTGGAATTAATTCATAGAATTATTGAGAATTTTCTGTCCAGCACGATTTTTTGAAAGGATTTAGAGTTGGATTATTTATATTTCTACAAAAACTTCCACCATTTACAAGTAAACAACTAAGTGGAAATATGGCCTGCAAGCTCATATATCATGAATTGTTTGAAGGTTTGGAATTTAAGAGTTCTCTATTTGTTCACTTGCATAGGAGCCGTCAAGAATGGATCAGCACTTCTACCTAGGATCAGAGTATACGTGCGCTCTGCCCAAGATAAAAGTATCGTTCCTCGACATATGTACCTTGGATCAGTGTTTATTATCTGTGTAATCATTGAAAAGTGTTACACATAAAGCAAATGTTGATCATATTATTAAATTGTGGTTGCCGGGCAATGATTCACGCCATATCAATTGCTTTGCGACATGAAACATCACGACGTCATCACGCGACACACACACATCATATATATATATATATATATATATATATATATATATATATATATATATATATATATATTTATGTGTGTGTGTGTGTGAGTGTGTGTGTGTGTGTGTGTGTTTTTCTTTTCGCTGAACGGATTACTTAATTAATTTCTATCGGTAATATTTCCGCCTTGTTTGCAATTCAACATTGTTTTCAAAATCAATTACAAAAACGTTACAAAATTTCAAAATTTACATATATAATATATACAAAATATATATATATATATTATTATCATTATTATTATTATCATTATTATCATTATTATTATTACTCTTCTTCTTCTCCTCCTTCTTCTTCTTCTTCTTCTTCTTCTTCTTCTTCTTATTATTATTATTATTACCGTGTTATTATGGATGCTATTAAAACGATGATACATAAGTGGATACTTGTATAGATTTTGAATACACATTCGAAGCGTTAAGTGAATGATTTTGAACTACATTAGAACATTATAATTGAAATGATACTGCTTTCCTATTAAAAATAAAACAAAATTCGACAAAACTGTACATTGGTAAATGAATCGGTTTAATGATTCAAGTGATATAGAGAAATCGATAAAATATAGGTCGCACTCTGATCAGCATGATTATTCCAAGTTCTTTGTAATGAATGACTATAAGAGAGTAAAAGTGAAGACCCAAAGTCTAATGTCTCGAATCGTGGCAGTGAAATGGTGCATTTACAAACATTTCTTGCATTGGTGAACTCCACTAAGTCCAGTATAAGTAGTTGTTGATTGAACTTAATTTTTTAGTCCACAAAAATGTCAAAAGTTTATTGTTTTCTCTTGAGTACTTGATTTGGTACTATTTTGAGAAGAAAATTCTTTGATGATTTTTTTCATTAAAATTTGTCATTGAATAAAATTTTGGTAATATTTATAACTTAGAAAAAAAGAGAGACATGCCAACGAATTTTTTCAGTAGTTCACTTAGCTTACATTATGATGTCTTGCGAAACTGAATCTGAATCTGGGGTTATCCTCTTAGTCAACGTCCTGTAGGGGTTTTTTTTATAAGTTTAGCTAAGTGCTTGGGCACCCTGTGGATATTAAACTCGCTACTCGGTCGTGATGATCTGCGAGACCAGCTTGCTTGCTATTACACCTTATCAAGGCGTGCAGATGGTCATTGTTGTCTAGGGCATTCTAGGATACTTTCTTCTGTGGTGAGTTTGATTATGTTTGGTTCCAACACACCTTTATTCGGTTTCTAGTAAGTCACCAATACCGTTATTATGGGTAAATAGCAAGACAATCTGAGCTTTTCAGCCTTGGTTGGTGACCAGTCCAGAAGAAGGACAATTTTGAATTCAAAACCAGGAATATTACTATCACACAACAGACTGGGCAGACTGCGCAAAGGAAACCAACAGTTAGTTCGATGGACAGAAAGGCGACTATCAGTAATACGTTATGTAGCGCCAAGAGCTGGCAATTTTGTTTATTCTTCCCAAATCGACCACCGTAGCCATAATGGCTAACTCATCAGGTTATGGGACCAGATTCGTCCCGGCACTCAGCAGTATGTGAATAAAAAAAGAAGTTATGAAAAATACCACAAAAGCTAGAAACGAGTATAAACTTTACACTTTTGCATAAAATTATAAACAGACTAAGCCTAAGTAATATGAAAAAAACTAAATTTGCCCTGTGAAGAAATGCCGATTTTCAATTTTTTCCCCCTAGATCGATCAATGTCAACGCACTGCAAGTGACATTCATTTCAGTGACACAAATTGAATATCACGAAGGAAATGATATTTGTAAACCGAATGGTATAAAATGTGCTGTTATAGCAACAGACAAGAATATTAAAGCTCCGAGGTTGTCTCGTTCATCACGAAACACTTCTTCTTGGGAGAAAAAATAAGAACTGAACATAACACCAAAAACAATTTTCCCTTGTAGTTAGTCTTTACGATTTCCAATACACGCTTGACAATATCTCAAATTTTAATCAAGTTTCTTGAAATCCGCAGTATTTTTTTTTACCTTCCAGGCCATTTCATTGAGAGGATATTTCTTGCCCTTCTCTTTTGGATTAATGTAAGGTTCTGCTGAAGTAGACGTTTGGCCTTTCAATTTTCAGCTCATTTTTCGGCCACTAACTGACCCCCTGCATAAGATTTTCCATTCATTGATATATATATATATATATATATATATATATATATATATATATATATATATATGTGTGTGTGTGTGTGTGTGTGTGTGTGTGTGTGTGCGTGTTTGTTAATTATATAATGTTCTATGTTTTAATCAATATTCTTAAAATAGAGTTTTTATGTATCACTTTAAATTTTATACTGTATTTCGCTACATTCCGACAAAATGATTCATCGTTGTTCTTTCAATTTTTCAAGCAATTAATCAAATCTTTTGGACGTTTATTTTTAAAATTACGTTCTTTCAATTCGCGGAAATAAAGTTGCTGTTTTTTGGGGTTTTTTTTACCTTTTTGGGACATTATCTTGACGGGTATGATATATCAATTACATTGAGATTTTCCAGAATTTAGATGTTTCTGTTTTCTATATTGAATGTTTCCCAAAGGAAAACGCCAGTGATGTCATAGATGGAATCTATTGAGACCATACATGGAGGTTTCTATTAGTTTTATTCTGTTGTTGACTCCATTAAGGTACGATTTATAGTAAAGTATCAGAAGGTTCCCAATGAAAAAATTAGGTGCAAGCTTATGATTACTACTACTGCTAAGAAGGAAACGTAGATATATCATTCACTTCAGCTAAGTAGGGAGAAAAAAGGTTTTAAATGAGAGAGAGACAAATCACAGAGGAGTAAACGTTAAAGAAATGCAACACTCTTCATTGGTGTACATGAATTATAAACTCACGAGGGAAATGATTCTGTATAATGTGTAGAGAATGTAAAGTATTTCAAAGTGTATAGTAAGAGTCTGTAAACAATATACTTTGCTTGTAATTGAGCCATTGCGTAGTTATACCAGCCTATTGTTTGTCAAAAGGATTTTGCTGGACTGTCCTCTTATCACTTGGCTTTCTCGTAAATCAATAGGGGTTTATTTTCTCAGAACTTTGGCCTTTTTTTCTTGGAATTCTCGCCATTCACAGTAGAAGGGGATAATTTCCAGGAAAAATGTTTCACTTTCAGAGAATTCTCAGGTATGTCCTGTTTCCAAATTTAGTTGTTGTCTTTTCAGGTAAATAGACAAATGAGAGTGAGAGAGAAAGAGAGAGTGTGAATGTTTATTTGAAATATTTTTAACCTTGATATTTAGTTTAGTTACTTTTTCATTTTAATAATGTCTTCTTTTTAATATATTGTGTTTTATTTTTAATTTGGGATCACTACACATGTTTTTCCAATGGAATTTTTTTTACATGACTTTAATTTTTTACGCTGCAGTTGTTCAATTATTGACTGTGATGATGGGCTTAAATTGAGCTTTACATTTTCATTTTATACTGTTTTGGCTACATTCTGACGAAGCGTTTCGTCGTTGTCCTTTCAACTATATATATATATATATATATATATATATATATATATAAACAAAATAATCCTGTGAGTATTGGGATTTTTTACGTATTTCTATCGCCAGAAATAAAGGTGATGTGCTTTGAAAATATTTCCTGTGTCCATGACATGTTATATATCGAAGAGGTCTTTCCGAATCGAAATTTCTCAAGTACCTTGTCATGAGTCAAACCAACTAAGCACCCGGACAGAAAATGCTGAAACTCTTAGCAGAAACGTTTTCACTTTTCTCGCAAACCACATTGTACAAATACAGCCAAGACTGGAGTTGAAGTTAGTGTTTGCTTTTTACAACAAATCTATTTTTGATCTATTTTTTTTCTGTACACGTGACATTCTGGGCGTAAGATTGAGCTGGCCAGACATGAGCAATCAAGTGAAATCAAACACAAATAACCTTGCATGTGGGGCTCCTTGAGATCGGTGCAACCTTGGCGACAGTGACATCGCAGCATACTAACAGTAGGTTAACTAAAAAGAAAACCATTTTAATGGGTACAAAATCTCAACGTCACTGATTGATGACGTGAGAAATCAAGAACACACGCAATTAGCGAAAACTTCATTGACAAATAAAGTATCTTTTCCGCTTCATTTTGATGTCTTCACCTCTACATTGGAGAAATAACATAGATGATCAATAAGAACATTATTTTGTTGTTTTTTTCTGCTAGTTATGATATGATTTCTCATCATCTTGGAATCAAAATTTGGATTTTTGTTAGTGATCAACATTTTCTCTAAATCTGGAGCTGAAAAATACTATCAATAGTTAAAATAATAACGACAATGATTATGAAGTGTAGAATAGATTGTTGATAAATGGAATAAAGATGTTACACATTCAGAAGCATCTTAGAAATTTTGCACTTTTGAACGCACCTGTGGGTGAAACTATACGATATAATCACACATATGCACACACACACACACACACACATACAGATCGTTTTTAATTTTCAATGAAGATAATATCGGTTAATAGAAAAATATAAGTGTTGGACACTAAATCCAACAGAGGGACAGTCGTGGGATGACAATAGCGATTTGCAATTGGATTTGAGATGCAAATTTTCCTTTCATAGTTGATGAAATGAATGAAGCAACCTGTTTAAGTACAAAATTGCAAGTTCGAACAGCTTACACTTTTGATGCAACAGTTTTGATAAAAATTTTTGGTTTCTGGGGCAGAGTGTTGACAAAAAAATTCTTGGATTTTCAATCTGTCAACCATGTAATCATGTAATTGAAACCTTCTGTCTTCAACGTGAAACCTCGAATATCTTTAGTCTTTGGACTTCGGTCCAGAAAGGATCCAGTCCCTGAATCAACTCGTTAAGCAAACAACTTTTCGAATGACCCATAGTTTAGCTGAGGAGATTTATTGCATTAATCGTTGTCGTGAGGTTTGGTAAAAGCAGCTATTCTCAATGGGAGCCATATGACTAATTCAGGACCCTGTCATATTTGAAAGGGGCCATACACAAAAATAATAATCAATGACTTTGTATTCGTTTGACTGGAAGTGCTTTCACCCTGAGAGGAACTCTTAATGGGGTTATGGCGAAAAAAGGTTCAGAATGGCTGGACTAAAGGATTATCACATATAGTTATGTTCTCTCCAAACCCTTTTACTAGATCAACTCTCACTCGATACCTCTTGAGTTAGGCTTAGTTTGGCTACCTATCTAACCATTATACTATAGCAGGCTTTAGAGTTTGTTTTGTAAGAGATTTCTGTGATAAGAATCTTGAGTCTAACTTACCATAAAAAATAACTCTCTTGAACTGAAGTGACACACCCTTAAGAATGGGACGTGAGGGTTTGGGTGATGATTTATACAAATCAGACTTGACAATTTGAAAGGAATTTGCAATCCAAATCTTGTAGCCGATAAAATCTTCATCGAGAATTCATTGTATATTTACAAGGTCATAATTCATCGGGTCATTTCTGGCCAGTGTCGAATAGTTTCTTGGTCACTCGTTAGCTATCTCTTTATCATGTTCACTTCGCTGACCCAAATCTTCTGTGCAGGAACCGGTTGGTAATGGGAAAGGAAGCCAAAAATAGCAGCAATACTTTTACGTCACGAAAATCGATCCTCTGTCTTATGTTTCCATCCAATATCTCCGTTTTCTTGGGGCAAATGTATTCGATGCGAACTGAACAACTGATTACTTCAAGTTCAACACTTCACGAATGGGGGACAAAAATACATAGAAACCGATGAAGATGAACAGTTTTTTTAGAAATTATTATTCAAAACTAATTGAATCGTTTTTAAAATAGGAACTGTGGTGAAAACTGTTATATATATTCTTTTAAGTTGATATAAACAGAATATTTAGGGAAGGTATTTAATAAAGTCAACTTCGTCTCTAGCATAAAGCCACAATAGTACAGCACCCAGTGAGGTTCACTACATCAACGATCACCTGCTTGATCAGTTTTCTAGCCATCTCCTTGAAAATACCCGTAAGAAAATCTTTACCTAATCTGATATAAGGCCACAATCGTGGGACATTGAATGAGAGTCTGTCTCATAACATTAGTGAATTGACTGAGAAGAGGCAGTGGTGGTAAAATGTAAAGAAAGCAATGGGAAGCACCAAGACGAACAGACAATGTAATTTATTTCTACCAACGAAATAGGAGAGGTATATATACTTTGTCGCGTCTTTTTGTCTGTTTCCCATGGGTCTTCTGTCCACACGATATCTCGGAAAGTGCCTTTATAAATTTCCATTAAATTTCGTGGAAAGGTGAGCAACAAAGTAAAAATGACGAGGTTGAAATTTGGGCGATTCCAGGAATTCATTTTTCGTGGAGAGTGCTTTCCAGCTTTAAAGGGCTTTTATTTAGAGGTTTGAAGTGATTAATTGAAGAATTTAGGGTTAGGGGTTTTTTATTGGTTTGAGCTATGGTTACTGGTAATAAATTTGGTTCGCTTGTAGCAGTTTTCTGTCATTTCTCATATTTTACCACGACCCAGCAAGGGTAGCTCTATGACAAGTAACTTGAATATAAATGCTTATCGAACTTAATTTATTGAACTAGTAGCAGGGTTTTTGTAGGAATTTCATAAGGAAGGACAAAGCTGTTTTCTCCCTCCCAACACATTGCATAAACACTCTAGTCCTTTAGTCTTTTTCGGTGGGAATAACCCTTTTAGTACGCCAAATTGTATTTGCTCGTCTATCTTATTTATGAACACATCGTATTGACTTGAAAGTTCAACTCCAAAGCCCTCTTTGAACTCCCGATCTCCGATGCACTGGCTTCACCCACTCTCAGAGTCCCTAACTGCAAGACTACAATCGCAGAGCAACTAATAGCATTACAGTAGCAATGATTAGCAAGATTGCATTGCTCTATGGCAGTTGAACTGATAAGATATTTTGCGTAGGAAATTCAAAAAGAAAAGTGATAACCATGAACCAATGTGATCCTTCTGGATTTAATGAAATTATGACTCAGAGTTCAAATTATGCATGGCAGTTTCATTCGATTTTCTACATGAAAATAATGTGAATCTTCTGATTATCGATAGCCACTTAAAAGGTATACAGTAGAGTTTCAAATAAATATTCCCTATATTACACAAGCTGCCTAGGTAAAAAAATTAATTTATTGGGATTGACTGATGGACATGATGTAATATGATATAAAGTAATAGTACAATGGGATACGTGCATAACATAACAAAGAGAAAATTGAAGATTTTACCGAAAAATTTCGGTGAAAGAAACTTAAACAAAGCACATGCCTGGCTGCTGCTGGATCAAACTCAACTCCAGCTTCTATTCAGACTTTGTATATATATATATATATATATATATATATATATGTGTGTGTGTGTGTGTGTGTATATGTGTATATGTGTATGCGTATATGTATATGTATGTTTTTTAGAATGAAATAATCCTGTGTTATGATAAATAGTTAATAACTGCTAATTGCCAATTTAGCTGTCGGTAAGACGTACCTTTGGAAATCTGTTGGTCGTGAGTTCGAATCACGGTTCATCTATTCGTAATAGATATCCAGCATTTTTTTCGCCGTTTTACTTTCCATTATACGTTCCTCCCCTGACTGAAATTTCTACCCAATTCCTCCCCTGGGAGCCAAGTGCATCCCGTTTGAGAATCACTGTTCAAACAGATTTCTCATAAAGATCGTTTTGGAAATCTCATATATTTCCACTGGGAAAAGTTATACGTCTGTTACAGTCACCTAATGACCTAGTATTTTAACTGTATCAGTGGTGTATGCCGTGAGTCATGGCAGGGGAATGTGAATTTCACATACCGGTTTACTACCCTAATTTTGGCGAAGCCTCTTTTTGTTGTTCTTGTTGTTACGGTAGAAAAATATATTCAACTCCAGTCCTGGACGTAATCGGACTCTGAAACTAACATTGTGCAAAAATCGACATTAAAGATCGAAGTAATAAACAAAGGATAAGATAAATCCAGTAAGAAGATACCGATTTTCGATTGGGATATTCAGCCCGAAGACATGCCAAGTTGGCCTAGCTGTTAACAGCATGGAATAGGCGAATAGAGTTCAAATTCAGACTGAGGTAGTTTGGGAAGAGCATGAATCTACATCCAACAGATCAGATCAGGAGTTAATTTATGTTGGTATCATGTAACCCGACGCAACCTGTCGCATGCTACTTGGAGAGGAAATGATCATCACCAAGTAACCCCATTACTTCGAGAAATACCATTAAGGAGTAAACACGATACCAGGATGATTATTTGATTTTTTGATATTCAAATTGAGTGCAAAAATTTGCGAAAACAAAATTCAGCGTTTACTCATCAATATTCCGTACTGCCAAAACTTTTTAGTTTGTTAACATATAAAACTACTCAAGCGAAAGAGAAAAATGTTGATGTGGCAATGAAACCAGTCTCCAAATAATAGATAGCCGAATCCTTGTCTACGGTTCAAATGCAACCAGCGTTAAAGTATATTGGCGATTACCGTCTCTTTTTCCCTTCTTACCAGAATTTGTTGTGTCACTGTATATGTAATAATTAGGGTAAATATAGATTTTGAAGTATTTGTTCAATACACCTTACGATGATATGAAGTTGTTTTGTTTTGTTCTTTTCTAATTCTAATTCGGTGGTTTTCAGAGTTACATTCCTCCCTTGTCACCCCAATTCCTCGTTCATTTTGGATAGTAATCTAGTAATTGTTTTACTCTTATATTTTCCATTTTATGTTCCTCCCATGATTTAATTTTCTCCCCTATTCCCCCCTAGCTGAAATTCTTCCACTTAAGAAATTTCACCCGGGAGTCAACTGCATCCCGTTTGAGAATCACTGTTCAAATAGATTTCTCACAAAGATTGTTTTGAAAATCTCATACATTCCCACGGGGAGAAATGATCTGTCTGTTACAGTCACCTAATAACCTAGTATTTCAACCGCATCAAAGATAAATGTCGAATGTCTAATTGGGTTAATGTGGCTTTAATCCAATCCTGAATATATTTGATTATCTTGATCAACTATAATCTAGCAGATCAAACAATCTTTGCATTTGCATAAGCATGTAGCCTGTTGCTTCCGTCAATAATCTGCGATTTTCTCATTACTTCTACTGTATTGCATTTTAGGCACTGAACCTTACACCAAACCGGTGTGAATTGCACTAAAGAAAACCCAGTTGCTGACAATGTACTTTCATGTTTTACTTACATTAAAGTGAAGAGGAAAATTTATATCGCAAAACGCCTGGAATATTGATAAATTGAACTCAAGCGAAATGACCAGATGATATTAACATCTGACAGCGTATAAATTATTTCTCTTAAAAGTGATTGCTATGAAAGAATGGCCACAATTCCATTTGCTAACATTCTATATAACATACAAGATTCGAAGAATGTCATTCCCACCCACGTGCTCTCGGCCGGTCAGATCCTCAAACGTTATTTTTGATTATATCATTTATACGATAAAAATTTGTTGCCACTTTTTAGAGTATGGATCAGTGTCTGTTGAGAGACAGGTAGGTATTTGTAGAATTTTGAGCTGAATGATGTATAGTGTTCGATTTATGTAATTAATTAGCAAACTGTGTGGATCAAAAATGAAGGAAAAGATCTTTGTAAGACTTGAATATCAACCCTTTTACATCGGGAAGTCTAGCTATGTACGGCAGCTGATCTACTGTTTGAGCTACGGGAGCCAACGATTACAAAAGATCCAATTTAATCGTATGATCTCATACCCCATTTTTTTTATCACTTGCTGCTTCCATATTTGATTATATGGCTTCCTTCTTTTAAATACATTGGCAGTATTGGTAGGGGGTGTTATCATGCATTTTCAATTAGATAAAGCATTGTCGACCATTATCACTTTGTGTCTGGTATTTCTTTCATCATAATTTCGGCTGTTTTTTTAAATTTCATTACAGTCACTCAGACCGTCAATCCTCAGGCATTAGTAATGATTTCTGCACCGCGATATTTACTAATAGGCGTAGAATGACAGTAGTTTTCCACCAATGAAAAAACTAAAAAGTATTCAGAGAGTGCATTCTCTCTAAAAACCGGAATAAAAGTAGTCCATATATAGCTAAGATGCAGGGAAAGTCACGGTAAAAATACCTGGATCCGGCCAAAATTTAATCAATTCTTCCTTAGTCCATGGCCTACCAAAATGTCATTGGAATTCAACTAAGATATTTAAGGAACAGGAGCAAATACATAAATGCATCCTCAGTTTGTTCTGAGAGAGAGAAAAAAGTCTATAAATAATGCACGAAAGAGAAATCCTAAAAGTCAAAATTGCTATCAATAATGTGTCTCGAGAACCAGGCTCAGTTTGAAGTTGTTTGGATGAGTGGCTCTTGAGAAAGCTGCAATTAATCGGCAGAGGAAAGTCTGATGTACTGTCCCTTACAAATCACTATCCAAATGAAAGGTAGTTCATAGTCTGGTTCCTACTAGGGGTAAACAATGTAGACTAAAACATTTTATGGCAGAATTTATTAGGCAGCTGATATTAAGATAGTTCAAGGGTGCAGATCCCAAATTTGATGTTAGACATCAACTATTTGTTGTTATTACAGGATAGCTCATTTTAAGTCTGAGCAAAAACTGCATTTACTAAATTGTATGCCAGTGATTCTGGACGTGACAGCATAACTCAAGAATCACATAGCATAATCCCCATGGAATTTTCTGTACGAGCTAAAGAAACCAAAAGAATGTCAATCGTAATTGGAAAGAATTTCATCATCTCTCCGATGGTATATCTTTGAGTTTCGTATCTTGAAGAACAAGTTTGAATTTTTTTGTGTTATGCATCCACTAATTACAACAATGTTGAATTTTTGTATCACCGAAAGACTTTTTAGTTTTATATCTGTTATGCAGAAAATGTCATAGTAAAAAAAACGTGAAGCTAGGTATTTCGCATTTTTCAAGAAACTTTTCCGTAGGTAATTAGCATTTTACAAGAAACTTTTCAGTATCTATGTACAGTACATGGTCGACACTCTATGGATTGTGTGTGTATATATATATATATATATATATATATATATATATATATATATATATATATATATATATATACTGATAAAGAACATTTTCTCAGCTTTCCAACAGAGTATCTTGTCAATTTGTACTTGTTACGAATGAAAAGGTTCAGCCAAAAACGTGGAGCTAAGTATTCGACATTTTACAAAGAAATTTATGTACAGGGTATTTCAAAGTCCATTGTCCATGGATTGTGAATTCAATTCTTCACACACATACACACACACACACACACACACATATATATATACATCATTCGAAAGCACATTTTCTTAGCATTCCACCAGTCCATCGTCTACCTTTCCATAAAACTTTCAGAGATATCGTGTGAACTGACGGCCAGAGAAAATCCTTATACCTGTTGCACCTTCACTGGCAGAGGTAAAAGAAAAGATAACCAGTAGTAAATCAATCACAAAAAATTAGTTACCTACCGTGACAGGCCTGGGTAGGGATTTTTTCCGTCGACTGACCCACTCTTTCCGAAAGAGAGAAACTCATAGATAAACAGATAGAGCAAAGCCAGAGTGGGCGAGAAAGAGAGAAAAATGTTTGTTTTAAAACATTAGGAAATGAATAACTAGATGCTAATTTGTATAATAGTCAATCATCGATTGCCAATTAGAACGTTAGATGAGGAGGGATTTTGATTGTTTATGTTCTTGATACATATTTATTTTTATTTGATGAAGTGTTATGATTCTTCATCTTTATTTTACATTTTATGACTACTTTTTATCTTCATCTTAATTTATAAGTCAATTATATAGCACCTATAGTTCGAACCAATTACTTTTCGGTAGTGAGCAAACAGCGTTGATTGGAGAATAAAAAATATGCACTCGGGCTTCAGCAATAATGATTCATTTTCTTACAAAGCTTCAAGGTGGACATTGACCAACACATTTTGAAAATGCATTTTAAATGCTTGTGAATTGAATATTCATCACTTAGCAAGTGGCACTCCATTGATTTGGATCAATATGATGACTTCTTAAGTAGAACTCGACCACATTGCCCTTGACAACAAGAAAGATTGGTTATTTGATTGTCCGAAAAGTAATATCGCATTACAAAGAGATAAAAACTGGAACGCATGTAAATAACTTGACTCTTGATAGCATGAATCACCATCATTAGCAACTGTAGTAAGTTGAGTAGTGCCCTTCCGCTGGCTACAGCACCAGTCAACCCTGTCTGGACTTCGCTAATCACAAGTTTATCTCTCTCGGCTAGTTTTTTTCAAGGCTTGCGATATGTTAAATATGCATAGAGGCGACAACCACCCGAAGTGGCATCATTGACTTTACAATACGTAACAATTGTAATAGCTCAACCGAAAGGTATTTTTCCTTTTTTAATGAAGAAAAAGCTGAGAGGTCTGAATTGAAATCTTTCTTATTCCTGAACACCATGGCATTAAGAAAATGTTCTAGTAATTGAAACAAATGATAATCCGAAGTTGCTATTGTTTGGTGAGTATATAGGTTGAGGTAAAATTTTTCATCTTAATGATTGTTTTCTCTTGGATTTGTTTTGCTTAGTGAGACCTTGAATAGCCATTCTGAAAGGTGACTGTTCCTGTTCACTAATGCAGTGCATTTCTGCTGTAACACATGAATGACAGACACGCTCGTGTTGTTGACAACAAAATTTCGTAGTGATAGTTTCTCAAGAATTCAGTAACCGATAGTTGGCGATACCTATCATATTCAACTAGATACATATTAAAACTTCCCGTGAGTGGAGTCATGGTTTGAGGATTGGCTTGACATAGTATGATAACCACTACTTATTGCATTTGTTCTTAACATAAAGTGCCTATTTCTCATCCATCGAAATAATTTGATGGAGGAAAGAGAACTTTTAATTCCTCATAAACCAACTGTTGCATATGGTTGAATGTTACGTGCAATTATCTGGCGAGAGTTCATGGGTAACCAGAATTACTTCTTGAGATTTCTTTCCAATTTATTGCACATGTGTCTTTCAACATGATTTATTACTTACTGCTAATTCTCTTTTTACTCGACGAGTATCTCCTTCAACAGATGCCTTTAAAAGAGCACTCTCCAAAATAGTTGGTCCTCCTGAGCAAGGCTTATCAAAAAGTCCACAATCATTTTTTTTAAACTAACAAAACCCCCGCTGACATTATCACACAATCACAGCACCTACTCACACAGTGCAAATATTCTCCATTGTCTGTGTTGCATTACCAGCTTTGAGGAAATCATACAAAATGTAATAACGCACATGGCGTTAACTTATTTGTCTTCAGTGAGATTAAACTTTACTGTATACTATGAGGCAGTCGTATAGAACATATAACTATTCATTTGTCTTTCAACGATAGCAAATGTGACACGAGGTCAAGTTTACGAGTGGGTAATGGTAAAAATTGACCAGTCTCTACGTTTTCTGGAGCAAAGTCATCACAGCACCGCTCGATCCCCCTTTTACTGCTACGGGTAAATGCTGCCCCGAAGTTGAAATCTCCATGATGTTATGAATGTTGTGCTTCATCTGATCCTAAGACGAGACCAAGTTGATCCTAACGACCAGATATGGGCGATGTTAAAATAGATCTAGGTTTTGTTGTGTGTGTGTATTTATATATATATATATATATATATATATATATATATATATATATATATATATATATATATATATATATATATATATATATATATATACGTTGGTTCATCAATAGATCTGTAGCTTAATGATGAAAATATGTTCAACATACTCTCCTTCCTTGTCAATGCACTTAACCCGACGCCTCTCCATTAATAAAAAAAGATCGAACATTATAAAGTAAACATTTCAGATCAAAATTCAGCTTGGAACTATATCAGGCTACATACTTATCAATCAGCCCTCGTATGTATGTGCACGTGTGCGTATATATACATATATACATATCTTTTCTAATCCAAATTAGTGAAAGATGATTAATACGTAGATAAGTAATGTATATTAGCATCTTTTTATGCTTTCCATCACAACCACTTGCACCGTCAGCCTGCGACCACCTGTAAAGAAGGCTAATTGGAAATGAAGGATAAGCTCCGGGTGTGATTCAAACCTTTATCATTTTTGCCTATCCGTATTTGTGAATACTTACCCTTTATTTTCCCTGATCACTTTCCTGAGTTTCACCAGGAGCGTATCCTTTATTTTCGATCTGCGCTCTTTTCTAACGACCATAGACTGAGAGTCTGAGTAGCTGCGATAGAAGACAACTAAAATTGAAGTGAATGAAATACTGGTCGAGAATTGATAATAGCTCAATAGCAACTACAATGTGTACGTGGCTCAAGCAGCATCATTCTGACATCACAATGAATATACGTAGGCGCCAAACGAATTCTCTTTCTCGATAGACAACTTCACCTACTCTCCTACTAAGGCTTTTCCTTTATTTTGCAAGAAGAATAAAGAAATCATTCACTGCTTCATCTCTCGCCTTTTACATATTTAATCCGGCCTACTCGCACGGTGAAGTAATATTTATACTTCTATTTAACACTGTGATACCCCTACCATACAACTGAGATTTGTTTTTCTTTTAGATCTACGTGGACATGTGGAAATTATAAAAGGTGTGGTCAGTCTAGGCCTAATGGTATCAAAAAAAAAAAAAAGGGTAAAGTTTCAAATTGACCAATCATTATTGTTACTTCGCCCCAATGCTCTGTGAGAGGCCAGGTACTGTAAATTGATTTCGGTGTAAGATAAAAGAACATGCACTGCGAGTGAGTCAAAATAGATACAATAGCACTGACGTAACAACAAAAATATAAATACATTCGCACTAGGAAATAAACTGGGCATAAATCCAGTAAAACAGAGAATCAAACTATATAGCCGTACCGTACTAATAATATTTAGGTGATATCAATAATCAAGTTCAAGTTAGTGGTTGCGAAACGAGACCTAATTAAAATGCCAATCTTGAACACAGAGACTGATGGTTTTCATTTTCGAACTCATTGAAATTTATTCATGATTTAAATTACCAGCACATTGAGTGATATCAGAATATTGTTCCTCTTGGATACGTTATAACATCGGAGTCTGAACGCTATACATTCTATCTACCATTCCAATGCACTGCTGGAAGGTTATTAATATATGTGTATGTTTTAAACAATACCCGAACACGTCGGAGAAAGCGAGGAAACACGTTCAGCTGTCAATTATCGGTTCCTTGTTTTCTCAGGATCGAAATTATGTAATGCTGCAAAAATAATGAAAATGAGAACACATAATGCCCAGGGAAAGTAAATTTCCCATCAACAATCAACTTTCCATTCAATCATAATTACTGCTACTACTAATGCTACGAGGAAATATCAATGAAAACTTAACCGGCATCGCTTCACAATGGCGTTATTCAATCATCATTCGTTGATCGTAATTTGTTATTGCCTGCTTTGCTCTCAGTCATGTATTCAACTTTCCAACCTCAGTTTTTCAGTTACATCTTTATGGACATTTGTAATTGGTTGCTGCATTAGACATGGACACTTTATCTTGATTATGTACTGATAATTATTTCTCTCAACAACGCTTTCATTCAAAGGATTTATGTGAAGTCATTAGTAAGGTTCAAATCTATGAATAAACTAGAAAACAACTCGCGTATGTGAGGTCAGGGCCTTTATTGTGCCCCTTGATGATGCATGATGTATAAATACATCATGAATTTTTTATTATCCTGCGTACATTATGTGTTCATATGTCATCGATCGTAGGCGAAGGCTCACCAGTTTTCCCGGTCTTTCAAGGCTAAAACTATCTCTGACAGGAAAATGCACAGAGAACGTCTACTTCTAACAACACCATCGTCACTATAAACTGAACAATCATGTTACAGATCTTAGATTATGCAGTGACATGAACATGCATTTATTCATTAAACATGTCTTTAAGTCTTAATTAGTTTTAGCACTTGATTATTTTCATTAGACTCAATAAATTCATCATTACTCTGTTATTACATCCAAAAAGCCGAAACTTTGTCCCTATCTTATAATATTAACGAAATCGGAAAAAAATCCTCTATCCACCGTAAAATTTAACCAACTATTCTTTGGTCAATGACTCACCCTTCCAAAAATGTCATTTAAATTTATTTAAGACTTTTGGAGATTCTTATCTTTGAACTTGAAACTATTTGAACTCTGAACAAAGTTCATTTTTACTTATATACCATTCACCCATCGGTCTTTTAACATTGACCATACTGCAACTATAAATATCAGAAAATGGTGACAACATTACTGTCACATTACATAACACTATTTATAAAACCCTGATCTGTTTTTCGACCACTAAAATGATACAATTTACTCAATTTATACTGTGTTCCAATTAGGCAGACAGTTACGCTTGGTAATAATAAAATCCAAAAGTAATCAGTAACTCTTATTGAAAATTGATAAAAATGAAATATTCAAGTCAGGCACAAAAGATACACTTTTGCAAAGCATCCTATAAGGATCGAACACCCTATGTTACCGATTACAGGATTAAAAAATGTATACATAAGAGCAGTTAAGACAACAAATGCTAATTTTATTCGCTTATTTCTGCGTTTTGTAATAGTATTTGTATCAACTAAAACAGATTCCTTTATCTTTGCTAGGGGAAAATCTCTCAATTGCATTGTTTTGTAAGTTTATTTCAAGCTTGATATTTCTAATAATGTAGTCTATTTGAAAATGAAAATTTTAAAACAAAAAGTGAATACAGAAATAAAATAACAGAAACTTAAAAAGTAAGTAAACTGGTCTGGTTAGCCATTGAATAGAATCCGTCCTGCGACTTATGTCTTTTGGCAGCATGCGGTGTTGCAGTCAATTAAGATTTTTTAAATGGGGTGATCAATGAATAAGTTTCTTCTATTGCCTTTTGTTGGGCAGTGATCACTCAAAAGTTTGAATTTTCAAAAGAACAAGCGCGTATGCAATTGGACATAATCTAAGGAATGAATTTAGCATAAACTTGTTTTGGCTGAGGAATTAAAAAAAACAACGTTTTTTCGAGACGTAATAAGGGGTAAATGTTCAAATTTTCAGCCCTCTAGCTCCACAGGTGCAGCCTGTATGTGCAATACATACATACTCAGCTAGGCCACCAGACCAACTCAAAAACTGAAGAAACCTATGTTGACAAATTTAATGACAGTTTTGGTCGACGGTTTCCAGTGAATGAAAAAAGAGAATGTGGCCTGCCTTGGGGCTTTGATAATAATGTATTTTCCATCGGGACCAAAGGTCAGTGTTTGAAACCAGATTAATAACGAAATTTCAAATGCTGGTTTCCCAGGCTAGCTGGCTGGCTGGCTCCTTCACTTGAAAGATTGGTGTAACACAATCTTACTCGTATAATTTCTCCCCTTTTGGTCTTGTGCATTGTACCATACTAAACTAAGCTTAGCAAATATCGAGAATAGAACGAAAAATGAACACTTTTAACAATTTGCCTTCAATTTCTATTTGTATTCGTTCGAAAGCAGTGCTCAACCCGACATATCGGTCAGTCACGTGTCTGTGTTTTCCCATCTATTCTGCGTCTGGAACGGATCTATTTATAGGCACGTTTCTCCGGCATATGAAAGCCAATCGATCGAACTCTTGGCTAATACCAGGAACACCTATCGACTGAGAGACGCTGCTCTGAAAATAAGATCCTTGCTAGCCCGATTCTTTCAAAACCATTTATTTGCTAACCGCAACACACTCCCACACGTATCTATCTATTTTTAGATCCTTCATATTTGGGTTTAGAATAATTCTCTCTTTTTCTCCCTCTCCCTCTCCCTTTCCCCCTCTCTCTCCCTCCCCCTCTCTCTCTCTCTTTCTCTCTCTCATTCTATTTTGATGTAATTTATGAGGATGATAGATATTTTAGTTCGAAAATATACCAGAATATCTGAATCAAAGAACATCAGAGACCATTAAAATATTGCATAATTCTTTGTTTTTGCCCTTTTCACGTATAAATATCAGTTTCAGAAAAGAATCTAATTATGTGAGATCTATACATGATTAAGAAAAAAATATTCAAAATCGATTATCGATTTTGTCGGATATAAAACGATATTGTAATTAGGTGTATAATCTATCGTTCAACGATGTACACGCGTATATACGTGTGTGAGTGTGTGTGTGAAAAATTTCGTTTGTTATTCGTATCCTGTTCAAAATGTCAGCTGAGGGCAGCATTAACACTTAAAATAGATTTACATTTATGCAAAATGAGTGACTACGTGACGACGGTGAGGCTTTCAATGGCAGTTTATTAACTCCCAGATTAGCCATTAAAACGCCGCTCAAAAGTCAGCGTCGGGTGGCATTTCTACCTGTTATAGGATTTTCACAATAATCTTAAATCTTTTAATTGAATTCAACTATATGAATGATCTACAAACGATGCTAAGTTTTCCTTGTATAGAAATCTTCGGAAAGGTCAAATTGCTTTCATGTTCAGAGAAATATTGGTCGAGCCAAATTTGAACCATAATCTCTCCAAAGACAAAACACCGTCTCGTGACACACTGATCATGTCTTTCAAGTCATTTAGTCAGTACGTCTTACATCCCCCGCACACACTTCCCCACCCCTTAATCTTTCTTGAGTTTCTTAATTCGTAAAAAGAGAGTAGATATCTATTATGCTTGGCTTAGACTGACTCAGACCCAAGTTAGTGATGATCAATCTCAGTACACTAGCAATGGATGGCTTATTAACCCTCACTCTACGGCAGGCACACATTTTAAATATGTTGTCATTACAGACACATACATCCCAATATACGAATGTATACCCTCAAAGTGCAGTGATTCCAAACCTGGAGACCGCACACCCCTAAGAGTCCACAAAAGTAATTCTGGCACTCCGAGGGCAGAAATCCCAAAACCTTGGATCTGTTGGCTAATTGAGTGAACAGACCTTTCGAAGACCTTGGGTCCATATTGAAATTCATTTAAATAAGATTTGTTGTAAAATGTGACATTTAAAACGAAGAGAAATGCAGAAGAAATCAAAAGAAGAATCACGTTAGGATGGCAAGCTTTCGGTAGCGCAAGCTCATCGATGATTGATGTTTGAACCGAGATAAATGCTGATTTTCAAAGAAAGTACTGCTCCCTTACTTGAAACCCTGCTTGAAATACTGGCCCTGTACAAAGCTAAACTAAGCTTAACAAATATTAAAAAGCACAAACAAACTCTCACACATAGACATTCAAATCGTAATATATGTGGTGTTGGTGTTGTCGACATAATTAAAGCGAATACATTGGTTTGACACCTATACGTCGTGATTTTAAAAAAGACAACCCAAGTCCTAAATATAAGTTGACAGTTATATAGTGCTATTGCCGCTGTTTTAGTATTTACGAAGCCTCTAAAAGGGGAATATAGATACGGAAGGAAAATTCTTTTATAAGAAAAATGTATCTTCAGAATAACGATTCGATCAAAAGTATTCTTGCAACTGACAGAACCACCCTTCACCGTGGGAAATCTTGAT
The DNA here is from genome assembly GCA_963457665.1 of Thysanoteuthis rhombus. Lineage (NCBI taxonomy): Eukaryota > Metazoa > Mollusca > Cephalopoda > Oegopsida > Thysanoteuthidae > Thysanoteuthis > Thysanoteuthis major. The sequence continues at coordinate 48,150,370 of OY735212.1, read as the reverse complement.
TTATTCGTGCAAAATTCTATAGCAAGAACGGATATGTTCATTTTTTGCCATGAAATGAAAAGATAAGTAAAGTTCAAATAGGAAGACAAATTCTAATAATATACATCAGTCTTTCTCAACGGGGGCAATATCACGCGAAGGGGAGGGAGAGAAAGCTGAGCTCAAGGGAGCGATAGAGTGTCACCAGCAAATTAAATTTCCTTTTTAAAAAATGGGGGATCTTTCATTTTACATCGGTAAAGTCAGGAAATAAAGGGAAGCGACTTCCATTTGGTGAGTACAAAATATGTATTTCTCTAAAAAAAACTCTTTTAGTCATTAATCAATTACCATTTCCGTTATCATGTTAGCTCATTGTGCAAGCACGTGTACTTTATCCCGAAGCTCCTAATATCTACAGTGAACAATTCATAATAAAATTTACTTGTCTTAGCCAAGATAAGGCATTTCTTAATAAAAACAATGCTCTTTTTCGAAGATGTACAGTAAAGCTACTTGATGTATTTATTTAGCTGAAAGATAATGTACAGCAATCAATCAGCTCCAAAGGGGCTAAAGTTGAGCGGGGATGATAGATTTGAAAAATAATCAAAACTGGGCAATAGGGAATAAAAGTCGAGACACCCTGAAATACATACTGATTTTCAAAACATTTTTATATTCCCTGATTCTTTTTGTCATAAATCGTTTGCTTTAATGTGTAGTAAGATTTTATGGGCACAAATGCGTGTTTATCTAATGAGTGTGCATGCAAGAATATTAATGCACTTACGAATGAATAATTATTTTCCCTGCTACCCAATAGTAGAAGTCCTCTGAAACCTCTCCTGGGCCGAAATGGCATAAAACGAAGAGGAGCTACCATTCATTTATATAGGAAACATTTTTGAGCGTTCACAAACACCCAAATAATCATTTACTATGACTGCCAATTTTACGCTAAGCTTGCTCAGATTTTCTCACGAGTGTTGCATTTAAATAATGTTTGTTGAGAGTTATATTAGAACAGCTTTATATGATTGTAATAACGTCTCGTGACGTCCCTTGTATGATGTCCCAACCTCACTTTATTAATCAATAATTCTTAACAGGATGGGAGTCCACTGGGGAGGAGGGCAAACGGGGAGTCCTCCCTCTCCCTTGGATCACGCCTCCTCACCTTGGGTGAGTAGGTTCGAGAGCTGAAAACTTATAATCAATAAAGTATAATGGTGCTGTACAATTGTTTATGTAACCACAACTGCCATTCTTGCAACATTACCAGACCATTGTTATTTGCATTTTCTAATGAAGTCTCGGACTCCCGTTTCTTCCTGATATGTTGTGCTGTCTTGTAATCTCTCCAAGTGAGGTAGAGCATGATTCTTTCATATGCATGTTGCATGCTTCTCAGTTTGAGGGTCAGTCCCTTGGATATGTGCGCATTGGTTGTTAACTCTTCTTTTTATGACAAATGGGATTTTCTTGTTCTTGAAGGTTGAGCTTGTCATCTTAGAGTGATTCTTTGCTCAATTTCTTCTTTGGGGGGGGGGATTTCATCAGGTAGATGTAGTGGTCGACTTTCTCCAGTTCTGCGTTTTCAATTTTGATCGTTGTTTTTTTTTTTTTTTCAGACATGATTGTTGCACATGATCTATGTTTTGCTTTCTTCATTCAGTTCATCTGGTATTTGTTGGCAGTTGTGGAGGTTCTCAGATAAAAGGACTATGTCGTCTGCAAATCTGAGGTTGCTCAGATATTTACTGTTTATTCTAATTCCTTTATTTTCTCAGTCTAGGTTTCTGAAGATCATCTTGAGGGAGACTGTTAAGAGTTTGGGAGAGCTGGTATCACCTTGCCTTTCCTTTTTGGGAGCTGAAAGGGATCCGAGTCTTTATGTAGCCTAATAAATTAGCTGCTATGATTATATATACGTTGCAGAATTCTGGCGTATACGGGGTCTATACCTTGTAGGGTGACAGTTTGAATGACAATTGATATTTCCACCTAGTCGAAGGCCTTCTCGAAGACGATAAATACTACAGCAAGTGGCATTTTGTATTAAAACATGGTATTTTTCTTCGTGGCAACAGGATAAGATATATTCCAAATATATTGTCTCCCCCCTTCCTCCCTGGAAATATATTCTCTTTGTCCCACCCATCCCCTGGGAAAGTGGCAATGGACGTCGATACTCAAGTCTACACAACTGTTGCTTTATTTTGGTTGAACATGTATTCATTTCCACCTTCCAAAACTTTAAACTTCAATCAAGAAAACCTGACAGATGCACGTAGTAAGTGGAAGAATAAACTGTTTATTTTCCTGCAAGTCATTGAATCGGATGGCAAGCCAGGGAAAGTATAAACTTATGTTTTACTTCCTTGTATTTTCCCCAAGGGGCGTGATAGCTGCTCAACTTTCACCTTTGACAACACAAATGATAAGACTTACTTGAACAAATTTATAGCGTTTGATGCCTATTGTCAGCCATGTAAAAATCTCACCTTTCTCAGGCATACATTCTCTACATATAAACAGAGTACTTTTCAAAAAGTAATACGATGAGGCTAAGCTGATGGAGAAACCAAACATCAGTCTAAAGCTCTAGTTGCTTCAGCTAAAGTTTCTGATGTAGACATTGCTGTACTCAAATGCGAATTCAAACAGCTGAACGAAAAACACCTATCTGAATCTGATTATAGTAAACGTCCGAAGTCTGGTTGAGAGAGGTACAATCACTCTTGTAAATTCTGTGGTGATGGTCATCGACGTAGCAAATGTCCATCCTATAAAAAAACAATAAAACAACAGAAAAAGTCATTACTCTAAATTTTGTTGGTCTACAAAATCAGTACGTCATGTTGAGGCTTGCCCTGATTCTGACAGTAATTCAGTGCATGATGATATTAATTTCTTTCGCAGTATATCCAATATAAAAAATCAAAACTTAGTTCCTACTCAAGAACTCCAATTCTATAATATTGATACTATAAGTCAAAGCTTTAATCGATGGATTTCAAACTTAGAATTAAATGGGTGCGAGATTGGGTTGCTTTGGTGCTGAAATAAACGTTATCGAAATTGGAACTAACTTTAGTGGAAATAACGGCGTTCAGTAACATGGAAATTCCAGTCTTTGCAATCCAATACTTGAACGTGGACTCTAAATCAATCAATCAGAGTGCACTTTTAATGCATCTTAACTCGCATATCTGGGTCATTTTATAACTTCTGTTATACTAGAACCAGTTCCTTCATAAAATTGAAGCCATTATCAGTATCCTACCACCTGAATGCTTGGAGGACTTGCTGCGATTTTTTGATAAGACAAACTTCTTTTGCAAACTTTTACCAAAACCTCACGTTTACTTTTCCGAAGTGAAATTGCATGATCCTTTCATAGCCTCAAATTGAAGATGTGGAATAACTGAAAGAAATGGTTATTAGTTCACCTGTATTGCAATTTTATGACCGAATAATAATTCAGAGATTTTTTATTTGCGTTACAACGCTACGATTTGAATTACATACCATGCCGTGGGGCAATTGTTGTTGATACATTCTCACAAGTCCTTCTCCAGGACAACTCTCTTGAAATATCTGATTCGGATATGATAGCTGTATGTTTTCATATGGGCGAAAGAAAATATTCCTTCATCTGTTAAACCTTACATAATCATTCGCGATGACATTCTTGCTGTGCAAGAACTTTTGCTAAAAGTAATGCGAATAATAGTGCTTTCTATTCTTATTTAGTTATTTTTGAAGAAGGTTCAGAAATTCAATCAAGTGGTACGAAAACCTGCAGTTGACGATTTCAACCTCCTAGACGTTTAAATTCATTTAGAAAAAAGGGAATGTTGTATGATTGTATTTAAACAGTTATGCGGTTGTAACAACGACTGTGATGTCTCTTGTATGGCGTCACAGCTTCACTCTGAATGGAGGGCGCATATTGAACATGGCGGCTTGTTCGACTTCCTCAAATGAGCGATTCCGATGTGTTTCACGTAGTAAAAAAGAATCTGTACTAGCATTCCAAGTGGAAATAAGAATCACTGCCACCCAAATATGCTGTGTTAGGAGTGATCAATTAAAAAGCTGAAAAAAGGATGATCATCGAATAAGTTACTGTTCTTTTGCGGGGATTTGATCACTGAAAAAGAGTCTGAAATTTGAAAAAAAATATGTGGGCACATTCTAGTGACTAATTTAGCTCAAACTTTTCAAGAAACAAAATAATTATCCATACTCATTGAGGGGCAAAATTTCAAGTTTCTACTACAAGTGCTGGGCGAAATCCAGATAGATATATAGAGAGATACACATAAATGTCAGCACACACGAATAACCTAAACCCAGCAATAGTATGTAAACTGGTCTGTTGTGGGTAGAGGAGATAAATATTCTCAGTAAAAAATCCAGTCATTGCTCCTCTGAGGGTCAGTATGTTAATGCATCGGCTTACCTTGATTCTGACAGTAATTCAGGCTAAGATGTGAAAAATGGTAACAACATTATTTTTTTCTCATTGATTTACGAAAGATTAGGGCTATGAAACTAAATCGTTTTTTTGGGGGGGGGGGTAGTCAATTATGGAAATCGCCACGTGACCAATGTGATTTGGCCGCATTTTACGTTGGGAGTGATCAGTTAAAAAATTGAGAAAAGGGTTTATCAATGAATAAGTTAGTTCTGTTGTCTTTTGTTGGGTCACTAAAAAGTTTGGGAAAAATTAGCATAAAATTGCATTGTAATTTGAAACCCCCTTTGAAAATCCATTTAGGGATGAACTTTTTGAGGAAAAGAAAAGTAGATATATCAATTTTCAGTCCTCTAGCTCTATCTGTGCAGCTTGTGTGCATGAAATTTACATTAACAGCCAGCTAGCCGGATCAATTTAAATTAGACCTACGTTGACAATTCTGGTTGACGGCTTTTTAAAAATAGATATTCAGGAAGATCATACCATGGAGCATACGGGAGTCACGTGGCTAAGGAAACCAGAGAAGTGAACACCAAGGAGATGAAGTTGTTCCTTCTATAGCTAAGAGCTAAAAAGATGTGACGTCAGTAAATATGGGACTGTTTTACTATTTTAGTTTCTTTATCAATTGATGTATTTATTTTCTTGTACTACTACCACAACCAATGATGCAACTACTATCTCATTGAAATTGCAAATCACAGATTTGATCGTAAAGATGGTGAACGCAACCGTTGGACTTATGGTTTTCGTTCTTTTATTATTAAACTATTGATAAAATAATAACTACTCAGGCTATCAATCTACAGCATAGGAAATCTGCACTGTTTACTAATGACAGCTTCGAAAGACCGTGAGATGTGAAGTCTGGTTTCATTTCTTAAATTGACTCAAAAATTGATACTTCGCCAGAGAAAAAAACTACTCTATGAAATCTTATCTGTGCTGTTTACTCGCTACCGTTATGCTGATGGTGCGACGAATAGCAACTAAAAATTAAGATGAAAGGAAATACAAGTCAAAAGTTAATTATGGTTAAAATGGCTGACAATGCCTCATCTCATAAAAGTAATCGAGACTACTTCTAACATAATAGTTGAAAAAACATTGTAAAATGCTGCAATGTTTCAAACGGTTTTATTTGGATCTTTTTTTCCTTGCAGGAGGATATACAATATCAATCAATTGCACTACACTAACATTGGCATAAGACCACATTCATTGAGTAGCCAGTTCATTTAACCGCTGGCATTCTTTACGGAATGGGCTATGAATTAAGGTCAACTACAAACAGTAAAATGTGCAGATGGCCAGACAGTTACGATAACGTTCGACATTCTAAAGATATATTCATTTTGCATGAAAAGAAAAGTTTTTCAATATGCACATGAGCTGACATGCACCTACTTACGACAATTTATTCAGAAAACTTCAATAATTCATGGAATAATTTCAAATCTGACATGGGTAGACTTTTAGAACAGGAGAAAAAAAAATTGTAATTAGAACTGGTGATGAGAGAATTCTACAACATTCTAAGCCTTTTTCATGATATAAAGTTTGCCTTGGTTTTTAAATTCGAGGACTAATCGATCCTTACAGCTGTATCTATCTGGGTAATTTTCTCAATATTTCTTTGATCCCTCAGAGAAGGATAAGTTTCTGAGTAAAAAGAGAACAATCATTTTTTTATTTGATTAAGAGTGCAGTGTTAGCTTTTTAGATGCCAGGGCCGGTAAACCACTTGTCATTTCCTGTATCCACTCACACTATATTTGTGTTCCTTGAATGGGGCAAATGTTAACGGGGGCTGGGAGCAGCAGCCATTAGTGGGGTTGGAAATGCGTTTCGTCTCGTTCAAATGGATACAATGGCTTGTATGATCATATCTGTATAAGTTTTATGAAAAGTTACCAGCTAGCCTTAGAGATAAAAGAAATGTTTGAATACAAACAAGATTTGTAAATAATCATGATGATATCAATTCATTAAAACCAAAAGAAAGTTAAAATGCCTAAAAAATCTTAAATAAGAATTATGAATCAAGCGTTTTCAGAGAAGATAATTTCAGACGTATTGTATTCTGTTGCTTTTATTTCACTAACCTCCCTTGGGAATATCCTCTTTTGTACATGGACACGAATGTATGCCGAGTTTTAAATGGAGAATCTAAATATTCCTATAGAATGGAGTTTTGACATAGAATCGAATATGCTCTTTTTTAAGTGACAAAAGAAAAGGCAAAACAAGCAATTTTGCCAGATTCTGTTCCTTGTTCCTGAACACAATCTATTTTCATCCTTGTAATGCAATAATCAACAATGTTCTTATGGGCGCCGCTATCTGGTTACGAGCAAAAAAGAATTTGCAATAACTACGTCGTTTTTCTCTCTTCCACTCACTTTCTCTTATCTCCGTGCTTTCTCTCTTTGTCTCCGTCTCCCTGTCTCAGTTTGTTTTTATCATTTCTTATGAAGGATTGTCGACGTGTAACAGGTAAGAGATGAGGTTTAGTGATCTCTTTATTACTTGTGTGTTGCAATCGTCTACGTGTGCACATAAACTCAATGGAGCGAATAACAGCTGATGGAATCGATAAAAAGTTCTGAGTACTTGGTATTGATTTTACGAAAATAACTTTTCGAAAGGCATGAACCCCAATTTTCCTACACCCTGCCTCATAGAAATATGAGAAAATAGAGTCATCCCGTAGTATCGAATTAAACTAAATAGGTTCATCCCAAGAGAGGATTGACACCATTCTTGGTCAAGCAGTGATGGCTGTTGTCTTTTAAAACGTTGTTACATTGTCTTCTCTACACTCGGATCGTGTACAATGTTTCTATAATACGCATTTCAAGGTACAGATTAGCCACTAAAAGGATGACCCTTTCCTCTTTTTTAAATAGTGTTTTTCTACATTTTTGAAGATTTTAACCTATTCGGTACTGGATAATGGAAGCTCAGAGCCGAAGCTACAGACTATGAGCCTTCACTGGCTATCTTTTTTAAGGGAAAAAGCAACACTATATGATAATCTATAACCTTTCATCGTTACTTGCAGGTATCATCATCATCATCATCATCGTCGTCGTCCCTTTAGTGCCCGTTGTTGGACATAAACCTTTCCCCAAATTCAGCTGACCTTTCTATCGTGGGCGACACGGAGCCAGTTCTTTCTAAACTTACCTAGTTCGTGACACCATGTTGTCACAATTTTGCATGTGATCTCTGAGAAGCTATTTTGTGAATCGTGATGTCCATCGTTTGTCCTCCATTCTTGCAACGTGACCAGCCCATTGCCATTTAAGCTTTCTTGTGAGTTCTATGATATCTCAGACTCCTGTTTTTTCTCTAATATTCTGTACTGTTTTCTGTTATGTTGAGCACGATTCTCTTATGTGCACGTTGCATGGTTCTCAGTCAGGAGATCAAATACCATAAAATGCCCACAGTCAAAACTCATTTACCTTTGTAATCTATTAGTCCGGGCAAATATGCCCAATTTAGGGTCAAAATTCGGAAAAATCAAAACATCAATTTTTTTCTCCACGATGCGATTCTATGAAGTCTCCTGAACAACATACAAAAAGAATCCTAGTTGAATATCCAAGATGGCGATACTTCTTCCTTATAATGTGGCTTCCACAACTTTCATTGGAATTTATTTAGATCTTTTGGAGATATTGTGTGGACAGGCAGGAGTGTGGGTCACATAGTAAAGAATATATGACTAAATTTTGGGGTGTATCCAGGCATTTGTTTTCGATTTAGAGATACTCTTACTCAACTTTGGACAATTCTGTATTTGCTCATATCTGTCCACACGATATCTCCAAAAGTTGTAAAAGAATTTCAATGTCGGGCAATAGGCTTCGGAGTGATTGAACTTGGGGATGGTTCCATGTGCAATGACTCAGTTATAATTGGAAGAAATGTACTTTCACAGTCGTCCATTTTGAATTTCAAAATGGACACCCTTAAACTTCATAGAAAAAGTTCATACAGTTTTTCCTAATCCAGAAGGGTTTAAGATACGATTTAATCTGATTGCTAAGATTCTACCCCTCAATTAAATAAACTTCTACCTTCCGATAGACTAATAACAATGTATGCTGAAATACCTACCATCACGTTTTTTACTATTACTTGCTTTGCACAACAGATACAAATTGACAAAATACGCTATTGGAAAGCCTTTTTGTTTTTTTTCCGAATCTAATTATCTGATAACATGTAGACAACTGCCTCAACTTTATAACACATATCCTACAAATAGTCAACACTGCAAACAAAATGATTGGCTATATACGGCATACCTTTAAATAAATAGATGAAGAAAACTTCCTAATCTTCTACAAAGCCATTGACTGCCCACGTCTAGAGTTCCCATCATGCACCTGGTTGCTTCACTTGAGATATAACATTCATGCAATAGAAAGTGTCCAAAGAAAAGCTACCAAGATTGTCCCCCAAAATTAAAGACTTTTCGTATACTGAGAGGCTAAGTAAACTCAATCTAAAGACATTGATATTCTGCCCTAAGCATGCTGATCTGTTGGATATCTGCCGTATTCAAAATAGTATCTGTACCTGGATTACCTGAAACCATGGAGACAATCGCCTCTACTTTACGACACATATCCAACAAAAGCATCAACACCTGTTTTGCTTCATAGAGCATACCTTCAAATATTAAGCAATCACCGCTCTTTGTATTCGGACAAGCACATGTTTAATATATGGTTATCTTCAAAATCCCAAGGACATAATCAAACTCCGGATACAAACAATTTCGGGGATTGCTCTTAGTGAAGAGACTATTTCCTGCAAATCCATCAATGCATCCAAAAACAATTTAATGGGGGATATCAGAGATTCAGAGTTCAGCTATCAAAGTTAATATTAGCATAGTCGCACCCTATCTGACAGGCTAGGCAAGATTGATTGATTGTTGGACCGCATATGGTTTCATGACGCTATTCAACTGACATTGAAACCTTCTTGATGGTATTAAAGTAAACCTGTTGTCACATAAGATAGCTACATATGGTATTACGTCGAGATAGTTTTGAGACTTACTTGAACAGATTCCAAAACTGAGTTTTTAATCCCAGAATCATTTATACGAGCCACTGAATATATTACTTCAATGTCGGAACTTTTTTACTGCTTGTAGCTTATGTCCGATGCAATGCACTACCGTATTTGATGGCATGTAAGACTGCCTTATATCAGCTGGAAATATTTTTTTTAATGTCTTTCTCTGAATTCCTTATCTTTATTTATCAGTTTCTGTATAAAAAAAAAATAAAGATAAAAAAACCCACCGCAGTCGTGTTTTCTAACACTTTTCTTGGATCGATATGGACTTGGGTTTGTGCTTTATACCACCAATGAAACCTGCATCTTACTTGGAAGCCATCAGGGAATTAAACGAATGGAATAGTAACAACCACCAGAGTATAAACAATTATGAGATAGCTCCACTCAGAAGGCCACCTGAGGCCAGTGAACTAGGGTGAGAGCTGCGAGAAATTTAAGTGTCCACTCGTAATTTTGTCCTGATTAGAGGAGATGCCGGTCAATCATTTGCCGTGAATTCGGTGGTGTCCCTGAACCGCTTTAGTCTCACCTTTTTTTCGTGACTGTAATAGATAAAAGAATGGAAAATGGAGAAGGTGCGATAGAGCCAGGCAAATCCAATTGATCAAATGAGTGGATGACAATAATAAATTATGTATATTGTATATAAGCAATTTTTTATAACAGCGTTAGAAAAACAGGATAGGCTGCAGTATGAAAAACGATTGGGAAATAAAAAAACAGCCGAAAAATAGTATGAGAAAATGAAGCAGAAATTTACAGGCTAGAAGAATGGAAAGCCAGCATTTCCTCGGACAAACAAAATGCTGACCAGCAGCTTCGACCTTTGATTGAACAAATGCCAAAAGGCTATTCAAATTGATGAATATCGATAGCTGAATCTATATCCAATTCAAAAGGTATTCTCTTAGTCAATAAAAAAGATATAAATATGACATAACTATTACCGTATACGATGGCTCAAAAGAATCCACTTTTCATTCATCACCTATTTTGAAGCTGTGGTCAATGTGGGGATAGGTAACAAAAGTTATCTTATTGGCCATTTGGGAGGGGGGTAAGAACAGGGGGTCTTATAAACCGTAAAATACTGTCGTCATCAATGAAAATTACTAAGTTTGTTTCCTTTTTCTTCATTTTAAATAAAATCAGATGCATTAAAACTTCGAAGTCTTAAATATAAAATATGAAATTATCTTTTAGTATTTTACATTAATGATAATATCTATATTAAATTTCCAAAACATTACAGATGATTTAATTAAATTGATTAAGTAATGAAAAAGTAAAAAAATTACAAGTAATGCTATTATCATTAAATACTTAAATATGAAAAATCAACAAAATTTCAAATTTAAATTTTACATGTTTAAATCATAGATATTTGAATTTGTAAAAGTAAAATTGAATTTATTTCTGCATTGTTAGGAAGCTACTGTTTTGTTGGATTTGATTTATTTACTTCTGCTAACGAAGTTGGAAGAGGTATATGTGTTCACTCATGTTTGTTTCGATGGGCACAATATGTCTTCAAAGGTTTTCAATGAATTTCAATGATATTCTGTAAAAAGGTTGGTAGTGTTGATCCAGAAAATTTGTTTCGATTAAGAGACATTTTTTCATACATTAAGACAACAGTCTGAAATATGAAAAATCGAAACTTAAACATTTACCTCTATCGTAGCTTCATATGAACTGATTTTCATTCAGTTTTTAGTTAGTGTATGGCGCTTGTAGAGGTATGCACTATCTTTGTGCTTTCTATGTTTTTTTTTATGTTGCTATATTCTATAAAATCAAAACTAAGCAATTCAATCATGCAAAGTTGTAAATTGTCTGAACGGAGCTTGGGGTGAATATTCTCTAACTCATAATATTCACTCCAAGCTTCGTTCAGATAATCGAACATCTTCTATGTGCTGTTGATGTTGTTACCACAAAAAAATTCAATTATCTGAAGAAAGTTTGGATTTTTAATAGTCTGCTTAAAGATATAGACAATTAATACCCACTGTTCTTGTCTGAATTTGGTTAGACCCCTTAGTTCTAGAAAGTGAAATCACTTCGTCGAACGCATGCTCGTATCGGACTGTACACGTCACATCCGTCTATTAGGTGATCTCTTAACTCTTTCCAACTATAGAACCCAAAACAACCGACGAAAGCCGAAGGGTATACGACCAAAACGTTGTGAACAATCTATTTGGCATTTGGCCAATCGAAATACCTCGCTTCTCGAGATGCTAAAACATACTCAATGATAGATCAACATAAATTCAACAGCAAATAGAATACTTGAATTAAAAAAGTGGTTGCCAAATATTTGTAAGAAGGTATTTGATTGAGTAGGCCAACTTTAACGCATGGTCTCATCTGTTGAGCATCAACGATGCTCAACAAATGTGTTGTTATATGCATGTTGTGTACATGATGTTGTAACGTTATACACGTGTGTAAATATGTGCTTCCTACCCAGACAAATGTATATATTAGTTTGTAAGATTAGTAAATAAGTTTGTAAGATCTTACAAACGCAAGTTTGTGAAATCTTATGAATACAAGTTTGCAAGGTTAGTAAATACCTCGTGGTTTGTAAATCGGTAGCCCCGCAATAAAAACTAGAACAGAATCAGCGTGCATATTTTTTTCATGTAACAAACAACAATGGAAAATCTGACGTTTATCAAGTTTGACTTGATATATATATATATATATATATATATATATATATATATATATATATATATATATATATATATATATTATATATATATGTGTGTGTGTGTGTGTGTGTGTGTGTGTGTATGACCCTGTTGGTATTAATGATATGTGTGCTTACGTACTCGCGGGCTTCATGCAATTGCGTTGTATACATGTGTAAAGATGCGCGTTTACAAATTGGTTGCTGCCCATTCTGAAATGCATATATTTGATTAAAATACAAACCTGATTCCTCCAGAGAATATCAACAACAAGAATTTCATCCCTGGGACTGACCACACACTGCTATGGCGGGAATCTGCAAAACCTTCGCACTGATGCTTTGCGGTTGGCTCATTCATCAAACCTGATTCGTGAAAGAGAAATGTATGTTTTGAAACATGCATAAACAGGTTTGGTGAGTCACTCAATAGAACTGCTACGTGAACAATGTCTTTTGGCAGCAAGCTGTGTCAGGGATTATCAATTAAAAATTGGAAAAAGTAGCGCTCAATGTTTGAGTTACTTCTCTCGTCTTTTTCAAAAAAACAAAAGTGAATGCCACCGGACACAAAAAGAGGGTTAATTCGGCATAAATCTACATTGTTAATCAACCCTACCCTCAAAAAAATCTATTCAATGGGGATTTTCAGAAGAGAAAATATTTTTTTAGACATTATGAGTAAATGTTTAAATTCTCCGTCTTTTAGCTCAATCGGCGCGGCCAGTACGTGTGACAAATACATACATAGCTAGCCGGGATCACTTAAAAACTAAAGAAACCTACGTTACTAGTTTAGGTATATGTTGACAGTTTTCGTTCGCAGTTTTTAATGTAATATTGGTGTGTACATCAGTGGATATCTTTTTAAAAATGCATTTTTCAAGCATATGATGAGACTGTTGTGGTTGTGAAAGCTGAAAGACTAACCTAATCTTAGATATCCTCTTACAGGTTGTAAATCAGGCATACGAACGTGCCTAATTAAAGTGCCAACTTATTTACCAAGACATCTTGGGCGTTGGACTAGCAACCATGGTGCGTAAAAACTCACTATTGCAACTAACAATGAATTGGCCCCCATGGACCATTCGAGAAATGAAGACAAATTGATTCCTTCGTGTCGCACGACTCAGGAGCAACCGATTCTAAGTCTGAGTTATTTATCAAGCAGGCCATGACATTCGCCTTGTCTGAATGCATTTATAGATATTATTTATTTAGCTTAACTTGAACTGGTAAAGCGGCACACTGGAAGAAAGCAAGTAAGAAAAGTCAGTTTCCATTGAAAATCTAGGTTTTAAATGAGTATTTTCTCAGCATGTCCCTGTGTACGATTGCATTTATCAGAAAGATATAGTAACAGCTGAATGGCAAATTAACGGACAACAATTTTGTCAGGAATAAATGTTGTTCCGTAGTAAATCAGAATATAACAATAGCATAAGTATACTTTTCGCATGGGGACTCTTTGATTAAGGTGGGGGGGGGGGCAAAGAGATCAATTTGTCTAAAACTATATACGGTTTGGCCCGAATTGCATTGATTCACCCGAAATTTCCCACTGTTTTATGAGGGAAGAGGGGAGCAATTGCTCTAAATAGAATAAATGATAGAACAATGTACGACCAAATCGAATTCATACACGTTGTTCTGCATGTGCTATGAATAAATGAGAAATGTTGAGGAGCACCCAACCCCGCGCACTCATACGATTGGGTGATTGTTTCTGGTTGCAAGGTGCTTGGAATGCAGTCTCTGTGCAAAACTTCTCATCGATCACAAAGAAATATTGATTGTAGTAGAGAGCTTTCGATTTGTTGTATATGTGAGAATGAGATAAAATTTCAGAGGAAATATTGATTGATTAACAAGATATGATTATATTGTGGGATGTCAAATGAGAGACCTTAGTTTTCATTCATCTCATAAATACGGGTTTTTTCCACTATCCAAATGCAGAGCGTTTTTACAAAAACCGTTTGTTAGCCAAAACGGCATAAAGCGAAAATGCAATCACCATAAATCAATAAAGGAATTTTCTGAGCGTTCCAAGACCCTAAAATTGATAATGATGATGATGATGATGATGATGATGATGATGATGATGATGATGATGATGATGATGATATTTTGAGCTGACCTGTGGAAGGATGGGGCGATTGGAGGTATAGGGAACTGCAAGAAGATAGATAGATAGATAGATAGATAGATAGATAGATAGGTAGACATCGGTCAATAATCACCAATGCACACACACACACACACACACACACAAACGCACACACACATACACACACATATATATATGTATATATAAGATTATGTATGCATGGAAAGTCACTTCCACCTTCGCTCAGAGTATGTGCACTCTGCCTAGGATCAAAGTGTCGCTCCCCGGCCTTCTGCCTCGAATCAAAATGTAGTATCTGTGTTAAGGACAGAGAGCGAAAATAAATAATAAAGAGAACAAAATAAAATAAAACAAAACAAACCGAAAAATCACACTGTCCATTTCACACACACACACACACACACACACACACACACACACACACACACATATATCTATATCTATCTATCTATCTATATATATATATATATATATATATATATATATATATATATATATATATATCAAGGATGAACCGTCCGGATAGATTAGGTAAATGCTGCAAAATAAAAATAGATAAAAAATAATAATAAAATATATTCACAATTCATTGTATATATAACATAGTCCACTGGTATATAATTGAGCAAATTGATATTATTTTCACGTTGGACATAATTCCCTCTGCCTTTCAAAACTAGTATACATAATAATGGGTAACGATGTGAAACACGCATGCGATGATAGGCTTTTCATAGTTATAGTTGATAAGGCAGTTTTAAAGAAATACATTCATCTATGGCCAGCCATCACATATGTTCGCATAAGTGGAAGTGGGAGCGCCTATAACGATCTCTTTCTGTTGCCTCTTGCTATTCAGTATCGAATTTAGCTAGTGAGGAGCTTGTAGAATATGTTACAAAGGAGCTGTACACACATATTAATTAATCATGAATTTGTTTTGCAATTGGTTGATATGAAATTAATTTGTGTCACACTCTCGTAAGCTGTTCAATTCAGACTCTTGTTCCCAAGTCATGATTATTTTCTCCATTTTTCTCTTGAATCCAAACTTTACTATCAACTGTTGGTCTATAAGCTCAAAATATGTTCAATCATATAATTATTCAGATTGCTTTCATTTCTTTCTTAGGTCTGTGTGGTTTGCTCGCCAATACTAATGCCTGTTTTGCAGTTTAGCTTAATCAATATACTCCTTTGTCAAAAGAAATCTATGTAGTATTTTGTTATATCACCAAATATAAGCTTTCTATAAAATATTTAGCGGCGACGTCGGATTGAATTTACCCAAATCTAGCATTATCATTTTTTGATAAATGCATGCCTATCATCTGTTACAAATTTCGGCCATTGTTTTATTAAAAATTAAAATAAAGTTAACTCAAGCTTGTAATACATTTTATTCTCGTATTGCACACAACTTCGTGAGTGTATGCGAACATGCGCTCTTCTAGAAAAAAAAAGTTCGATTCAACAATCCTGGCCAAAACCCATGGAAACTTCGGGTCGTAGTAAAATACGATAAACCACAGAACACGGTGAGATGCGAAGCAAAGCTATTATTTGTAACCAGTAACTATTGCACGATTCAATGGATGAATCTGACCATATACCTAAATCTTTAATCAATCACTACAGCTCTGTAGAAAAGGTTTCAAAAATTACATCCCCCTTGTTTCTTGTCAATTCTCATTGCTTACTATTGTTTTTGTTTTGTTTTGTTTTTTAACTTTAAATTGATGTTAATGACAGCTAAATCGCGCCATGAAACCATACGCGATCCATCAATCAATCCAAGCGGATAGACTGTGCTGATTTGAGAGTTGATTGTTGAATTTTTTGAGTCTCTGATATCCTTCATTGAAGCATTTTTCAAAGCATAGATCGATTTGGAGGAAATAGTCTATTCACTGAGAGCATTCCATGGTTTGGTCCCTCGAGTAGTGAAGGAATTCTCTCTCAGCCAAATGAATGTCTGTACTTGGAGTTTTTGACTTCGGGTGTTTATAAATAACGATACATTAAACATGCGCTCTTCTGGACAAAAAAATGAACAGTGACAGCTTTCGTCTCAGGTGTGGATTATGTTTTGAATACGACAGACCTACAACAGATCAGTATGCTTTCAGCGGAATTCCAACGTCTCTGGATTGATTTTATTTAGCCTCTCTGCGCATGGCAAGTCTTTAATTTGGGGGACAATCTTGGTAGCTCTTTTTTAGACTCTTTCAATTAAATCAATGTGATATTTCAAGTGAGGCGACTAGATGCATGATGCGAACTTAAGATGTAGGTGGACAATAGTTTTCTAGAGTAATAGGAAGTTTCCTTCATCTATGTATTCAAAGGCACGCCAAACATTCTGTTAGCGGTGTTAATCTTTTGTTGGATATTCGTTATAAAGTTGAGACACTTGTCTACATGGATTCGTAGGTTTTGTTCCACTTTGGTCCTCTCCAGCGTATGCATTTTTCTATCATCGTTTCTCATTTTATACTTTTGTCTTTGATCGGTTTTATCCAAATGCGTGATTTTGCACCTGCTTAAATGAAATGTCATTAGTTCAGCTCTGTAAAATGTTGATATCTTCTAAATGTTGCAGAGATGAATCATCAGATAACAGTGAACAATGAATTTTTGTATCATCTACAAACATGACGATGAAAGATCTTGATTTATTGGCCGGTCACTTACGAAGCGAAAACGATATTGGTCCCATTACGGAGCCCTGGGGGATGTTCCTTATAACTAATGACCATAATAATATTTCTCCATTAACTTTAACCTTTTGTTTTCAGTCTACAAGAAATGTTTTTATCCACTGTTATCCCAAAAGTCGCAACTTGTTTTGTTAATCGTAAGTGGAACAGTGTCGAATGTCTTCTTGTAGTCGATGCATTGGATGTCAACTGGATTAATATGCAGTGAGGCTTCTTTAAAGTCTCAAGTTGGTTGGTTGTTACACTTTTCCTTATTGTAAATCTATCCTACTCTTTGCATTTCATTTTTTTGTCTTTCAGGTGCTTTCAGATTTTAGTCATTATCATTCGCCCAAGGATCTTGCAAATGACTGATCTGTTGTTTTCAGGTTTATTACAGTCACCTTCTTAAATATTAGTGTAATAACAGCCAATCTCCGATGTGATGGTAGTTGTCAAGACTCTAAACTTCTTTAATGAGGGCAATGGATGTTGATTGTTCAACAGGGACAACAGAAACTTCTATCAGAGTTTTTTTCTGAGAATTTGTTGCTTACATCATTTTATTTTGTTCTTTTTTATAATATATGAGTAATTTGCGAAATGCATTTATTTTACAAGATTTTTACCTGTAATTTATAAATGACGCGTACATGGTTCCTATAAACTCAGTTTATCCCGACGTTTTAAGTTTCATTTAGACTTTATGCACCAGACTTCAACTTTATAACACGACTCTACAGAATAATAAGTGATCTGAAGAAGAAAATACCCTAGCGAAATCATACTTAATCTGCTTCTGAAAATGAAAATATCAACATAATATTATTTCAAACATAACACTATAGCTGTTGGCTTTGTATTCAGTTCGTCTTGAATATATTGTGCACTTTTATATTGGGTTAATGTAAATATCTCACAGAAACACGTGATCCCCGGCTTGTTTGACACATGTTATCAAAATCAAGTCATCAAGAAAATCAATCATTATCTGTGTATATGTACATGCGTATTATAAAGTAACTTGTATGTAAATATGTATTTTAGATATCTCTGTCTCTATCTCTGTTTCTCTCTCTTTCTCTGACCCCTACCCTGCCCATGCAAAAAAAAAGATGAAATATCCACATTTTGCATTCAATATGCAATGTTAAAAAATCAATTTCCTACAGCCTTCCCTCCACTTTATAGGACAAAGGGATTTTGAGGGGCATAATTTTGAAAATAAAGTGAATGTTGCATGTTGAAAATTGCGGTAAATAAATAGGAAAATGACATTGGGGAAACCACAGGTTCACTTAGTTATCATCTTGCACTTTTATAACCGGACTAAAAGCAACTATATTATTAGGTCTTGTTTCTTTCGATTTGTCTGAGTAAACAGAATGTAACCTGAAAATTCGGGAAATTTCAATATGCTCTTTTTTAGCGTATCCGGCTCTTCACCTGAATATTCATACATCTCGAAATCACACCACCATCAAATAAAGAACATATTCTATCAATTTTTTCTATATCAGAGAGCCAATTTATGTTTTAATTTCTCCATAATTTTGGGTAACACACACACTCTCTCTCTCTCTCTCGCATATATATATATATATATATATATATATATATATATATATATATATATATAATCACTATCATCAGCCATTTCAAGTCCACTTCTGGACAAACCCCTTCCCCAGCCCTTTCCATGACGACTGCGATTGCACTAACCTCTGCTATGTCTTACCGGCATACCTTTTCAGCTTATCCCTCCATCTAGTGTCACATGTTTTTCTTCTGCGTTTGCAATCCTCTTTCTTGTATGACATCAATTATTTTAATTCGCATTCGGATCTCTGTTGAAGTTTACTATCTCTTGGGGTTACTCCTAGGATAGCTCTTTCCTTTGTTCTTTGAGCGATTCGAACTTTGTTTCTAAGAAGTTTTGTTAATTTCCATGTTTTACATCCGTACGTCATAGCTGGTATTATGTATTGATTACTTTGCATTTTGGGCATATTGACAAGATGCCTTCCAATATGTCTATTCATATTAAATGCCTCCTAACCAATCGTTATACGGCGTTTTTATTTCGCTTTCTTGGTCTTTCTCCAACTTTACCATCCGACTTAACAAATTATTAAACCATTTTCCAATCTTTGCCCTCTTTTTTTATGTTTTTTGGTGTGTGTCTTTTAGTTAAACATTACTTTTGTCTTCCGTCCTGTTCATCTTTAACCCAATTTTGCAGCTCTTCCCACATAGATCGTTTAATATATTTTATAAATCATCTGATGTTTCTGATATTTTTGTGATACCATCAACAGATCTTGAATGGTTCACATATTTTCCGTCTATGTTTACTGCCATTTTTTCAAGTCATTTTTCTGAGAGGTGCTTTCAAGACTCGCTGTAAATAGTTTAGGCGAAATTGTATCCGCTTGTCTTACTCCTTTCCCATTCTTTATCCTGTTTGTATCTTCATGATGTCTAATTGTTGGAGTGTTATTTGGGCATATATTCTCAAGAACTTTCATAAAATTGTCGTCAATGCCTTGATCTTGCATTGAGTAGAAGAATGCCGAGTCAAATGCTTTTTCATAATCAACAAAATAAAAAACAGAATAGTTTGTGGAATACTGGTGTCTTTCCGATAGCTGATTCAATGTATGTTGCATTTTTGTAAATAGTTTATATCTGTTAGATTGCAGTGTAATAGGGTGGTAATTGCCAAAGTATTTAGTATCCCCACTCTTGAGAAGCGGTCGGAGGTGAACAGACGAAATGGATTCCTTTTTTGACTGAAGAAAGCTCAGCCCTAGTTCCACTTCCCATTCTCTCTTAGCCAACATTTTGGATAGGACAAGAACTCTCAAACAAATAGAAATGTCCGAATTTTATTTCCTAAAACTAGACAAAAAAAATGATCGGCCTACGAGAATGAATTATTGTATTGCATTGAATTTTGAGTCTAACCATTTATTTAGCTAGTAGCGCCGTGACTGCCATGAACATTGTTTTATTACAACACACATACTATATACATATGTATATGTATGTATATATATAGGGAGAGAGAGAGAGAGTGGGAGAAATGTACGTAAAGATATGAGAGAAAAGATTCTCGAACTTTTGGGAAGCACAGCGTAAAGGTAAAAGGTAAAAATGGAATCAGTGACCGGCTTCAGATTCTGGCCATGACATTGGGTGTTCACTTCGTACTAATGCTGTAGTGAAAGGTATATCCACTTCTACTTCTCCAGCTTTGGGTAAATAGCATGACCAACTGATTTTTATTATTCCCCCACATCTATGGATAAATAAAAAGGTAGACTGGTCACTATAGCCTTGCTTGATAACCAGTCTAAGAGACAGACAACTTCCTATCCTTCGGAAGATTTAGGTCAGGGATTATTCTTTGCTGTTGATATCATGTAAACCTGTACAACATGTCGCAAGATATTTGAATTGCAACAACTGATTATTGGAAAGTCGAAGACTGGATCTTGAAAGAGACAAATCTGAATAGTCACTCAATGGAAACCGTCACGAGACTAACGCCTTTTGATGTCATGTGTTGGGGTAATCAATTGAAAAATTTGGAAAAAAAGATGACCAATGAATAAATTACTTCTATCACCTTTTGCTGGTCCATGATCACCAAAAAAATCTGAATTTAGGTGGAAAAAAAAACAAGCGTTAATGCTGTCGGACATAAACTAAGGGTTCAAATAGGCATAACCTTACATTTCAAATTGAATCCATACCCCTGATCATATAAAATCTATATAGGGGGAATCTAAGAAAAACGAATTTTTTTTCTAGATATAATGAGGAGTAAATGTTTTCGTTTTCCGCCCTTAAGCGTCATTAATGCAGATTATACACGCGATACACACATACATAAATATGTATATAGCTAGCCAGCGAAACCAACTTGAAAAATGAAGAAGCATACGCTGACAGTTTTGGTGACAGATTTGGTTGACGGTTTCGAATTTTGGGTTCAAACTGAGGAAGAAAAACTTCAATATAACGATTTATTTCAAGAATAGAAATATTCTCCTGGCTCAAGTAAAATAAACCACGATTACCTTATGTTTTCTCTTCTAATTCTTAGTGCTTATTTTTCATTCTGTATTTTGTGGTCGTTTTTACGGTTTAACGAATGTAATAGCTTACGATATACTGATGGACTTTTCGGCAAATTTTTTTGTTCATATAAATTCATTGCATAATTACTCCAAGGCTCAGATCTTAAAGTCTTTCCAACTTGGCTTTGTAGCGGACCAAATTGAGTGAAGAGTATGAGTACGTGCGTATGACTATACATAAGTAGAAGACTTCTTTTAGAGTTCTTACATACAGGCAGCAGGGGGGCTGTTCGCTGTTTCGGGGCCTTTTCGAGAACGGTTTTGCTTCACAGGCGGCACCGAAAAAGGTGGCAGAATTGTCGTTAGGCGTGAACCGAAGGGATGTCATGTAATAGAAAAAAACGGATCGCAGAAAAATATCGGGTGACGGAAAATGAAAAGCCCCCAGCTAATATATATATATATATATATATATATATATATATATATATATCAAACGAACAACAACAAAAAAGTAAATCTGTATGAAAGCGTGGACTTTGAAAGAACTTACAAACAACGCATCAATTTTGATAAACTGTTAAGTTTGTTATAATATGCTAATGGCTTCTATTTCGATGTCATTCTGAATCCAAATTGTCACAACTATCTGTTATTGACTGTTTTTATGACATCCTTAGTAGCATGGTAGTAATAAATACCGTATAATTGTTTTCCTTTTCGGCAAACGTACTACTTGAATTCATAATTCAGTTTGCAGAGAGCGTTGACCAGGAATGCCGGAATATCACCAATAAAACATCAAATAAAGTAATGCGACGAGAAAGAATAACAAATACATGTGTACTTCACTACCTGTTATGTAACTCATCCTATTAGATAATGGTGGTTTAGAGATTAACAAGCTGAGTTTAATCGAAAAAATGACTTATTAGAAAGTATATCATACTGCAACGAATCAACACAAGTGCAATCCCTCACCAATATATATATATATATATATATATATGCAAAGCTATGTATTGAAGGAATTGACGTATTTGGTTCGATAGAATGAGTTATAGAGACGAATAGACCGAGAATAAACATGATGAGACTTTGGGTTGAAAGCAGTAATTTGGACTTTGCATTACCGGCGTCTGTTTAGCTCAATCGTAAGAGCATCGCTACACACACACACACACACACACACACACACACACATATATATATATATATATATATATATATATATATATATTTACCACCACACGCAGATGCGTACACATATACATGAAAGTATAACTTATATATTATTTGTAATTTTCATGTCTTATTCATCAGACGATTTCCGATCATAAACGAGAAAAGTTTCTTACCGAGTTATCAATATTTAATTTGCAAACAAAACATAATGGGTGTTAATTTTTGTTAATATTTCATCTTTATTCAAACTATCCCCACAACTCTATACGATTCTGAGACTGAGGAGAATAAGTTCTGAAATATCAACAAAATTCAAATTTCATATTACGTACGTGAATCAAGCGTACATGGGAAGAGAAAACTTGACAATTTGATTAAACAAATTTGAATTAATATGCACTTGAAAAGTCGAATCATAGCTGGATTGAAATGCTTACAATCGTCTCTAGAGAGGGATTGGCTTTAAAACGTGATACTATGTAATTCTGTTGAGTTGTGTATAAAGCAGTTAGATACGATACAAGCAGTGATTCATTCGATCAAGTCTAAATATAGAAATGATCCTTATAAATGTATAATATTTATCGACTCCTAACTCAGTTGCGTTCTTTTCCTTTTACGGGTGAAAATTGATCTAAGTAATGAATTATAAGAGACCTACGTTTCCCCAATGGAAAAATATACTGAAGTGGTTTAGAAAAGTGAAATGTCTGATAAAATGCGCGCATTTTTTGAGACACTCTGGATAATTGTAAATCATAAATTAACAGAAGTGGAACTCAAATCTATGAATACATTTTATGGTTATTGCACAGAATATTTTTTATTCAAGAGATATATAGGAAAATTCGACACATTCTGATAATCAAAGAAAATGGACGTCATTGAAGTTCTGAGAAAAAGTTGCTTTTAAAATGTATAACTTTTTAAAAGTACTATCAGCTTTTTAAAGTCAATATAACAGATCCATTAGGTTCAATCGTCCTGTTTTCCTTTGCATTGGAATTGGTTGACTTGTAAAGTATCGTGTGCTTCTTGAAGCGCAACAACGAGTACACATTTAACAAACATACGTGTCTTTATTCAGTGTAACACAGATCACCATCCTCGACCTAGAGAGATGACCAAGACGAAGAGGAAGATTTAAATGAGAAACTTTTTATTTTATTTTCTGTTGATTGATGATGATTGGGAGAATCATTTCAATATGCTCCTTGATAAAGCGATTCAGTTGGTAGGAGCAGTTTCCGAACAGTTCTTTTTAATGAAAAAATTAACAGTTATTCAACATATTCTGATATCGTTTAAGTAAGGCGTATATTCATCTGTGATGAAAGGAGGTCAGCTTCGAAGAGTTTTCAGTATTATTTAGCATGTTGTAATTCTGGAGACCCTGATCATTCAGGAAATTGTGTAGAGAGCAGAAAATATGATATCAGGAGGGCAGCAAATAAGGCGGGTAGATAAGGGGTGGCTAGAACTTCTGCAACTGCAATATCTTTTCTTTGTTCATCAGTGAAACACGTGGCTGGTACTATTGTGCACGAGACAAGTCGTGTGCAACGGTGGGTTTCAGGCGACTCTATTAACCACGCTTTGCAGCAGAGTCAAGTACACTTCAATAGTAATAATCTTGTTCAAATAGAGCAGTTCCCAGTAAATAATGCCTTGCTCGATCCAGCAGCAACTAAGCAGAAACTTTTTTCTGGTGTAACACTTGTTATGACATGGCTACGGCGGCGGCGGCGCTCTTACTTATTTCGTTCCGTTTGCGCGTCATGTTGACGATGTTTCTTTTCATCGCTGATGATGATGCCCAGCCATGCATGCACGTTTTTCATAGAAATTAGATATATGCACGCATCCAAAAGGTCAGTTTCATCCTAGTACATCAGTGAACGCAGAACCAAAGTCCCAAGTTTAAAGACTTTGCTAATTGCTGCCAAATGACTCAAAATCATCGGCTGAATTCAACTGCTGAACCATTTCTAAAATGGTCAACTGCACGTTGTTAACATCGATAGACCACTCATATACTGTCGTACGGTCGATTTTTTTTCTCCGGTGAACCGATTCGTCTGAATTGATGCTCTCATTGAAATCGTGCAACAGAAACTTGCTCACAAGCAATTTTTTTTTCTGACTCTGGGAATGTTCTGAAACAAGTGACACTGATGAATGTTTAGAGAGACGGTTACTCAGTGTATATCCTGAGAAAATGTTTGTGATCATTCTATGCCCGGAAGTTCTATAACTTCACCTAATGTTCAGAAACTTTCTTACTAACTTGATATGAACATCGAACGCCTGTTTTTTGTTGTTTTTTGTTGTTGTTTTTTGTTGTTGTTTTTTTGTTGTTGTTTTTTGTTGTTGTTTTTTTGTTGTTTTTTTGTTGTTTTTTTGTTGTTTTTTATTTGTTTTTGTTTTTTTGATTTTGGGTTTTTTTTTTTTTTTTTCGTTTTTTTTAACCACGTTTTGAAAAAAAGAGAGGGAAATCCAGAGATTATAAATGATCGGTATGCCCGGCTAGCGTCTGGGTCACACTTTATCCGATAATGGATTATGCAAATCCTTTTACATGTTGACATGGGCACGAGCCAAGTCGGTAGATTTGATTATAACCTGATTCAATTGCTGAACTCCTCCTCCAATTGTTGTAATAGAAACTGTTACGATAATAACAGTCAATTCTGAAATCGATATAACAAAAAATCAACTGTTATGTAAAGTGTCGTTGTGTAAGCACATGGGAGCTGAGCCATGAAGAAATTCATCTCTCGCCAAAGGTGAGAGAACATTTAGTGAACGGGGAGGGATGAAGTGGGCCAGCAGAAATGTGTCATAGAAACCACTATAAGAAGCAAAAGGGTAGAGCAATAGTCATATTTTGTCTGTATACATATTGATATTAATTAATCTTACCTTGATAGGGAACAATGTCAAATAGGAAGGGTCTGCTTGCTTCAAAAATCAATTCGAACTTTTTTTGTTTCTGCCCGGGTTCGAACACTGACTACTAGCGTCAATGGTAAATATATTATCATCTCATCAAGCATATCGGCCTAGTATATTTTTACATTGTATTTCATATTAGATAACACAACAATTTAATTAATTGTTTTCAACAATCATATTTTCTAATTACATTTATGTATTTATGATATAACGATCGTCAGACCCCAGTAATTGCAATAATATTCTCTTTGTTCTAGTGTCAGTAGTTGGTCCTTTTATGGAAAATTTGTATTAGTGACGATCAATGCCTTGTCTTTTCATTTTAGATTTCTCTTATAAAAAATAAAATCTACTCAGCCCCCTAAAACTGTATGAATTTCATACATACGATAGATATGAAAATTAAAAAAAGATCAAATATTTCAAAAATACGAGGTAAAATCTTCACAAAAAAAGTCACGAAAAGAATGTTGTTGACTAAAAATATGAGACTGACTTGAAGTATATCAATATGAAAGGAGAAAAATGACTATGATTAGGCAGAACACTTTTTTCAGTCTCTAATAAACGTCCATACCCACATGAAAGAGTTAAATAATTGGTTACAGAAAGCTGTCGACGACGTGAAAGCTAGCACGTTCATTGCTAGCGGATATAACAACCAGGTTGAAAAAAAACAGGGAAATCATTTTTCAAAAAAATATAGCCCAGAACATGCGAACTTTGGTTAACCGAGATTTAAATTTTGAGGGGTTATTGTTATTTGAGTCGTCCGCTGTTGCAATTTACAATGCAACGTGTAGAGAATCTTACAAAATCAATGATACTTTTTAAAATAACTCTCTTCCTCGCCTCCGTATCATTTTCATGTTTATGGTATTTGCTGTTATGCTCTTTTTACGGTGTGCTGAGTTGTACTCCTATAAGCGTATCAGCTATAAGTGCAACTCGCTAAATTAGATTAGTATTCGATTAACTTTGAAACACTACAGAATTTGGCAGGATAGAAAGATGCGTAACCTTTTTCTCTCCCAGCTGACACTGTGGGGTTAGGCAATATTATATCTATCTATCTATCTATCTATCTATATATATATATATATCTATATGTGTGTGTGTGTGTGTCTGTCTGTCTGTCTGTCAGTCCGTCTGTTTATCTGTAAGTATTATGTGCATATGAATTTGTGTGTAGATAGTTATATATTGACGGGTGCGCAAGAATATGAATAATTGCTATAAGAAAAACTCTGTCATACTTTGAAAGTCTGTACCTTTAGATTTTTGTACATGCTCTTCGCTTTTCGAATGCTCGTTTTCGAAGGCTCACTTTCCGAATAAGGGAAAGGTTTATTCTTTATTAAAAATATCAGTGAAATTCAGTTAACTAACGAAAGATTTCGTCGCCATCCATGTTCATATCCGGTGACGGGTCTGCACATGTAATACATTGTTTGATTAAACTGATTACAACGAAGGCAAAAGGTATAAGCCCAAACTTGTAAACACTCAAGTTTTTAGGAAATGACTATCAGAACTGCCAACATCAGCACAGGTTTCTTCATTTTTCTTTTGTTGGTCTACCTGGCTGGCTAGTCGGCTGACTGAATGACTATATATGTATCACATGTATAGGCTGTACCGATGGAGCTAAAGGGTTGAAAATTTAAACATCTCTCATAAGGTCTGAAAAAAGTGGTATTTATAAATATGAAGAGAAAAATAATAATTCTGCGCTTATTTTTCTATGGCATATAAAGAGTTCGAATGTGTGTTGTCGTTATTTTTTCAACCCAATCCCTAAATAGATTAACTCTATACTAAATTAATCCTTTGGTTTGTGTCCAGCAGCATTTATGTTTATTTTTTGAAAATCCAGACTTTCTTCAGTGATCGCTTCCCAACTAAATGCGAAAGAAGTAATCTATTCATTTTCTATTTCTATTTCTATTTTTAGTTGATCTCCCCCAACATAGCATGTTGCCAAAAGATGTTGGTCCCGTGACGGTTTCTAATGGGTTACTTACAAGCTTTTATTTCATTTTTAATTTATTTTTTAGGAGGAGATTTGTGCAATTAATTATCTTACTTTCTGTCGGTCTCAATTCCGCATATGATCTCTTGGGATCCTCGTTGTGAGTTATGATGTCCAGCAGTTGTCTGACATTCTTACAACATGGCCAGCCCATTGCCAATGGAGTTTTCTAACTGTTTCTATGTTATCTTGGACTCCTGTCTTTCCTCTCATATGCTGTGCTGTCATGTTCTCTCCACGTGAATATGAATATGATTCTCTAATGTACAACATGCATGGCTCTCAGTTTTAGGTTCTGTCCTTCGGTTAGGTTCCATGTTTCAGCTCCATAGGTGACTACCAGTAAGATACATTGGTCATATACCATTCTTTTTAGGACTAGTGGTATATGTGTGTTCTTGAAAGTTGAGTGTGTGATTCTTCGTTTCATCTCTTCTTTTGATGA
This sequence comes from Thysanoteuthis rhombus, assembly GCA_963457665.1. NCBI lineage: Eukaryota > Metazoa > Mollusca > Cephalopoda > Oegopsida > Thysanoteuthidae > Thysanoteuthis > Thysanoteuthis major. The sequence continues at coordinate 48,122,560 of OY735212.1, read as the reverse complement.
CTTCATGGAGACTCGTTGTCCTAAGTAAACATTGTGGTCTACTTTCTCCAGCACTGCATTTTCGATTTCGATCATTGTGTCTTTATCCCCAACATGTTTGTTGTATATGACATTTGATTTCCTGAAGTTCATGTAGAGGGCAACTTGCTTGCTTCATTTTGTTCGTCTAACATTATTTGGAGATCGTGAAAGTTCTTAGCAAAGAGGACGATGTCGTCAACAAATCTGAGTTTACGTAGGTATTCGCCGCCATTTTTTTTATTCCTTTGTGTTCTAGTTCTAAGTCTCGGAAGATAATCTCGAGGCCGGCTGATTGAGCTGGTATCACCTTGTCTCACTCCTTATTCTAGTTGAGAAGGATCAGAGTCTTTACGTACCCTGTTGAAGGAACTGCTGTGTCGGTAGATATGTTGCAGTACTCTGACATATAGTCTACACCTTGCTGCATTATCATTATCGGGTCCGGGGACCTTTCCCTTCCTTGTTTGTTTGATGGCTTGCTTCACTTCCTGTGGGATAATTCCTGGGTAATCCGCGAATTGATTATACTCGGTTTGTGTTTCCTGCTCATTTTCCTGCGTCTTTTGTTTGGTGGAATAGAGGTATCTGTAAAATTCATGGACACGTTCGACAATTCAGTCCACATCCGTTGTCAGGTTTCTATTTGCTTCGATCACACTGTTTTGTTTTTTGCTTTCTTCCTGTACTGAGAGATTTTCCTATAGTTTGAATCCTCTGCCTTTTAAAAAAATGTTTTCAATGACTGCTGCTGTGCATCTTCTTTAGTCTTCTCTTCGTTTCTTTTGAATGGTTTTGCTCAGCTCTGTAGCTTCTATCTTTTCTATTGTTGTTGGTAGTGGCTTGAGGTTCCTGCGTTTTTTCATGTGATTCTTTGTTTCTTCTGAGAATCTGTTTACGGTTTGTGAGTTCTTTGGCTCAGACATACCGGCCTGTTCAATTAGGGAGTTTGTTATATTGTTGCTGAGCTCGTTGATGTTCTATTCTGGTTCGGTGAGGAGTTCGTATCTGTTTTTTTAGTTCCAGCTTGAATGATCGGTTGAGTTGTAACGGTAAGTGGTTGCAGTTTATCGTTGAAAATTTCCCCGTGTTCTGTCCTGGCGTTAATTTGAATTTGGCATCCTATCATTCTATGGTCATTTCCTAAATTGACTTGATTCAGGACTAGCATATCTTTAATAGTGTCGCTTTTGTCCTCTAGGATGTAATCAATTTTGATTTTGATTTCGTGATTGGGACTCCGCAAAATCCACTTCCAATTTGTTTTCTTTTACAGAAGGTGTTCATGATTTTGAATGAACACACTCAATGTTTTTCAACTTGAGTATCCGGGTTGACGATTACGCTGAAGCAATGCCTTATTTGCAAATTTTAGATACACAAACAATGTCTGTCACGAATAAATTTGAGCTCAGTTTTTCATGGAATATATTTGACGTCAGAACATTAGCTAGTGACTCAAAAAGTTCCCCCATGCGTCTATTGAACTCACTCATTGTTTTTTCAACTTGAGTATCTGGGTTGACGATAATACTGATGCTATGCCTTATTTGCAAATTTTATGTGAGGTAGAGCATGATTCTCTCAAGTGCGCATTGCATGCTTCTCAGTTTGCAGGTCTGTCTCTTGGTGACTAATGGGGGGTGCATTGGTTGTATACTCTTTTTTTAGGATTATTAGGATCAACTTGTTTTTGAAGGTTGAGCTTGCACTGACGAAGGCTTGTCATCCTAGGGTGATTCTTCGCTTGATCTATTCCTCTTTCGTGGGTTTCAAAGAGATTCGTTGTCCTTGGTAGATGTAGTGGTCTACTTTCCCCAGTTTTGCATCTTCGATTTTGACAGTTATGTCTTTATTCTCAATATGATCATTGCACATGATTTTCGTTTTACTGAAGTTCATGTGTAGGCCAACTTTTTTGCTTTTTTCATTCAGTTCATCTAGCATTAGTTGGAGGTCGTGTAGGTTCTCTGTAAAAAGGATGATGTCGTCTGCAAATCTTAGGTTGCTTAGATATTTGCTGTCTATTTTGATTCCTCTATTCTCCCAGTCCAGGTTTCTGAAGATCATCTCGAGGTATGCTTTGAAGAGTTTGGGTGAGCTTGTATCACTTCGTCTTACACCATTTCGGAGCTGGAAGGGTTCAGAGTTTTTATGCTGCCTGATAAAGGAGTTGCTGTGCCTTTTTTTTTGTTGCAGTACTCTGACGTATACGGAGTCTACACCTTGCTGAGTGATGGCACTTATAATCATGGGAATTTACATAGAGTCAAAAGCCTTCTTGAAGTCTATAAATGCTACAGCGAGTGGCATTTTGTATTCTGCTACTTTCTCTTTCAGCTGCTTTATTGAATGGAGATGGTCCATAGACGAGTGACTTCTAAATCCAGCCTGTTCTCGTGGTTTGTTTTCATCTTGTGTTTTAGTGATCTGGTTGGTGTTGTTTATTGCGGAAAGTTTATAGATGGGGTTTAGTAGGCTTATAAGCCTGTAGTTGTTGAGGTCTCTGTGGTTTGCTTTTTTATGTAGAGGCATTATGATTGCTCTGTTCCAGTCTTTCGGGATTTTCCTCTGTTGTAGACATAATTTGAATGGAATAGCTAGTTTTTTTTATTGATGATCTTACTAACTTTTTTGAGTAAATCGATAGTAATGTTATCTGGTCCAGGGGCTTTTCCTTTTTTTTTTTTTTGTTTGTTTGATGGCTTGTTTAATCTCCCATGGTGTAACTTCTGGGAAGTCCTCGAACTGATTATCAGCGTCTTCCATATCCTAGTCGTTGTTTTGTTGCCCGTGTCTTGAAGAGTAAAGTTCTTGGTAGAATTCTTGGGTGCGTTCAACAATTCTGCCTCTGTCCGTTGTCATGTCTCTGTTTCAACGCACCTAAATTTGATTTGCGCTTGATATTTATTAGACGTGTCCACACACCTCGATGAGACATTTTAGGTTGGTTGAAGTTATGGTAAACAATAGAAAGGGTAGAAAGAGAACGTGTGACGTTATCAAAAGAACATTCCCTCAGATATCAAGCATTTTTTGTACAGCGTTGGCAAGTATCGTTTGTTATTAATTGTTAAAATCAGCTAAGCTTTCCACTTTCAGTTAACTTTATTGCTAAAATGTTATATATACTCATTCAAATGAATTAACCATGCATAAGACTCAAGGACGAATTGATAAAAATTGTACACTTACGTTGATTTAAACTTACCAATTGTTTTGTTTCAATAGTTAAATTTTCGGGTGAACCATCCTCACCTTCCTCTTCCTCCTCCTGCTACTAATACTACAATTATTGATGCTACTACTACTTCGTTTAGAATCTCTCTGAAATTTGAAATCACATAATCATATTTTCACAGATAATTTAAGATAGTTTTTAAATAAGCAATTCTGTTACTAGCGCGGTTTTCGATGATTCATTTATGGGAGGTACAGATATTATCATTATCATCATTTTGTACAGTTGATTTGCATCAATCTAATGTTTGACATTTGATTTGGAAGAACTCGTGAATAAAAAACCTGAATTATTTCCGGACCTCATTAACTTACAGTGAGTAAGCTAAACAGGAACTAGGACCTAATTAATTATTTGGCTGTGATATATTAATTCTTAACGGATATAATGAGTGGAAAAAGTAAAAGATACGTTTTCCTAATGAAATTTCAGGTAAATAGAAAGAGCAAACTTTCTACAAAATTAACGTAGGATATTTTGAGAGGATGTTGAGATGAATATAGACAAAAAGTTAACCATAGCAGCAGTAACCTATTAACAGCTGCAGGTGGCGATGAGTAAAAATTATTACTATTAGTGCAATGGCTGAAATTTCAGTCATTCGCAGTTTATGGGTTAAAAATATTGTTGGGGAAGGGAAACGTGTGGAGGAGAGTTTCATGGAACAAAATAGGAAACCAGCTGCAGCTGAATAAGTCGATGAACGCTTAGGTATAAGAAATGATCGTGAGGTAAGAGAGTAGAATTCTCTGGCACTCCAGTATAGTGTTCAAAAACGCGTTCACTGACGTCAGTAACCAGTCATGTGACTGGGTAAAAAGTTTATTTTCGACCAAACGTCGCTAATGGTTACCTACTGAGAGATCATTTCAGCACGACCTTGATATTCTTATTTAGAAAGACGTAAAAAACTACAAAATGATCAAATTGCAAAAAAAAAAAGAAGAAAATTTCGGATGCCAGTGCCATGAATTATTACTATAATTTGCTTGGTATTTTTAATTGTTCACGATGGCTAGACTGATGCCAGGATACTGGAACCTCAGTTCAAATTGATGCGATATAAATGGAAAACCTAAAAACTGAAAATAGATTAAACATTCTGCAACTAGCATTCTTTAACAAACAAACAAACAAACAAACAAAAAACAGATTTAATACCTTATGTCAAGTGGCTTAGAATAAGCAGTTTGATTCACTGCAGTTTTCTGTTTCAACAAGTGGGACTTCCTTTCTCAAGTATGCTTAGGGTGAAAGAAATACTATTTTGTATCCTTACTACACTAGTGAGCAAAGTACCTGTACCTTCAATGACACGATAATCTAATCATTATTTTTCCAAATCTATAACTATCTATCTAGGTTGATAGATAGATCCTAACAGTGTTCATGTACAAATATATGAATATACAAATATACACGACTAGCTGCTGTTGCTGTTGAACATTTACGGGGAAAAATTGAAAGCAAAGATCTCTGAATATTTGAAACTACAAAGAATATGATTTTGGGTTAGTGTTTAGGTTCGAGTTGTAATAAACAGAAAGAATTTTTTTCGTGGTTATCCTTGCATCAGATACCGCCGTTTTGAATTCGGCCATTTTTTAATAATTCATACTTGTGCCACTGGTGTTTAATGTATTTCTATAGACTGATGAGTCTCCTTTGGCATCTGCTCCTAGCAACTGTGTGTCACGATTTGGGATTTCTAAAACTCACTTCATCATCCAATGAAGTGCACATGTTCTAAATGCACTTCATGACAATAAATCATGATTATCATTATTGGCTTTATACATTTCCTCCTCTTTCTCGGCCGTGACTGACCAGATACTAATTTTGTTTCATAATCACCATCTCTCATCGTTCGAGAATGATCATACATATGGCGTCATGACGTCAAAGAATGAAAATTTGTTACCTCTTTGAGCGGCTATTCAGGGGAACAATTTGCAAATCTTCGACTGCATCATCGTCCGATTTTCGTGCTCTGAATAAAATAAATATTAAGAGCATGTGACTATTCTTATTATTAGTTCATAATATCAGTTTTCAATATCTAAACATTAAAAAGGTCATTCGAAGAAAGGAAAATCCCGGTCATAGTTGCAAACACACGTAAATACAGCGACAGTGACTAAGTTATGTTTGAGAACGGCTAAAATGCCTTGAATGCAGGACAAAAAAACAAACGCTACAGAGTAAGAAATATCATCTCTACCAAACTAAACCATGTCAGCAATGTTAAGTTTAATTCCAAGGACAATTTTTTCGTTCTCTAGGTTACAATGTCCAATAATCCAAGAATGATTATCTATTGTTACGTAAATACAAATCACAATGGGATGTTTTCTCAAAATACTATTCCTGAAATGAGTTTACGAATTTTCGTTAAACGCGTCATATTTGGGATGAAAACAAGATCCCTGCAATTAAATTATCATTTGGAAGGCTTCACTAGGATAACATCAATTTCAGACATATCATTGGTGATACACTGAATAACAAGCCTGTCTTGGTCCGTAAATATTATCAATCATCAAATACTTTAAATAATTTCATTCCAATCTTTCTATTATTGCTGGAAAATAAACTAAATAACTGACGAATATCACAAAAATGACATTCAGTTAACCATGAGAAATTCGATATCTGATTTATGAAACCAGTGGGTAAAATTTTTTAAATCTTTTTGTTTACTTATACACGTTTTTGATCTTGAACATACGTCATATTCTTATTTATCCGACTTGGGTATCAGAAATTTCAGAAGTGAAAGCCTTCTTAGGCAGTTGTTACCATTCCCGTTTTATTATTTCCAGTTAGGGTTTGAACAGTGACCATTTTAAAATGGGAACGGCTTTTTTTTTATTCTCTCTGTTTATTTGTGGTTATATTTATTCTCTATTCTTTCTCTGAATAAGATTTTTTTTTTAAATCCACCTGGCAAATTATTCCTAACTTTTAACCCATTCATGCACGCTAAATCCCAGTTTCTTATCACTAGAAGTTAGTCTTATGACATAATAACACATTGCAGATACTTAAAGGGAGTTACATGAGAATTATTGGTAAATATCATTTAGAAAAAGAAAAAATACGTGTGAGACATCTCTGAGACAGTGAGAAGAACGCAAAAAGATTTTGAAACTGGAAGAATAGAGACACTCAACCCTACTCTGTCGTTATGAATTCAGTTAAGAGACTGTGATGAAATATCTCCGGAATATTTCATCATTTCCTGAGACTATATATTAAGAAAATGCTTGTTTTGATTTCTTCAGATTGACTCATCAGGCCCAGCCGGTGTCTCCGTGTATTTACACGTTAACTGAAAGCCTTGATTTTCAACAATAAGCTTCGTAGTCAGACCCAACTGGTATTTCTGCCGGAACAGAGTGACACAGAATTCTACCATAAACCTTTCCTGATTCGATTTGCTATACACGAAAGTTTTGCTCTTTAATAAGGACAAATTTTATTACTGCTCGTACATTATACACATGAAAGATCTGTCGACAGGATATTTCTGGTGACAATTCGCTGATATATCCTGGTAGAAAATCCATCTTATGTCTATTGTACCAGCTGACAAAATTTGTTCTTATTGGGTTTTTAATTTCGTCTTCTCGTCATTTCTATCTTGGCCCTCACATCTAGACGACACAACCGAAAATCATAACTGAGGCGAATATGAATACAATGAAGGTCATATTGAAAACAATTGTGGTAAAATTTATAAGTATATGAAAAATTTTGAATGTTCAGATCTAAATTGAAAAGTGAATATTCCTTACGATAGTTGAGAAAGTTCTCTAGTAATCTTCATCGTAGAATTAAACAATCATGGAATTTTGAAAACTTATCTCTAGGCATTGACTTATCGAAGAACATTGATTGAATCTAGCGGAAAATGGTGTAAATAAAGTACAAAATATTTTAAATCTTCAACATCTCTTTTGTTTTAATCAAATATTGATTACCTATTAATTCATTTTTCGGAATTACTTCCGTAAATCTGCATCCACCGTAATGCAGTAGTTAGCTTGCTCATAACATATGCAATTGGTATGATCCTCTGTAACAGCTCCAATAGGGTCTAAGGGCAAACCTGACCCAGTCTATTGGATAAAACTTTGAAGAGTATGATGTTTTCAGATATTTTTGTGGTTTTGTTTCAAGTGTCCACATCATATTGATAACAGCTGAAATGCAATTAAACTGTCAAGAATAGCGAATCAGATGTAGATTTTAAATGATAGTAACAAATGATAGTTTGAAATAGATATTGTTATTCACTACAGACGGAGAAATCGGGCGAATTTATAACTTTTCTAAATTTTATCTCTGCCCGATAAAATTATCTGCCAGTTTTACAAAATAATAAATAAACCAGCTTTCTGAATTCTATTATCTTTACTTTAAAGTTCCTGAATTTCGACGTTTACACCCTTTATTAAAGAGTTTGGTGGGCTGAAACCATTTCTTTCTTATTTTCTCAAAATAATCATGTTTTAATTATGCAAAAAATAAATGAATGAAAAAACTGACTCAAACATATGTAGATTTGAAGAAAATTTTCTGTAATTCAAAAAACATTTTTTTTTTCCCGACGGATCCATTATCTAAAATTGATAAAATAAAATAAACAATAAATATGTAGATTCATAAGTAAAACCTATGATTTTTAAAATATTAAGTTTAAAAAGGTTTTCAGCGAAACATCATTTGAAGAGATTTTTGTCGTAAAGGTTTTCAGTGAAACGTCCATCAGCAGAAAGTCCGAGGAGAGTCGATAAAGTTGGTCTTCCCTTTGTAAATGCAATAAGCAAATACGCATGGGAAGTTCTACCACGTGTGGCATATTCTCTAGAGTGGTCACTAACTATCATTTGTCTCGGTACGTGCAACACTTCTTATTTGTTGCACTGTTTAAGGATATCGAAAAATTCCTCGAAACATTCATCGTATCAAAACTGAATTGTTCTTTCTTGGTGCGGTACTCAATTTATCTGAAAGGTAGTGTAAGGATTAAACAAAAACGTGGAAAGTATCTTGATGTCTGAATAATGACGTAATTAATTCATATGAATAAAAGAGTTTGCCAAAAATGCTGTGAATTTTTTCTTATGACAGGATCATTCATGCATGGATCCGTGCTTCTGCCTCGAGTATCTGTGTGCTCTGCCTAGGATCAAATTATCGCTCGCAAGCACTTAGGCTTAGGATCAGATGGCACCTGGATACACATTACGTTTCATGTTTACATACATTCATAGACATACGTTACTTTCTACTTCTTTGACATTTTTGTAATTGGAACATTTTTCAAGAATAAAATAAAAAATAAAAAAGAGACAGGAAACATACTATGCATTTTTTCTCTGTTATATCAGTATGACCTTTCCTCCATTTGGCTTGTGTATTAGGTAAGATAACGCAATTTTTCTCAAAGAAAAAACGGAAAAAAAAGAAAGCAAAATAAAAATAAAAATGGCTGACGTGCAAGTCAAACACACCTTCAGCTTCCAATTATAATGTTCAATGCTGCAGTGAGATTGCATACAATAAATGAATTACTCATTTGCTCGGATATTATCACTGAGTCTGATTTGGTTTAATGGCATCTTCTATACGTTCATTGCTATGCACGTTGGGAAAAATTAACATCTGTTGAATTTTCGTATAGAGATAGTCAAATCTTTACGTGGAAATATAAAGGCTGGAAATGTATGAAATTGACATAAAATTAAGGAAGAATCCAAATGAATGAAACGAAATGCATATCTATGTATCTATCTCTCTATATATAGTTATCTATGTATCTCTCTCTATGTACATGTATATATACATAGAGAGAGAAAGATACATGGACCCACCTTACTGAGTACTCAATTAGCCTAACAATAAACAATTACCTAGCTCTCCAATATCCACGACAACCGATTATTAAGAATACCAACCTCCTCTGACTAGCAAAACTGATAAAATACCCATTACTGCTCCAGCTACTTCCAACGAAAGATCCAATCAAACAATCACAGATTCTTTCACAGACATAAAACGGTCTGGACTCACTACCGTGGCCTCCCATGAATTTGTATTTTTTATTCCCATTTTTGCTTCCAAAACAAAACATCTGATACTAAATTTGTTTGTACAGAAACTTAACTTTTTAATCATTAAAAGGTACACACATACTACTGAAGATTGGAACCCTTTCCGAAATATGTATAGCATACTAATTAACTCATTTATTAACATTTGATTAACAAATAAAGTCTCAATTTTACTCTTGAGTTTGTCTCATTCCTTATTGTCCACATATCTATCTATCTATCTATCTATCTATCTATCTATCTATCTCTCTCTCTCTCTCTCTCTCTCTCTCTCTATATATATATATATATATATATATATATATATATATATATATATATATATATATATCACTGTTCAATGAGTATACGAATACTACAGTTTGATCCTAAGCAGAGGGCCGGAGAGTGACACTTTGATCCCAGCCAGAGTGCACATATGCTCTAATTCTAAACAGAAATGCCGATCCATACTTAGATAATCGAGATCGATCGTGTCAGATGTCGTAGGCAATTAGAGGAGTAGAAAGTATTTTACGTCTTTTTCTTTTCAATTAAATAAAAAATGATACATAAAAATACCTTATTTTTGTATGAAAAACTATGGCATATTGATGTCTTTTCGATACGATCAAACTAAACATTGAATTATAAGATTGTTGATAAATAGTTTTGCATTAAAATGAATTGTTTGCTCTGTAGTTTTGTCATAAATCAATTGTACGTTTAATATATCTAAAATATTGTTTGAGGAATGAGTACGCGGGGGAGAAAAGGATTTTGTTGAAAAAAATTATTTTTACGAAGTGGGTAGATAAGGTATTTGAAAGTACCACAATCAAGTTTCGCGATATCAAAAACACAATTATCATATTGTTACAGCACTGTTTTTAATATATACATAATGTATAGATCAAAAAAATATATTTTATTGATATAAGCATCACCTAATACAATGCAGTTCGATATTGCATGGTTCCCGATATACATATTGAATGTGGATCTTCTCAGTCTGTCACAGCTGAGAAGAGTGATGTAAGTAAAAGAATTATTGCCTTGTAGTAATGGCAGGTGGAATGTGAACGCATCGTTGGACTAATGTCCTTGCTCTTGAGTGATAAATGATGAAAGAAAGTATATTATATAACTACGAGCTCTTTAAAATGTTTACATCTTCTTTACATTCTGGCTATCCATTCACAAATCTTTCTTGGATGTGACAAGACTTTTTCCTTTAAAGATTTGAGTGTAGTTGGTTTTGAAAAAATTACAGTTTACCATGGCATACCCTCTCTGTGTTGGTTGGACACAACCTTTCCACACATAAACACACACACACACACACACACACACACACACATATATATATATATATATATATATATATGGTATGCCATGGTAAACTGTAATTTTGGTCGGACACAACCTTTCCACACACACACACACACACACACACACACACACATATATATATATATATATATATATATGGAAAGGTTGTGTCCGACCAACACAGAGAGGGTATGCCATTGTAAACTGTATATATATATATATATATATATATATATATATATATATATATATATATATATATATATATATATATATATATGTGTGTGTGTGTGTGTGTGTCTGAGTGAGTGTATATATAATCGTGTCATGTTTCATTGTATTACAACTCTTCAGTGTGGCTATAGACTATCTATTACACCAGTCCGCAAACCAAAGCTGCTGTTTTGAATGAAGGGCTCCTATTTTCCCCACGTTAAGCCTCGACCTTGTGTCACATTTTGCTGTGGTGGGGCAGCGAATAAATACACCATCCAGTACAACGAGGTAGTATCGAAACCTTAGTTTCAGATCCAGAGAATGGTATCCTCTCTCTGCGCCACGGAACTGGACGGTTAGTAAAGTTGAATTTAAGCGATATATTTATTAACGCATAGATTCCCCATGCACAAGAATGCTCCATTCCATGTTAGAGGAACAATATATATATATATATATATATATATATATATATATATATATATATATATATATATATGGGGGGTAATTCAGGATATTTAGGATCACTGATTTTTAGATTTTAGTCGTCTCTATTTCAGAGATAATTACATTTTATTTCACTGTTATTTGATTAATGATTCAGTTGTCCTAGATCACGCTATACGAGTCTATTTAATTCTGTGCACCATCTATGGGTTATTATCAGATGTGTTTTTCTATTTGCTAATCTGATGTCTTTGATTTAATTGTAGAGGTCTACTTAATTTATGCTGATCATCTATTATCAAACACATGCGTCCAGAAAAATTTTCCAATCATTGAACACAACCTTCCCACAATGTTATTTTGCTTAATCAGCGTAGCATGTATCTTATGCAAAATATATTCACCATCAAAAAATAGCTAGATAAATTATGGAAAAATAACTAGATGAATTATTATAAGATAAATAGATAGATTATGGAGAAATAACAAGATAAATTATGGGAAAATATCTAGATAAATCACGGAAAAATAACTAGTTGTATTAAATACCTGAAAAGAAATCCCTCCAGCGTAATACCGCTTAATCATTACATTATGTGCAACAAATAATTCCCAAAGAAAAAGTAAATACATTAAAAGAAAAAGGTTTTTCATGAACTATCGTTTTATCGTCCTCTTTATCTATCTATATCTGTATATGTATTTAAGAAAATGGACATATTTGGTCCGACAGAATGAATTATAATTTGCATTACATTATACAGAAACTTATTTAAGATGATCTCCCATCGTTATACGGTTAATATATCACTCAATTTAGACAAAGTAAATAGAATAAACAATTAATGAAAATATGGTTGCTGCCGGAATCGAACCTTCCACTGATAGGGTAGCTGCTTCGATGTAGCGATGCTCAGACTGTAAGGTGTGTCTAAAAGAACGGTAAAGTGTTAACTCAAATAAAGTTACTAGCCATAATAATGTTATATGAACAAAATTGAACAATCCCAACTAATACAATTCTGCCCGATGAAACAAACGTCTTCGTAATTCAGGCGGTCAGTGCAGAAATTTTAGCACAAAATTCTTTGATAGATATTAATCGTTTTCAGATATGGAGACATTCTCAATCTTTCCGTCCATAGTAACGGTTGCCAAAGAATTCATTTTCCATAGCAACTGCTTAAAAATAGTTTACTTGAAATTTTCAAGACAAAAGATTTCTCAACGGTTTCTCTAATAGTATCTGGTGTACTCAGTGACCTAAAAAAGTCTACCACAGTCTGGCCGCCGGAAAGGTATTATGTTCAAGGTTTTATAGAAATACCGTATGAGTTATTAATATTTTTATACGGCTGTACACACTATACACACAAATACCTGGATTCAATCCTAAATTCAATCACTTCTTCCTTGCCCCACAGTCCCCCTTTTCACAAAATTCCATTGAAATTCATAGTGAACGTTCGGAGATATTTTACAGACAGACATAAGTAAATATAGAAATGTATGCAGGAACAAAAACGAAAAAAATGAAAACTATCTCTTAATGAAAAACAATTGTCTGGATCCATCCCAAATTAAATCACCATTATATGGCTTACGCTTTCACCGAATTTCATTGGAATTTATACAGAACTTCTTGGGATATCGTGTGTACAGACAAGAGCCAATACAGAAATGTACTAAAATCACAAAAAAATATCCCTCAATCAAAAAGCAAATTCTTGAAACCACCCTAGAATTTAATCACTTCTTCCTTGGAATATGTCTTACCCTTGCACAAAATTTCATTGAAATTCATTGAGAATTTTTATCGAGATATCGTATAGACGGACAGAAATGTATGAAAAAAACGAAAAACATCTGTCAATGAGAAACTAATTCCTGAACCCAACCACAAATTTAATCACTCTTACCTTATCCCTTGGCTTTCCACAAAATTTGATTGACATTCATTGAGATCTTTTCGAGATGTTGCATGGATAGCAGGGGCGAATTCAGAAATTTAGGAAGAGAAAAAACGAAAAATATCTTTCAATCAAAAAGGAATTCTTGGATCCACCAAAAATTTAATCACGTCTTCCTTGATATGTGCTTTACCCCATTTCACGAAATTGCATTTGTTCATATCTTGAGATATCATGTTGATTGACAGGAGTTAATGCAGAAGTTTATGAGAAAACAAGCACAAAATACCTTTCAATCAAAAACAAATTACTTGACCCGCCTGCAAGTCTAATCAATTCTTCCTTATTCGCCTCATCTTCTCACAAAATTTAAAGTTGTGGGATATTTTTCAGTTTTAATATTGTATGCATTTCTGTATTCGCTCCTGTCTGTCAACACGATATCTACGATAGTTATCAATGAATTGCAATGAGTGGAAAGATGGGCCACAAGATAAGGAAGGAGTGATCAAATTTGGGGCAGATCCAGGATGTTTCATTGGGACATATTTATAGGCTTTTTTGGCTTGTTGCTAAGTTTGAAATATTGCTTGGCACCCGTTGCTAAGGAAACTCAAATATTGCCTGGCAACCGTTGCTAAATTATGACTATGCCAAGTTTTATTCTTTTATCCATTCCAACCAAATTCTGCACTGATCGCCTGGATTATTGCGACCTCAGTTGAAAACGAAAGAAGCTTTCCAACCTTTGATAGAATTTGACCATTCTTAAAATGCACTGGCCAAAGAACTGTTGTCTTCGATAAACAGATGTTTAAAACACGGAGGTTTCAGTCGCTAATATTTCTACTGCAGACATTTTGGCCTTGTTTAATTTTTAGAGGAGAAAATGACTACATGAAATTTAGAATGTATTTAGAATAATAAAATATATGTTTATTGCTAAGTGTTTCGTACACGTTTTTTTTAAAACTTTTCTTTTATTTCGAATAAAAGGTAAATAAAGATTCATGTTTACCAAAAAGCTAAAAAATCAGAAATTTTTTCTCAAATGATTTTATGTGAGTGAAAATTTGACAATGTTGTATTGTCACATAAATTTAAAGAAATAAGGGATATCATGAAAGAAAAACAGAAGTAAATACAAAAATCACATACAAAGTCATTTTCGCCTTCTGGAACAAAACCAGACCGAAACTCCTGTGGTTTAATTATCTGCAGCCGGGATGCCTTACTGGCCCACATTTCGATTGACAGACAAATAATGGTCAATTTCGAAAGAAAAAAGTATCATACTGCAGAATATTAGAAGAATTCGCCATTTACACAAAATAAGTTAATTTCTATGTGTGTTTGCATGTGTGCGTTCGTTCAGCAGATGTGTCTTTCGATTAAAAAAGAGGAGACTTAGACAAATGAGATATTGTGATAAATGTTACAATGATGAGAATAAACTTCTTATTATAATTTATGACATTGTGTAAAATTTCATTTCATCATCCACCATCAATACATTCGTTCCTTTCTTGTTTTTTCTTTGCTATTTTGAACAATAATTACTCAAGTAATATATTCTCGTCTTTATATTTATTTCGTTTTCTTCCTTCCTTCCACGTTGAATTTGATTAATGTTATTTCGTATCTTTTTCCCACAATATCGTCCATTTCTAAAGACATAATTCATCTTCTCGCCCCTTGATTGATGGCTTATTCTCCTCTTATCTACATGTATTGCCTTTCTGTCGAAATGTTCCATCTTGGTGGCAAGTATAAATCTTCTCTTCTGAATTGCCCGTTTAGCTCTGACAAATTCTTCCAAGAAAATTGATCGCTCAGTTAATAGATACTTTTTTATATCCAGCATCATAGTACTGATTGAAGTAATGTGTACGCATGTGTACCATGATACTGATTATAAAAAATATCAATGAACAAAGTAGGGGCGCTTTAAATTTCACGGTCATTTTGAATACATTATGAGATCAAGTGACAATTGTATTCGTATAATTCTGTCATAAATGAAATCCATATCTTATAACCATAAAAAGGATATATAATTTCCCAGTTTGTTTGTTTTTTTAGAAAATGTGAAGATGAAATTCATTCATTATATCGTTACCAACCTTGCTTTGTAACCCTGAGGAAGGAACAGCCCCGACTGAGTTAAGAAGACATACAAAAATCTTCAAATGAGCTTTGTTCAAAAATTCTGTTGTAAACGACTTCCTTTTTGCTCTCGCCTACTTTGCATGTAAAAGACTGAGATTTCAAGAGTTATTTCTGAGAAACTCTTTACATGCAGACTTACGCAAATATATTTCGAAATGGGCTAAATCCTTTTCAATTCCGTCATTCGTAAGTCTTTGTAAAGTTATCCTTGTTTTCATATTCCTATTACAGTCAGAAATGAAATTTTGAAAGTATACCATTTTTCATATGGCTTTAATACACGGTTGCATTTGATCCACCTGCACTGCATTTAAGGCATTCTAGCGATTTTCAACCATAATCTAGACACTGTTACTATATTATTTACATATGTTGACAACTATGGCAGTGACGGGAATATCCTCTTTACCAGAATCAGATTTTCAGCAATTGCAGACAAAACAAAGAGAAACCTCACACTGCATACTCAACTGTTTCAAACAAGTCCTCTTCTCTCTCTCTCTCTCTCTCTCAATATATATATATATATATATATATATATATATATATATATATAAATATATATATATATATATATATATATATATATATATATATATATATATATATATATATATATATATATATATATACATATATATATATATATATTGTACATTTGACAATTTATCCATGCTAAAACTATATTGTTGAATGGGAATCAAACAAAATAGATTTAGCCAATAAATGTTAATGATGATATTAAACAGTAATTTTTGCATTTAACATTGACCCTGCTGGAAGAGAAGTATGAATAAAGGGAGGTCAGGGGCATGATGGTTAGCAAGCTTGTCTCACAGACAAAGTAGTTGGTGTAGTGGTTCCGATCGAGAACTACTTGGGCCTTGTGCAAGACTAAGCCGATTAAGTAAACTATGAGGCATGTGTTCGTAGCCTAAAATAATGACGTAATCTCATCTACATATGAATAATCTCGTTCCCAAATTTCGAATGTCGATTGATCAGACCTTGAATGTAATCAAAACTTTCCTCCTCCGATCTAACACATGTGTTTACGCTACTGCGACAAATACAATCATTAGTAGCATCATTACCCAATAATTTCTCTTGTATTTTCCAGCATTGTGGTGCAATAGCAAACATGTTCGATTGAATCGCTGTAATATAGAGGGCAGGGGCACCGCCACTATGGTATCTTTTCAAACTAGAAGTACATCAAAACATAGACTTTATTGGGTAAATAATTTTGTAAATATTGAACTTGACAAAATAGAATATTCATAAATACATTCCTTTGTTTCATACAATATTACATAAGAGATGCTACTCAACGTTTCGGGAAATTCGAATCGCGCGCCCAAACCGAATGTAATACAAACTTTTTGCCATCCAGTTATGCACTACTTAAATCGTTGTATATAAGGTAAATAGTTCAAATGAAACGATGGAAACTAGGCGTAATAAGTGACTTATTTCCCGACCTCAAGAACGCACCCCTAGTTTTGACTTGTAAAATCTTGGAAAAAAAACCCTCACCAACATGTTTTATGGATGGCTTCTATTTTTCTCTCGACAGTGTTCCTGTCATATGAAGGGAGTGAAAATCACCGATAATATTGATATATAACTTTTAATTCACTGGTCTGTTAGCTCGTCAACCCTAGTATACCAATACGGTGATAAACTCATCTATGAAACTTTTGTGTATATATATTTTTATAGAAGTATAATTTACATACTTCATTTAGAGGTAATATACAGGAATTCAGATTACTTTCTAGCATTGATTATCTTCCTCTGGGGTTCGGATAGACCTATGAAAAAAATAACCTGCAGTCTATTGGATACAGGGTGAATATGGGAGATTGATTTCGGGGGAAAGTATCTTCAACGCCGGAAAATACGGTACTTTTTTCATGGTAATATTACAAGAACTTTTCTGAGGCACCGCTAATTCAACTATTTTGATTGCAGCGTATAACTTCGTAGGTCAATAGATATATAGCTATTCCTCAAAATGTTACCGTAGAAACATAAATATTGTTATAACCTACTTGTTTACGTTAACCAGGCAAGCTGAAATGAACGTGTTCACATCAGGCAAGTTTTCCATGGTGTTAAAATCCACTCGTTCACAATGATGGATGATAAATAACTGTACACTGAGAATGAGATATCACGTTAGAAGCAAGACACCTAAGATGTCATTCCCGCTGTCTTTCTGGTTGTGCCTACGAAAGGTATAGCATTACCTTCGTGCACTAAGAGCAAAGAAATAATGTGCTGATTACAGTTCCCAGAAAAAGTGAAAATATATTTCACTCTGAGAGTGCTGGGTACATCTGGAGCATTGCATCGGGGCATAGAGGAGCAGAGGAGCCCAGAGAGTCTCTTGAGTAGAGCTGTGTATCGAAGTTTTCAAGTCGATACGATGGATCTATTTATAAATTTAAATTGACTGCATCGTTTACCGGCAAGCGAATGTAGTATGATGTGCTAAAAGGGTTATAGCAGATAAAACAGGATGGCTAAAAGATGAGGGAGTTTGTGCAGTGTATTGTGGTGGGTAACAGGTTTGTACCGTCTTATAACATTTCTCTCAGAGACACTGCTGTTGAAACCAACAACACAATTCGATGTCCTTTGTTGCTCATTTGTTACTGACCGGATAAGTAAAGAAGTTTCTGTTCATCTCTGAAAAAATTCAGCATTTTGCCTCTTCGTCTTGTTTTCTCTTGATCAGCTAAATTACCGACTCGACTTTTCAAACAGCTTATAGATAGATAGATAGATAGACCAAACGAGGCCACATATATAGGAATTCAGATTACTTTTTAGCATTGATTATCACTTACTGATATACAAATATTTGAGTGTGTGTGAGTATGTGTGTGTACATCAACGTATCTCTCGATAGCTAAATAAAGGCATTACTAATATATCAAACTTTCATAAGAAAAATATGGATTATTTTTGCAACCTTATTTGTTGCTTTCGTTTTATTCCTCCTACTATTCCAAAACCAGTATATTGAGTGATTTCCTCCTAATTCTTATTCATCTTTATCCATTTTCAAATTCAAACTTCATCATCACCATCATGATACTGCTTGCATTCCGTGATATATGTTCTTTTACTCGATTTGGCACCAATCATGTGCGTGTTTTGAAAACCGGAATTCATTCTTATCAACCTATTCAATCGTTCTGAAATAAATAATGGACGATATACACTTCCAGCCTTTTTTAATCTTTTCACTTTTAATCACGAGGACCAAATTATGCATTATATTAGGAAATAATTCAGTATAAATTCCTAAAATATCATCATCATCAGGAGTAGCGGCAACTTCACCAGCTTTATCGTCCATTGTTAGACAAAAACTTTTCCCAGGATTCGCCACATTTCTCTATCGTGGGCGTCTCAGAGCCAATATTCTCTGAACCTGTCCACTTCATCTCGCCATCTCATATTCTATCGGCCTCCGTTCTGCATTTGATACCTGAGGATCCATGTTGTGAGTCGTGATGTCCATCGGTTGTCTGCTTTTCTTACAATATGACCAGCCCATTGTCATTTGGATTTTCTAATGGTTCCTATTATGCCTCGAAGTCCTGCTTTTTTTTAACATACTGTACTGTCTTGGGGTCTCTCCATGTGATGTCAAGCATGATTCTCTCATGTGTACATTGCATTGTTGTCAGTTTGTGGGTCAGGGTCCCGGTTAGGTTCCATGTTTTAGCTCCATTGGTGACTAGTGAGAGGATACATTGCTATACTCTTCTTTTTATGACTAAAAAGGGAAACCCGAATTATCTCAACAACTACAGACCAATAAGTCTACTCAACTGCATCTACAAACTTTTCACCAAAGTTAACACCAACCGAACCACCAAAACATTTGGCGAAAACAAACCACAGGAACAAGCTGGATTTAGAAAAAGCTACTCAACCATGGGCCATCTCCATTCAAAAATTCAGCCAAGAGAGAAAACGGCAGAATATAATATGCCGCCCACTGTAGCATTTATAGACTTCAAGAAGGCCTTCGACTCAGTAGAAATTCACAATGCCATTGATGCAATCACCCTACAAGGTGTAGACCCGTATATGTCAGAGTATTGCAACACATTTACTATCTCAGCAGCTCCTTTATCAGGCGACATAAAGATTTGAAGCCGTTTCAACGTGTAAGATAAGATTATACCAAATCACCTAAACTCTTTACAATGTACCACGAAACGATCTTCAAAAGCCTAGACTGGATAAACAAAGGAATCAAGATTGACGGCAAATAACTAAGTAGCCTCAGATTAGCAGATGACATCGTTCTTTTCGCAAAGAATCTCCACAGCCTCTAACTAATGCTAGATGGACCGAACGAAGAAAGCAAAAAAAGATGGTCTCTGCGTGCGCTTAACCTAAACAAATGTCATATACAACAAACATGTTGGAAATAGATGCCCATCTATCAAAATCGGAAACGCAAAGCTGGGCAGAGGAGACCACTACATCTACTCAAGACAACGAGTCTCCATGAAATACTCAAAAGAAGAGGAAATCAAGCAAAGAATCACTCTAGGGTGGCAAGCCTTCGGTAGAGTAGGTCCAATCTTCAAGAACAAGAAAACACCTGATATATATATTAGCATGCACAGGCTGGAGTAAACGTATTTCATTAAATCGATTAAGTGCTGTCAATACTGCTGATGAGCCACAGTGTATGAGTTACATTGTTAACACACCTGAGAGGTTCAATCTTCCCCTGTCCTCTTTTTCAGTCTGGACTGTCCTCCTTTTGGGAAATTATGAGTTGTCCACTCTAATAGACACTAGCATCAGCCATAAAATGAATCTGGAAATCACCTACAAAATTATCAGAATTTCTCGGAAGCAAAGCTTGGGTTTTCAAGATTTTTCAGGCAATCTAGAATATGATGCTACTGACTACTGCAAGACGTTTTTCTGTTGCTGAACGCCAAGAATGTTTTCGAAATCATTTCCTGTAGGAAAAATGTTTTCTTTCCCTAGAGATAAAGAGTGTTACGTTCTGGGGAATCTTTTATTTTTCCATTTTTCCCCTTTTTCTAACCTAACCATACATTCGAGCTATAGTAGTACCCTTGGCAAAAATCATGGAATAATCGCACTTGGGTGATGTTCACTCATGTCTTTTACTAGAAAATGAACGAATCACAGATGTGACGCAAAACAATTTTTGCCTAATAGATAAATATTGTAGCTTCATGAAACACACCTCAAATAAACTAGATTAAATCATTTAATCAATTTTATGTTATTTCTATATCAAGTTCATAAAAATGAATTATGGAATTATGGAAGAAAGAATTTTAAAATGAATCTAAATATACAAATTAGTCTGCAGTTAAAATTAGTCTGAGTTCTAGCAGGTCTTAAAAAGCTGTTTGAAATGGAACAAAGCTCAAACAAAAGAACTTCCAATTGAAACAATGGGAATGATTATAAACTCCTTCAAGAAGGAAATCCAATACGACTTTGGGAAAAAGATGTCTTAGTTGTGTCTGAAATTTTGTACAAATATAAACAAGATGGGAAGGTTATGGAAGGAAAATATATGGGTAGACCACGGGAAACATACAAGCACCAGCAAAGAAAACTCTAGGTAATGCTCCTTGGATAAAGAAAATGCACCACAAAACAAATGAAAAATAAATGGTCGGAAACAGTAGTCAATGTTTGAGACAAAAGTGAGACATCTGCTAAATGATATGGTATTTACCAAACGGAAACCAGCACTAACATCTAAACTGAAGAAATCAAGGTGGACTAAAGAGACGCAATCATCGAGTGTAGATGATTGAAAGAATATTATATACTCTGATGAATCACGCATCTGCATTGGCCAAGGCCATGATGCTGGAACTTCATTCATTTATAACGTGGAGTTTTATGATAAAAGACCAGAGAAGGTAGCAATCATTATTGCAATAATCAATGCACAAATGCACTTTGAACTTTTGGATACTTTTTCATTCTATTTACAGGTTTTATGGTTTTTATATTTTTGAAAGAGAGTAGTAATGTATCAAGAGTTCTATATAGCGATTAGATTGTGTAGTTGTGAAGGACAAAGAATTTTGTCACCAAGTGTTAGTTTTTTACCGTCGTATGCCGACATCACTGGAAATGTTGAAGGAGGAAGGTGGATTATAGTTGTCATGACAGAATGGAGAATATGCGTTCTAAGTATGAGTTCGGACGTATTGATGAAACAGAGTATGAATGATAGTAATAATAACGCATACTAATATTCAAACAAATAGAACGTACATTTAATGAAGAGATATTCATAACAATATAAGGTTAAAAAGAAATGCATGTAAAGAAATATTAATACGATCGATCGTGAAGAGAAGAGGTCTGTTTAGTCTAGGAGATTGGATCTGAGATAGAATGGGCGGTGTAAATTTATAGCTAAGATAGGGATAGCTTCTAAGCGAAAGAAGGGAGCTCTGTGGTAGAAGTAGTCGACATGTGTTGATGAAGCCGGGGTTACTGAAATGCTTTGAATCCATAACGTATGGAGAAGACCAATAACAGATTATGGAGACAGGGTATCAGTGGTATGCCTAAGTGCCAAGTTATGGACATCTTATTTGTGATCGCATAGAAGCAACTTAAGGGGTCATTCTCAGACGCTGGTAAACACACAACGGATGGACTATTTGAGTCACAGAAAACTCATCGAGTTCAGCCCATGTATGCTTCCCGGAGTGAGGAGAACTAGAAGACGATCATACTGTTGCGTAGTAAATGCAGTGTTATTTCATTCACGAGAGATAGAGATAGATACGCGTTTTGAACCAGAGAAAGGGACACGATCGAGTAGCTGAGCGTATGAGAGATACCGCGATATCAGTAAAATAAAATGGACAATGTTTAGAACAATGATTGTTCACTTAGATGAAAATAACGGTAAGGTTCTGATCGGCTGAGAGGCCGACGAATGAAAGGAAGAGAGAGTAACCAGTCAAGAGAGCCAGGGCTAATGAGCGAGTGAACATATGCGTTCGGAGCTTTTATAGAGAGTAGATTGAGTGAGTGACGTTTTTCTATACGGAGGCTAGATTTAGAATTTCGTAGCTAAATACTTATTTATTATCGAAATTAATTTTGACGAAAGATAAAGAAGCCGCTACTCATTCATAAAAAATAGATTCGGTGATGATGAAATAATTTTTAGGATGATAATGCATCTTGTCACAGAGCAAAGAGTGTTGAAGCTTTTCTACATTAAAGGCATATCATCTCAATGACATGGCCATCAAACAGTTCCGATCTTAATTCGATTGAAAATTATGGCGAATTTCGTTTTCAAATAGCCTTTGATGAGGCTCTAAAGCTGATCTGTCCATCGCTATTCGAGAAACTTGGGACCAGCTTGATGGAAAATATTGTTTTTCATTTTTGAGGTCAATGCCACAAAGAATCTAGACCATCATAAAAGCCGAGGAGAAGCAACAAAGAACTAATTGTTTGTTTGTTTGTTTGTTTGTGTGTGTGTGTGTGTATGTGTGTGTGTGTTTTATTTTGTTTTTTTCATTCCTTACCTCTTCTCTCAACATTGGGAGATTCCATATCTATTCTTCTGCCTAATCTGGAAAAACATACCATAGATCCATAGACTATCGGGGGATGCATTGGCTGTAGACCTTTCTTTTTAAAACTAATGGGATCTTCTTATTCTTGAAGGTCGAGCTTGCTTTACAAAAAGCTTGCCAACCTAGGCTGGTTCTTTGTTTCGTTTATTCTTTTGAGAATTTTATGGAGATTTGTTGTCCCAGTGTAATTTTCATTGTGCGAACCATGGAGAGTGCTGGGTCATGCCCTGCCACACTAGCCAATACCAAGAGATCACATGCATAACCGAGGCCGGCAGAACACAAGATGGAGAAATGAACTA
Organism: Thysanoteuthis rhombus; assembly: GCA_963457665.1. Lineage (NCBI taxonomy): Eukaryota > Metazoa > Mollusca > Cephalopoda > Oegopsida > Thysanoteuthidae > Thysanoteuthis > Thysanoteuthis major. The sequence goes on along the minus strand of OY735212.1, from coordinate 48,099,184 downwards.
GACGAGTTCAGAAAGTATTGGCTTTGCAACGCCAATGATAGAGATATCTGGCAAATCCTGGGGAAGGTCTATGTCCAACGACGGACGATAAAAGACTGATGATGACAAGGATGTCCCAGTTAAAATAAGTGCTTTACTTTCTCTAGTTCTGTATCTTCAATTTCAACCTTTTCATCTTTTTCCTCTGCGTATTTGTTATTCTCTATACAGCATCTATGCATTGTTGCATGATTGCATAGATGACTTTAGGGGTTTCCACTGAGTCAGAAACCTTCTTGAAGTCGACAAAAACAACAGCGAGTTGCATTTTCTGTTGTTTTCTCTGAGTTGATTCACTGGATGTAGATAACCAATTGTCAAGTACCTCTTTCTGAAGTCATCCTACTCCTGTGGTTGTTTTTCATTTAGGGTTTTGGTAATTCGGTAGGTTGTCAATTTGGTAAATAGTTTGTACATACAGTTGAGTATGCTGATTGGTCCGTGGGTGCATAGATCTTCTGAGTTTACTTTTTCGTATAGTAGCATGATGATTGCAATGTTCCAATATTCTGAGACTTCACTCTGTTTGGGGCATTGGTTGAATAGTTGGGTAACTTCTGGGAAAACTTCAAACTGATGTCCTGTGTCGTACATTTTGTCTTTGTTCTGTGGTCTTTGCATGGAGGGATGGAGGTTCTTGTAAAATCCCAGGGTGCGCTCGACATTTCGGTCCCTGGTCGTCATTATGTTTCCTTTTTCTTCCAGTACGATAGTTACCTGCCTTTTTCCCGTACTGGGAGTTATGTTGATAGCTTGAAGCCCCCACCTTTTTCAAGAATTTTCTCGATGATTACTAGTGTGTATCTTCTGCTGTCTTCTCTTTGTTTTTTGTTTTTTCGTATGGTTTTATTTAGTTCGATTGCTTCAATCTTTTGATTTTTGAGATTTCTACATCTTTCCACTACATCTAGGTGTTCATTGGTGATTATTTGTTTTTCTTTGGTGAAGGCTGTAGTGCATCAGCCTCTATAGCATATGTCTCAATCCAGCACTGATAGTAAGATAGTACAGACATTGGTATCACCCATGATATTAATCTAGCCCTAAAAAGATTAAAAACATTTTTCTAGATTATTAGGAAATATAGTTTTTACAAGGAAGTTGTGCCCATCCTGCATATAGCTCCATCTAAGTACTTTCTCCATTTCCCTTGAGTCCTACTTTTTTTTTCCAGTGCTGAATGTCTTTTTTCCGGAGAAAATGGTTAAGCTGTGTTTTTGTAGGTGTTATGCAAAACAGATTTCATATTTCCCACCTTTCCATTAATTATAAATGTCTATATAGTGCATGATATTGTACATATACCACTAAGTAGACATTTATAGAGAGGGCATCGCAGTGTGTAACTAAAAGGAAAGTGTTTTTGCGTGCAAAGAGAATGAAAAACTAATAAAGTTTCGACTCAAGAAGGAGCTAAAGAGATGAAGTAATAAGTACAATGTTTGTATTGTGTCCACGAAAATAAGATAAGTGAAATAGTTGCAGTATTTGCATTGAGTAGCTATAAAGCTCTTGTGGATACTCCCATCGTGGAAGACAATATATATATAGGCACGGTCAAAGTATGGAAACTACGCCAATTGCAAGGTTAGAGAGTATGAAAAGGAGAGAAAGGGAGGTAGTAACTGACAAGAAAGCTCATGCAAATGAGCTAGTTTACACGTGTGTTCGGAACTTTTCTTGGGAGTAAATGGAGGAAGTGACGTTTTCTATGTATGGGTAAATTTAAAGTTTGGCATCTAAAGCTATTTAATTGATTTTCATTTAATATAAACTGGAAATGAAGGAGCCGCTATGATTGCACTTGAAATTTTCGGAATTCTCTTTAATGTATTTTTGTCTTTGGTTAAGCGACTTTTGGAACAATAGAGAAATCGATGCCAGTCGTTTTGATTCTTTCAATTTACTTACCGACTTTAATCTTACATGTTCGTCGCTCAGGTATCGTGGGAACCTCACTGTAGTATAATGGTTGGCATGCTGGTAGACCATTACTACTGAGTTTAGTGTTCGATCCTCATTGGGCACCCCAGGTATCGTGCATTTTACAATTTCAGGCAAACCTCCAATGAACCTTTTTAATTTAGTGAAGCATGATATTGATATTTACTAAGCTTAGCTTAGTACGACACTTGGGCAAATTAATTAGGCAAGTTATCAATTACTGTTATATAAAGACAAACTGTTTAAAATATACTTTTTTCCAATCGTCTATACTTTGACTTATCTTATTATTGAACATTGACTTATTTGCATTTAGTATTCTTATAGCAAAATTCTTTTATAAACCTAACCATATATAGTTTAAGAATTCCACGAATAACAAAAATATTTTTTAGTAACATCCAACATCTCTGCAAGTCACTTTGTCTGTCCTCTGTTAATTGACGTAATTTTTTTTCATCAATTCTCATGATAGAAAAAGAAATCAGCAGTTTCTTTTACAATGGTACGTTTTTTTCTATCATCAAATAACAAACATTCATTCTTTTTTTTTAATCGATTCTTGTGATAAATATAAAATCACATCATCAGCATTCACAAGCATCGGATTATAAATTTAAATTGTTTTTTTTTTTAGATATGATTTATATAATTCATAGTTTTCCTTTTAGCAGTCCCCGTATCTATTTCTATGGATGACTATAGTTTCATTTCAAAGATTCTCCCTTTCTCTACAGTTTCCTTTTCAGTGGTACATGGACACATCCTTAGAATTCAGTTCTTATTTACCCGTCTGTGTTGACACTCAGCAACCGATATTTGAGAGACAGGATCTGAACTCTCTGACAAGTGAGTAGCACTGTTGACTTATCTAAAATTATCAATTGCAGGTTTATGTAATATAAAGCTACGTGAGCTAATGAGCAAACGTCCTTCATCTTATCGTAAGTGACTTACCTAACGCATCTCTCAAGGTCACGCCGTCGTATTCCTACGGCTTATTTCTTATATGAATAGACACGTTCCTCTGCTTGGTGCACGCAGTCTGCACGCGACCACACTTGCACATTTCTGCATCTGAATTTGCATCTTCTACGTTCGTTTGTTGTCGTCGTTGTTGTTGTTGTTGCTTTTTATTGTGGGTGGTTACTGGCACCGATTAAAAGAAATGGACTTTGAGCCTATCTACCAGTTTGCCTTTGTCTGTGAACACGTGAACAGAACATGCAGCTGAGAGTGTCTATGGGTGACAAACGGAGATCTTTGAATGATGCGTGAAAAAAATCTGAATACTCGGCATTTGTATTGTAAAGCGACTCCCAAATGGACAAACCCCACCCATTTTTTTCAATGCCAAAAGCTGATGAATCTCAAGTTTGCTGTGAATTTTTGACGACCCCAGTTTATATTCAAGACTATAACTTCCAAGAACTATTTTAATTGTAAATATTCTTATCATCCATTTAAACGCTTGGGTCAATGAACTGAGCTCATTTGAAGATGGCAATATTTCTCTTTGATAACCAATTAATAACAAACCGACTATGATGGTGTATCACTGTAATGTTTAAAACGCGGAACTCACAAAGTGATTATTTATGAGACAATATTTTCAAAGCACGATTATAGACACTTCCGTCGACCTTTTACCTCTATTAAATACAATTTCTTATATTTTACATGAATACCAATCATTTCTTAATCATTAAAAATCGGCGATAAACGGGTAAATATTCGCAAATCCTTGCTGCTTCAAGTGAAACTGTTTTTGTTCATACATAATCTGTCGTGCTTTTGTTTTTTTTTTAATCGTGGGTGGATACTGGCGCCGATCAAAAGGAATTGACTTGGAGCCTATCTACCAGTTTGCCTTTGTCTGTGAACACGTGAACAGAACATGCAGCTGAGAGTATCTATGGGTGACAAACGGAGATCTCTGAATGATCTCTGAATGATGCCTTACTTATGCCGTTTGGTTGATAACTACTGTGATGTTGGAGATCTTAAGCAATAAAATGAAAAATACCCCTCTCTCTCTCTCTCTCTCTTTCTCTCTCTCTCTCTCTCTCTCTTGCATCATTTTGAAATGACTGATGATCTTCCATCAGATGATCCGGAGTAAGAAAAAAACAATTTGCTGTTCTCTGTTGAGAGCCCTCGCTTTATCTAGATGTAAATCTGAGAAGGAAGAGAGAGGTCGAAAAAGAGATGAAGTATCTCGTTTAAAATCAACTGGATTGAACAAATGACACGCTCTCTTTATCTCAAATCATTTCACCACTCCCAACAGTATGGGTTGAAACCCCCTGCTCAGAATAGCTTGGAGTTTGAAAGGCAGCAACAAATGAATGCTCCCTGAACTTGATTGAAATAAAAATACTCTCTCTTTTTAGGGGATCATTACTGGTTGTTATATATATGCATTCCATGGCCAACGGTAAATCAGCACATGATGTGTACTTAGTTGACCAGATGATTTGCTATTTGTACTTACTTGGTGCGTTTCTTCAATCACGCCATGTTAGCGAATATGACGGTTGGTGTTTTGATCACGCCATCCATGACCCCTTTTGGTCAAGCCACGTTTCTGAATGTATTACATGTTTATATATTATGCACATTAACAGTTTGTCTACTTTGAAGGGAGCCATGATGTTTTAAACCATTCTTGCTCGGTAAAATGTTCACCATAATCTTCGCACCCAGCCCTTACGCAGACTTTCTTTTTCTTCGCATCACATTTTTCATCACAAGTAATCATATGATGCAAAAATTAACTAATTCAATACTGTTAAAAATGATTTTTCGTTTTTGTTTTTTTTGTTGTTGTTGTTGTTGATTCAATTTAAATGGAAATCCATTCATCTAGACCTTTTCCTGTAAGTTGCTTTTAAATTATATGAAATGATTTCAATACATACATTGACGTTTTCTGCGAGTCTTTAGACTAAAGATTTTGAATTTTTCTCCCGTTCAGCCTTCAAATTTTCATCATTGATCGATGGTTTCGATTTCCTGATTTTTGTAAACTGAAATCTCCACTTGCCAATTTTTCAAACCAAAATCTCACTTATCGTTTCTTTTACATTACTGTTCCTTATTGCATAATTCATTTTTCTCACGGCTTCATTTCAATCGTGTCTTAGTTTAAACTCATGCAAGTATAAAACGCAAAAATATTACATGCTTACCATATTTGCCAGAAAACAGTAATAAACATCTTAGAATGAATTGAAATGTTACTGGATCATCAACAAATACTATGTTAATCAAAAAATATCAGCCAAAATATACTAAAATGTCAAACTTAAAATAAAATTGGTAATTTTATGTAAGTCCGCTAGCATAATCGTAATGGTGCAATGGTTAGCACGTCTGTCTCACACAGAGAAGGATCCAGGAGAAAGATCAAGCAAGTGCAAAGACTGTAAAACTCTTCATTTGGACGAATTTACCTTACGCACTTGCTGAGTGACTAGGGTAGAAAAAATTGGAAATGGAGTTGCGCCCTCCCTTCTTCGAAAAGATAGAGGTCTCAGGTCGCTTCCATCCGTTGCAGTATGACTTTGAATTCCCTGTTGAACAACCTAATACATGGATATGTGATACGTTCAAGATAAAAAACAAGTAGATACTTTGAAAATACACCAAAGGTATGGAAGAATGAAACCAAACGGCTTACTTCTGTCAGTTGATAAACTAATCATTACGGAGCTTCAAAAACTGAATTCTACAACAGAGCAAATTTCCTCACCGAAGGCGAATGCGCATATCAATATCTGCGTGAAATTAAATTGTATTAGACTCCCGAAACTGAATATTCACTTAATCACCTGGTTTAGAAAATATCAGTAGAAAGCAATTATAGTTTTGTTTATACAACAGTACCTTGTATAGTGAGGTTTTGATTGGTGTGGTTATTGATGTAGTACAATTAATTATGATGAGAACAGTGTTGTTTTTGGAAAATTTGGGAACGAATTACCTGCACTACTCAAGGTATATTTGTATTGACAACAATGAAAGAGGCTGCTGATAATTATTCTAAAAAGAAGAGAAAGGGGGTAACACCGAGAACGCACTCAGATCATTGAATTGGAATAAATTATTTTCTCTTAAAACTGACCCTTTGATGTATTATTTCATACGACTTGAATGAAATTCTACATCTATTACTCATATCATTTTACTTATGTATCTGCTTTCAGTACATTCTTTGGTAGCTTTGCGACGGCGCAACTCCGTGGTCGATGATGGCTCGGTATTGCTAAGTGCGATAAGGCTTAGAATTCATCTTGTGACCTCAAAAAATAACCTTGCCTAGTCTCAGGGGATCAGTAAACCCTAGGGCAGCACCTTCCCATTGCACAAACAAGGAAGGGTCCTGTTTGCTCTGACGCCATCGCAACACCAATTGTAGGGACTGGAGCTATTTTCTCAACTTTCCGTATACGAAACTTCACATTAAACCGACCTTGTGTCACATATAGCTCTTTAGGAAACCAAATAAATACAAATCAAAGTGTAGTATCAGTGTGCTCATTGGAAATAGCACGCAGACACACACACACACACACACACACACACACACAGTGTGGTGATATGGCATATGAACAGTGTTTGTTGGCATGATTTGATTTTCTTTTATTTCTGCGTTAAAAGAGAAATATAGTTGGACGTATCTGATTTAATGATAAATCAAGTACTGAACTGCACCTAGTCACTGAATTGTTACATGAAAAAAAAACCTGGAAGTCTCAACAACAAAAAGAGAAAGCACCATGTTGTGTGCAGCCATTTAGAAAATTATCTACGATTAAGAAATATTTATATTTTGTTAGAACAAATGACACAAAAGAATTCAACAACGACAATAATAGTGATAGAGAGAATTATCTACGTTTGTTTACTTCAAATTACACAGAACGACATTAAGTTGGCTTCAACGTCTGAGTTTTGTTTGTGTTGGTACGATGCAAAATTAAAAGATAAGACGGAAATATCCCATTTGGCATTTGTTACACTCAGCCTCATCATGTAATTTAAACAAAAAAAATATGAATGAATCGACTTCTTCAACTGATAAGTAGTGATGAGCAAGAAGCCTCGCAGACAAATATCAATGCACCAAATCATTCATCCAGAGTCTATCATAAAACTAATATTTATTTCAACTATATGATTCATATATATATATATATATATATAGGAATATGCTCTTCCATAGGAATAGAGCACTCTGGTGGATGGGGAATTCGAGAAGCTAAATAAAAATATCACTTAAAAGATTCAGCCTTACTGACCGTCCAGTTCTGTGGCCCAGTGGTAGAATCCTGCCTCGTGGTATTGGATGGAGTGCTATTTATTTGCTGTCCCACTACAGCAAAATGTGACACAAGATCGAGGCTTAACGTGGGAGAATATGTGCAACCCTCGAAAAATTGCGCCAGCTGACGCAACTTATTTGCCAAGCGACTGTAGAAGCTAAAACAACCTCCGTCACGAAAGCGTCCACTTTGGGACCTGCTCCTCTAAGTGCAATGGAACAGTGCTGCCCCGGGGCAACGGATTCCCCGCAGCTGGGCTGAGTAATAATAGGAGAGCCCAAGGACGAGTTCAAAGGCTCCCCGATGCGCGTAGCAGTGCGCAGCCTCAGTTAAACCTCATTGGCTGACGCACTGCACCAGCATTCAACGGGTATGTATCAGTACCTGCGCCTCGGGCTCTGCTGTGGAACAGCTACTACACTTTGATCCTGCCGAAAAGGCCACAAACAGGGATGGGGGTTGGGTGCTATTTATTTGCTGTCCCACCCGTCGTTATTTCAGTTCATTGATAACAGTCCAAAAACTAAATGCTAAAAATAGGGGTGCGCTAGAATGTATCCTTTATAAAAGGAGTCTGCGTGTTTTCAAAGTTTCGAAACCACTGATCTATATATCTATAAATCTCAGTCAATCCCTATCAATCTATCTATCTATTCCTAGCTAGCTGTATAATCTGATACATATTCGAGAAAGATTCTGGTTATGTCCTTAGTCTCTCCTCAAACGGTGCCTTATGACTGAAGGTATCGAATTAATGTCCCCCTAAAATGCACAAGCTTGAGAGATGCATGAGACGCCTGACATGATGGACAGGATTTCATTTCTGTCGCGGGAAAAAAAACTTTCACGAGAAATGCAGTAATATATATATATATATAAGTGAAAAGACAATGTCGTATAGGAAGGAGATTTTTTTTTAGTTTATTTTGACATTTTGCCGATTCATACTGGCTTCTTTAAAAAAAGTTTTTCGCTAAATAGAAAGCATTTTATTTCACTATTACTTTTCACCGTAATACTGTCTGATGAATTATAATCCATAGTGGTCAGTGGTAACTTCCCTTCAGGATCATAACTACTTTCTCTGCTTTGAATTGAATATATATATATATATATATATATATATATATATATATATATATATATATATATATATATATATATATATATATATATATACATAAACAATCGATATGCATTGGAAAGAAGTCATTTTGATATGCATGGAATGGGAAGTTTTTTCTGCAACACATACCAATTAGTTCTGAAATGTTTCATGTATACCAATGAAAACGTTTCTCTACAAAATACCAAGATCGATTTTGAACGTTACCATTAATATTAATGAGGACAGTATTCAAAACAAAGATGTTAAAGTTACTCAAAAATAAACAAGCAATTTTCCCAAACACGAACCAAGTATGCATGTGTGTGTGTGTGCGTGCGCACGTGCGTGTGTGTGTTTGTGTGTTATAAAATAAATATTAAAATCTTGTGGTTTTATATGGCTGATTGAACTCAAAATCCATCACTGAGTTAGTCTTCATTACTTTTAGAGGAACATTGATGCTTTTTTTTAGAGCTACGACTACTTATACACTAAGACATTTTAATCATCATTATCTTTATTTGTATATATACTGCTTTTATATGTAACTACTAGAGGGACATTTTTGTTTTGCAGTTGTTACTGTTGTCGTGATTAACAGGCTTAAAAGTTGAGAGGGGATGACTCTTCATCATATATTTGTATCACGTTAAACGAATAGCCAGTTAGACATTGATTATGACGCCTTTTACTGTTTGCCATGGCAACGCTTTTTTTTTTCCTTTTTAAATATAGACTGTGGCATCGATATAAAAGCGTGCGAAACAAAAAATTGTTGATTGTAAGAAAAAGAACGCTCTACAAGCCTCTCATGCACACTATAAGCGAAAACCGTTCATTTTCCCCTATTTATTACATCGAGAGATCAGAAGCAAAAATTTTGAAACATTAGATATCATATTTAACTAAATCTTGCATTTCTAGAATGATCCACAAGTGCGATTGCACCGCAGCGTAGTAAAAATATTTCACAACTTCCACAGGAGAAGCAACTGAATACTTCGAAACTGCTAATGGTGGAAAGTAAGGGCCCAGTTAAGTATTATAGTTATATTGGAAATAGAACCACCACGATTATCCAATATATCTATGAAAGTCATTTTGAAAAATGGCCGCCATCAACAACTGTTTTCTGATCAATTTTCTCATCAGCGATGGATGAAATATGATATTGAGGACATAATTAGTTGAATGTATTCATCATTCATAGTTTTGGGGAATCGCCATTTGGATGATACATGAATTCATTGAAAATTCAAAATGCTCGCCATTTTTCAAGGTGGTGGCTGTGACACAATGCAATATTTAAAATAAGACGTAACAATAACAACCCAAACCTGGGTCTATCACTAGCAGGACTATTCAGCTCTCCACTCCCTTCACGGTAGTCGAGGACTTAGTATTCTAAGCAGCTTTTTCTCACTTGCACTACCAAACACAACTCTTTTTACGTTCGCATGAGATATTGCTTAACTGGTTTGCATCTAAAAGTTCTTGATGAAAATATTAAGTGTTTCATTTTATGATTTTTATCCTCAACGCCATCATCATTACCACCAACACTAGCATCATCATAGCCATCATCATCACCATCATCATCACCAGCACTACCATCTCCATCATCACTGCCACTAATATCAATATCACAATCATCATCATCACCACCACCATCATCACCATTATCACCACCACCACTATCATGATCACCATCAATATCGCCACCACCACCACCATCATCAATAATATTACCATCATCATCAATATCACCACCAACGCCATCACTGCTATCATCAATATTGCCATTGCTAATAAAAAATGCTTGCCAAAATAATGTAAGGATGCATCTATGGGACCATGATAAGCATTTCAAGCTTTTTTTGAGGACCATCGCCCTTATACTTGAGGTTGAAGATTCCATAGGATGAAAAGTAAAACCAAGATTAAATCCACATTGAATGGTTGCAATAAATGTATTTTTTATGAATTAGCTATTCAATAAAAGTAAATTCAAACAAGAAAAATGTCTGCTATGATGGCCCAATATCCAAATTCTTTTGAATGCTTGAATGACTGTAAGTGAACTAAATTATATAGTTTTATCACAAAATGCTGATTTGGCATGGAATTTTGAGCTAAGCTGTCCTACTATTAGCCATTTTTTTAATATATCATTGATCTTTATTTCACACAACAGTCTATTTCATGTATTTTGTAAATTTCAAGTGAGTGGTGTTTGATCTTTACGTGGAAAGTTTCCCTTCGCTTTTTACATCAAATGGGGAAAAAAGTTTTCCTGTGCTTTGGACCCCCTGAAGTGAAAGAAAATTCACTTCAATTTTGACCTCTTAAATTTGTTTCCTTTCACTCTTGACCCCTGTAATGTAAAAGGTCTCCTTTAACTCTTGACCTCTTAAAGGGGAAAAGTTTCCCTACAAGCATGACCCCTTAAAGGTTCATACATAAACATATAAAATGAAAATATATGTATATGTATATATGCATATTATACGGAAAGTAAGGATCCAGTTTATCGTCATAGTTACATTGTAAATAGAATCCTCCTTTAAAACTTTTTGAAAACATCGTCGTACCTTGAGCTCTTACTGTTATGCTCATACCTATACAGTGGAAGATCTGCATATTTTTTAATCAACATGCGCGTTTGAAGGGAACTGGTATTGAATATATTCACATCTCCCCGACCGAGATGATCGCAAGGTGGGAAAAATGTTTTATAACAAAAAGCAAGCGTATCTATCTGAAGTAGGACGTGAGTGCTCTCACTGAAGTATGTGTGTGATAGTACGAGGTCTGTTCTTGCGGATACTTTATTTGACACTTTCACTTTTATCTTGAAGAGCATAACTCGTACAGCGTCACATTATAAGCGCACCCTCTTCTTAGTGCTGCAAGACAGAAACTGAGTCCAGTGGTCAGTGGTTCCCATCTAGGCTGAATTTACGTTGTCCAAGGAGGGAAATAAGGCTATTAGATAAAATTAATCGTAGTAAATGATGTGTTCCAAATTATTTTCGCTTGCTTTCTTTGAACATTAAATTCACTGCAGCAGCAGTACAATTGTGACATAAATTATACTAATTCTTATAATAGAGCTGTCCAACTTTACGCAAAATAAAATAATTATTTGAAATTATTCTTTGTTGCAACTTAATTAAATGGAAGGTTGGACTATTAATATTCATCATAAAATTCGATAATGGCCTTGGAAAGGTTGGGAACCACTGGTTTAGTTCGTTGCTGTTGACATTTATATTGCTTTGAATAAAACCGTGAAATGATCATACACGTGCTTCAAATGCAATTTGTTAAATGCCATAAGGAGCACGCCTTGTGGCATTCAACGAATTGCATCTACGACAGAGAACATGTTAAGTAGCTTATATTTTTCAGTCACCAGTTGCGCTATCGTTTGTAATCAACCGACTAATCGAGAAGCTGATTCCATGCTTTGCACGTAATCTGCACTAATTAGTAGATTATTTAACAACTATCTTTTGTCAGTATGGTAAATTTAATGTGCTAGAGAGAAGTGGTTTGGGAAATGGATTACATACTTTGACGTGCATGGTTCTAAATCTGTTGCTCGGTAGAGAAAACAAATTAATTGTAACTTTCACTGTTGAAAAAAAATGATTTCAGCAGACGGTAAAATTAATTAATTAGAGGAACGACAGTAATTTTTTTTAAAAGCGTTCGGAGATTTTGCGGTAATGTTGACCAGACAATTGTTTCCGTTAGCGTCAAACACTTGTTGTGATATACTATCCACGTAAATGTCACCCAAGCTGAGATTTCAAAGAGTTAATGGGTGGAATATAACATTCTGATTGATGTCATCGCAGGTTAATGCGGTCAAACACTAATTAATTCAATTTTCCTACGTCGACCTACATAATCAATAATCGAAGGGTTCATTTGGTTTAAACTACCTAATAAAAATGGATGAATAAATAAATGCTGAATTTTGTAAAACCAAAAAGTGTAGGTGATTGTTTAGCTGCGGTACAAAGATATTTCATTGGGATTTCATAAAATTAAACGAGTATCTTGTTAATATTAGGGTACTCTTAAATTTTAGGCTATTCTCTTAACTTCGTGTTGCAAAAGAATTTGTAGCACCTGAAAGTGAGTGTAGCCTATAAGACGCCAAAACCTCGGTAATTCCACGAACTCAGGATACCCTCTGTCCTTAGGTTGACGAGTTAGTGAAGCACAAATAATTTTAGAATCGGCTTCACTTTTGATAACGGTGGCAGTTTCAAGCACTATGGTTGTATTGCTCTTGTGTTTTCCATACCCATAGCGAGTCATGTTATTGTAGTGTGTCCGAATGTAGAATAAAGTATGTAATTGAAAATACGTATGATAATCTTTGTAGCTATATTATCAGTTGATTGCTATTAGGCTTACATCATATTGAACAATGCTGAAAACGAAAGATTCACCAATGAGATTGCATTGTTGACGATTATTGAAGATTATCGAGCCCTAAATGTTGACTATAGAAGTTAGATTAATTTTTCAAGTACGATTTCAAATTAAGACATAATGCTGCTCCAGCTACAGATAACGTCAAAAACGTTTGGAATGAACACTGCTACAGTGCAAACTGTTTTCTGCGTTTGGTTCGGAAATATAGATACCAGTAAAAGATCTTTGAAGATTCCCTATCCTGTTCTCAATGATGGAGAATCATTGGCAGCGATGGCCAACGAATCGTGAACAACGGTTCAAGCACTTTTTGCATAATTTTGGACTTGAAAAACGACCATACCACGTCATCTCAAGGTAAAAGGAAAGATAAAAAATTTAGGGAAATCGACAAAATGAATATGCTCTATGACAGTAACCCGATCAGACCTTTCAGATGACTGTGTTTAAGCTTAGAGCATTGGGATACCAAATTTACAGCATTTCCGATATTCACCTGACATTCTTCCTACACATTATCATCTTTTTTAAGCATCTTACACTTCATATTTGTTATAAACGGTACATCAATAGGGTAATCATAATTCGTGCTTTTACTGGATTTGCAATAATTAAACCTGAAGAATTTTGTAGAGATGGCGTTATATCATATGAGGATCGTTGGGAGAAGGTAATTGCTCTAAATGGGCTAAACTTTGATTGCATATTACCGTTTTTGTTGTTTATATCAATGTTCTTTCATCTTACCTGTCAAAAAAGGAGATTTGATAGGTAACGACCTCAATACAAGCAGTTTGATGAAATTGTAAACACATTTTCCTCGAATATATTGAATCAAATACTACGGTGATATCTTTTCTGATTCCAAAGCGTGGGCTCTTTTTCAGTTTTAAAATGGGGATATCATTCAAATCAGTTAGTGTTCCTGTGAGGAAACTATTTGCCGATCGTTACTTTATATTCTAAAAGATGCTTTCAAGGTTCGTTCGACGGAGAATATCTAAATCACTTGAGATTCGCCGATGGCGTTTCCATGACGTCAGAACTATCGCGAAAATTACAAAACATGTTGACTGACCTAAATAGGGAAAGTAAAAAAGTAGTCTTAAAGGTAAACAGAGCAAATACAAAAGTAATGTTCAACGATAAAAGACCATAAGAATAGAGGACGAGACTCTTGAAGAAATTGACTAATACATTTACCAAGGACAGGTAAAAAAAAAAGTTAGAGAAATACAATGAAAGCAAAATAAAACGACGCATAACGATCGGCTAGAAATCATTTGGAATGAATAGAGACATGTTGAAGAACGCATTGCTAATGTACTTACGGCGTAAAGTATACAATTAATGCATTGTAGCAGCTATGACAAATGCAAGACAATAACAAAACGAACTGAGAACCAACTTAGAATCGAGAGCTATGGAAAGGGCAAAGAGGCTGGGGATAACTGTGAGGGATAGAAGGCCTGTGTTCGGCAGGGGACTTATAACGACTGATGATGATGATGATGATGATGATGATACCGTATTCAACGATCAATCCTTTTGGAGAAATTACCGCCCTATTACTTTTAATTCCCTGTGAAAACCGAAGTTTATATACTTTCTACCTAACGTCATATCAACAGTAGCAGCAGCAGCAGCAACCGTTATACGTCAACATCTGGATAAAAATCTTTCCCATAACGAGCTTGATTACGCTAATCTCAGTCATGTTTTACGGGCAAACTTTTCTATTTCGTCTCTCCATCTTGTCTCTGTTTATTTTTTTTACTGCGTTTACTGTCCCACGGTAACTAATCGGTAAGCTTTTTATTCCATCTGTTGTCCCTTCTTCTCACTATCTATCTAGCACATCTCCATTTTATCGCTCAATTACTTGTACGATATCCTTCACCCTGGTCTTCTTTCGGATCCATGTTGATCTTCCCTATCGCTAAGAGTTATTCCTAACATTGCTCTTCCCATCGCTTTCTCTGCTATTCTGAGTTTGTTTCCGTGTGATTTTGAAAATCCTGGGAACTGCATCCGCACGTCATAGCTGGTGTTATGCATTGATTATATACCTTACGTCTAAAGCATATTGGCAATTTGCTTTTCCGTCGGTCTCTATTTATACCAGATGCTTTCGAGCCAATCGTTTTGCACTGTCTGGTTCTATTTCCATGGTCTTTTTGTAGCTTTATCGGCTAAAATCCGAAGTCATTTGATATATTCATAACCTTACATAACGTCATGAAAATATCAAATGACTTCTGATGTTTTTTGTTGTTGACTATCAAAACCTTTTAGAATGCTAAAATAAAATGCCAGTATTGGGGCAACCACTGAGGAGGTTTGTTCGCCTTCCAACAAGAGCAAATACGACACAAGGTCAGGTTTATTATGGGCCCCAAACGTGTAGGCAACACCAAGAATTCCCTAGTCTCCATGACCAGTGTTATGATGGTGTCAGGGCTCCTCCTGACCCTTGGCTTATAGTGCCATGAGGATGTTTTGCTCCTGTGTTGAAATTCCCAGTATCAGGTTTGCCTCTTGTCCCGTTCGGAGAGGAGAACACGACTGAAGATCCGACGCTCCACTCTGATCCCAGCTCAAACGCCGAGAAATGACCTCTGAGACTAATTTACGAACCATTGTTGAATGGCAGGTACTCAAAATAAGCGTCTGTGGTGGGGATGTAAAGGAAGAAAAGAAAGATTTGTAAAAATTAAATTGAAAAGAATGAGTTAGGGAACTGAGAAAAGAGATTTAAAACTCCAGCCTCTCTTTTGATAAGAGAAAATCACGTGACCTAATGAACATTCATTAATGCTAAGGCGGAAACTTTTGTTCTGTTTCTCTTTTTCACCAACAGTTAGAGACTGTCATCGGTTTCTTAAACCATTGAACACAGCTATAGTTAATATTAATCACAACCAACCAGTTTAGACACTCTTTACGGGTTTAGGCTATTCATGTGTTCTTATATATATATATATATATATATATATATATATATATATATATATATATATATATGTCTCTATGTATTTGATTATTTGTGTATCCGGACTTTCGACCAGCCCTAACCGCTCATAGAAGAAACTTGAACTTTTACGCACACACACGCCCCTCAATGAGTAAAGAAAACGGATCATCTGTTTTTTGAAAGTTCTCCTCCAAAATTAGATTTTTTCCATCGCAACAAAAGGCAAGAGAAATCTAACTAATCCATTGATCACCCTTTTTTTCAATTTTTTAATTGATCACCCCCAACATGGCATGTTGCCTAGAGACATTGATCAAATGACAATTCCTATTGAGTAACTAACCAAGCCTGTTTTTCTTTTTGTTGTTTTTGTTTATTTTTTTAAATCATGAACTCATAGTTCAAACCATACTGGTAGTATTTCATCAAGGTAACTTGATTTTACCACCACCACGGTTTAATTTACATGGTAAAAATAAGCATCAGGGGTGGTGATGATTCATAATTTCCCTTAGAATGCTTTCTTTCTCATTTTGTCCTCATATTGGGTACGTGACGAGTGTTAAAACATCAAGCAGTTCTAAAACAACTCTTGTGCCACTGAAAAATTGTTTCATTTCAGTGGAGTAAAAAGAAAAAAAAACAACTGTTTCTTTTCAACTATTTACTTATATATCTTATATAGATATATCTTACTTCCTCTCAGCCTTCTTTTCCAAAGCAGGCCTTCAGGTCAGTATGAATTGGGTTCTGCTTTATTCAAATACTAAAGTGTTACCCGTTATATGATGGTGTTTTAATTTTGGAAATATATTTTTAACATTGTGAGTAATGTCAGGCTCTGTCCATTTTGGTCATCCATATTCCAGCAGTCCTATGATACGTTTGTAAATTTAATCGGACTTTCATCACATTTGGGTAAGAAAAGCTGAATGAATACCTTAGAATTGAGTTGACAGGTAACGGACACTCACCGTAAATATTTTTTTCATTATATCTTAGGTAAAAAGTGGGTAAGAAAAGCTGGATTCATACCTTTCTGAACGGCATTATTGTCAAAAAAACTTAACCCGTCTTAGCTTGCCCAATCCATTGTCTGTGCTTGTTAATCGTTTTGCCTCCTGTACATCCAAAGATATCATGAATTAGCTAATTTTCGTCAAATCCTATAGTTTTATAACGTCGACTTTTAGATTTCAATTAATTGAAGTAATTTTGAATGACAAAAATTGACATTAAAATCTCTATAAAACCTGCTTTATGTACGAAAAAGTAATTTTCATTTTTCAATAAAAAAAACTCATTTTATTTCATTTTTTTAAGACAAATGTTATGCTATTCTCATACAATCAAAAGACATTTAAGTTTATTGCAACAACCGTGTTCATTTCTACAATTTGTCATTTTTGTTACCTACCTAGTTGAGATAAGAAATACCACACGGAAAAACCAAACAATACATTCGCTGACCGTTTGTAATGTTGGGTCTGAAAGCAGAAGCGTTACTCTCTTCCAACTGAATGCCGACAGGAAGAAAGAAACTGAATTTCTGCCTCAAACAAGCACAAGGACAAATTTTCTTCGCCGATAGTTCCGCCACAACCCAGCAGCTGTCTACAAAAGAATTAAAAGCAAATATGGAAGGAAGCGATCAATCACTGATGTGCAAAAGGAGGACTTGCACTCTGATTTAGAAGGTGATAATGGCTCTTACATACGTAGTTGTAGCAAAACACAACAAATCGTTCATATGGTCACCCAAATGAAGCACAAGAACTCAGATTTTGTTAAATAATTTTAGCGCACCTATAGTCAAGTTTCATTTCAAAATCTCAATAAGAAGTTATTCAATATTTTTATTATTCCTTTTTTTTTCTTTCGGAACACCTGGCATCATTTTACGCTCACTGTACAGACTACCAAAAGAAAGAATGCTTTATTTGCCCATGTTATAATGTGTTGCACCAACTCCACAATAGTGATACAATCTTAGACTTCTTCGCAGTCAGTTCAAAATCCTTACTGTGAATGAAGTTAAACTTGCACATGCCAAGTATGTCTTGATTAGTCATATACATTCAGTTAAGTTAGTAACCACAGTATAATTTGGCTAATGCTTAGAAACAAAGGCTTCCATTCACAAACACCCCTCGCCTTTAATTAACAACTTATTATCATTAACTTGCTCAGAAAAAAAGGAAAAAAAGACATGGATGCATATTTCGTTTAGAATTCCATATATAAAGACATGAACGCTTATTTCCTTTAAAATTAGTCATATACGTACAGCAAGAAGCACGACAGAATTTGGTTAAAACTTGAATACAAAGATTTCCACCGACAAACAATGCCTTGCCTCTAATTAGCAATCTATAATTACACATTGCACCGAAAAAGAAAAGGAAGACATTAACGCTTATTTCGTTTAGAATTTATTACATTAATCTTCTGGCGAGAAATAACGTCTTTAATTGCACTACTTGCCACTTATTGCTTCTATTTTCTTGACCTGTTTTTTCTTTCTATTTACGTTCCTACTAATAAAATGGATGGATTCATTATTATGTTGCTGATGGGGTTATCTTTTTAAAGAGGGTAAACTCTTGGATAGATATCGCTATGACCGATTTATAGGTTTAGAGCTGCTCGCAAAGTTTACTTTTCATTTTTGTATGCGCCTCACAATGCTCTATGTAAATATTTGTCAGGCGAAACCAACATTGGTACAATGCCAGATTCGCTGAGAACTTATGGACGATGGCTTAATAATGACTTGCGACACAACAACGCAAACAGAACTGGTACAAACCTTTATGGGGCCCTTAGCAGAATTGGATATTGGGCCCCCATCGCCTTTGGGGAACTCTGGTGAACACAGTGCTCTAAGCAACCGCCCAATTTACTTATGCCTTTGATCGGCTCTGAATGCCAACCATCGCTGTCACAATGTCTTGAACAATTTTAGCATTTTTGTTCAAGCAACTAGAGTCACTGATCATTGTAAGTATAGGAGTAATTGTCCTTATATTTTGTGTGGAAGAGAGAAGATAATATATGTAGGTGTGTTGAGATGATGTAGTCGTATACAAAACATTTTGCTTTCTCGTGGTTTGATGTTAGCGAACGTAGACGCGGGGATCAAACTAAGTAAAAGAAACACATACATGTATTTGAATGGACAAATAAAACGTATATTTAATACAGGAACATTAACGACAAATAACGAATAAAAATGAAATACAGGTAATGATAATACTAATACGATCGATCGCGTAAAGAGATGAGAAGAGATAACTAAAGGGGTTAGCTTTGTTTCCATCGACGGTACAGGCGTTTGAGTCGAAGCGAAGGTGTCTGAACTGCTTTTGAATCCATATGGCTCGGAGCGTACCAAGGAATGATTATGGAGACAGTGTTCAGTGTATGTACCAAACTGCCAAGTTGTAAGTGTGACTTTGGGGCTATTCTGAAACAGTAGTTGGCAACAAGTTCCGGGGCCAAAAGCGTAATCAGCTAGGAATGAGCGTTTGACCACATGTGCCCGGTGTATTATAGAGAGTCTTCCGAGGGAAGCGATTTTTCCTCGCTAAAAGAAGGGTTTCGTAATTAATTCCTAAGTGAAAGTATAGGGATGCTACGTTAGTATACATGACATATGGTCAATGTATCTGAGAACAAGTATTTACGCACAAATCAAATCAAAGCAAATGGTTGATCACGAACATAAGATACATTCCCTGGGTAAATTATATATGTTCTTGTGAATGAGCTTGAATTCAAGTTACCAATTATAGTAAGCTTTATGTTATTCAACTTGAAATATCTTGCTTGAATTCTGACAAACAAATTACGATAAATTATGCAAATATCACTGTTGTAGAGTCCACTGCCATAAAGGCAATGTAGAGGGATTACGGACTCCAATATAGAGAAAGAAGAAAGTCCCAAAGACGATAAAATGGATAGTTAGGACAATGGTTGGGTGACCTTATCGACCATATTTTTTAGGACCGACACCTCGTCATCCAAGATAGGTATTCACTAAGCTTAGTTTAGCCTGAAAACATGTGATAAGTGTGGAGCACTAACTAAAGATCGAACTCCCTATAGAACCACAAGTGTGAGGCACCTAGTGAAGATAGCACTCGTTATAGCAGTAATTATCTGCAAGACTACTTCGGTATGCATTAACCCAAGGCAAGACGTCCATACTCGAGTCTTATGTAAATAATCCCCATTAAAATATAAAATCTTATTGATAAAATAATCCGTATCACAGACTCCAGTGACTGTACAGTTGAGTTGAGTTTTCCAGTGTTAATATTCAATATCGAGCCTTCCCGTTTAAGCAACCGACCTTACACATAATTTAGCCCATATACAAGCTGATTACATCAGATATCATTCCAGATGTTTTAGCGTTCGTCATTTTATCTCGAAGTTCACGTAGTTTTGAAGGAAATATGGGTAATTCACCAGTATTAGAGACAGTCAAGCAAAACTGTCACCAGAACAGCCAACGGAGGTTTATTCAGTTTTTAAGTTAGTTTGACTGGCTGGCTATGTATGTATCGCGCATGCAGGTTGCTGTGTCAATACAGATGGACGGACGGGTATTTTCTGAACTATTGTAAGATTATTGTTGTTATAAAAGGTATAATGGTGAAAAAATACTAGTTAACAATTTAAGACGGGAGAGAAATTGAGGAGACCAGGGGAGGAATGTGGCCATACCCAAACGGTTAACGGTACGCAGAATCGGAGAACCGAGTTCAAACTCCGGCTGGGACTGTTTGCGTTCACTTCGCACTAATGCTTTGGTAATGGTACGAATCTATTTCTTCCCCTCCCCCAGCTATGGGTAAATAGCAGGGCAGTTGGAATCCTTTAGTCTTGTAAGATAGTCCATCTTGGGTGTCAGGCTAGCACACAAGCCTTGTAACAACCTGCAATCGCTACAATTGGATCTACACGGATCATTCGAGAAATGGGGATAAAATCATTGCCTCATATGTCAAGGGAGCAACTGAGCAGTGAGATTATCATTCCTCTCATTAGAAAGTGATATCTATCTATGAATGTCACACAAGGTGAGATGTGGGAGTCCTCATCACAGTGACTAGCGTCACGAATAAATCAGGGCGACCCCCCCCCAGTGCAATGGGAAGGTGCTGCCCGGAGCAACTGATCCCCCGAGACTGGGCATACCTTACCTTTTTGAGGCCACAGGACAAATACATACTGGTGTGCTGATGTTAACAGCCGAGAAAGCAAATCCAAATTTTCACACCCAAGCATCAACTCAGCTACGACTCTCAGTAATAAATCCTCATCAGAACCTATGGGAGGAGGAGGGTATAAACATGTAGAGAACACCCGGGCCCTGTGGTTCAAAGGTGGCCTGCGAACCAAAGTAGCCAAAAGCAGGATGACTAACAGCGGGGGAGAGGGCTGAAATAAACTTTGTAACCCCTGATAAAATTCCTCTCAGTCGCCCTTAACCTCATAGTTGTATATCTTAAGCAATACGCAACTCCTGAGCAGAGCAACCTTTTTCTAAATATAATTTTCAGAGATTGCCGTCTTGACACACCCTGGCATCGTTCTCCTTTTTCATAAGTGCCACGATAAGTGGGTGGTATTTTTGTGGTTCTTTGACATCGATTATTCGAGGATTTCTGCACTGTTCCCCGCCTTGGATTCGTTCCAAGAATCTGTGCCAATTTTGGCGTCTTCTAGGTAGCAATGGATAGACAGTTATAATATTCCCAGTTGTACTAGAGCTGGTAATTTCCTTGTTTCCTTTTCTACTTGCTGAAGATTTCCCTTCCTTGTGACGCGAGTTGTCAGGTTTCTCTTGAATCATAAAAGTGCATGTTCGAATTTTTCATACAAGAATCGACTGGGGAAAGGGGTGAAGACAGACGAAATGAAAATCTACGGTAGATCATGTTGCTAAATTTGTGCAACATTTTCAAGCAACAAATATCCGATTTATTGAACGGATAATTGAGAAGAACCGCCTCAATTGTGGCAATTATGCGTCATTTTTGTTTCTGGTTCAATCAATTAGCTTTCATAACATTGAACTGAGCGGTGTGAGGATACATTTTGGTACTTATTATTTTCTTCTCTTTATTACACACTCACACATTTCTTAATTTTTTTCAAAATTTATAATATTGGCTTATGTATCTGGGGATAGATTTGAATTTTGATCCCATCTCTATAAGATATTCCCCCAAATAGATATAAACTTTATCAGTCCTCAATCCTACAACGTCTTTCAGGTTGAAATTACCCCATGAAATAAATGATTTATATTTGAATAATAAAAAGTCGCACTGAAGTGGTAGTATAGATTTTAAAACATATACAAAACCCAAAAACATTGTCAAAGTGTGTATAATGAGGACACCCTGGACTCAGGCAAACACAAGCATCCAGGAAGTAACTGATCTGGTCAAAATCATGCAAATTGAATCACATTGATTTTCATAATTTGTAAGTCAAATTAGATAAAGTGATGAGTTTTTGTGATTTATTCATTCAAGTCTAATTAAATTTGTCAAGTAAATATGCTTAAAACATACTTGGCAGTTTTTTTTTTTTTTATTGCTGACCTTCTATCGGTATAGAGTCTTTGGTTCTGACGCACATATTTTTGCCGTTTTTGCTCTAAGTTTTTTCTTTGCTTATTCAGGAATAGTATTCAAACGTTGCTTCTAGCTGGATTGTCGGAGCCCGTAACATAGATTCTTCCTATGAGTGACCTACTTATGTCCACATTTAATTCTCGGCTTATATCTATTTTCTCGAGATATGTATTCGTATTAAAAATCTGGCTAACTGCCATCTGGAGTTTATTTGAAGGATTATTCAACTACTGAGAAGAGAAACAGAAGGGGAAAAAGGTTTATCAATTTGGTGGTGGATAATATTTCACTAACACCGAAAAAACTCATGTTCGTTGTGCCAAATAGAGGAAGTGAGGGAGAGACATGGAGAGACTAAGGGGATGTTAAATTACCAAGTAAAATGCTACAGACTTTTTTGCAGATATCAATATTTGAAATACTATATATATATATATATATATATATATATATATATATATATATATATATATATATATATATATAATCGTTACAACTTTTCACGGCACACTTCCCCCACTATCAAAAATAATCAAAAACTGGTGGGACATCCTAATATTTAAACCTGAATATAGTGAAATATCCAAGGAACCATGCATCCTTTCTTTTCGTAGTCCCCACAATACTATTGACATAATTAGCTATAAGACCGTAATAGATAATAAAGTGTCCCGTAGAATGAATTACCCCAAAACTATGAAATCCTTCCAACCATGCAATAGCAAAAAATATTATAATTACCTCGAACCCACTAACTCCTTCCCCAGTTCTACCACCAAAAATCCCTTCAGTATTTACCATAGCTCGAACTGCAAAGGTAGCAACATTATCCACCTTGAATGCGCACAATGCAAAGTACAGAACGTAGGGAATTCTGAGTGGTATTTCAATATCAGACTCAATAATTATAGACATTGAGTTAGATCCACCAATAATAACAATTTACTCCCAATAGAGCAGCACTTTTGCCTAGCAGTCCATAACTTTAACAATGATGCTGAATTCACCCTTATTTAAAGGAGAGAGAAGATTACTCCTTGCAAGGCCACGAAAATCCTGAAAATATATGGATATCACTTCTACAAACTCTTTCCTCCAATGGATTAAATATCAAATTAAACAACCAGACAAATAACAACCTTTAAGATTATCACCATCACTACAGAATTCTCAAAGTGCTCACAAGTCCTGACTAACGCACACTCATAAGCTAAAAGATAACGATATACACCTAGGAATGGGAAATCATAATCACATTAAAAGAATAAAACAAATAAACATAAAAACGGATTAGACATTTTTCCTTTCAAATGGAAGATTAAAAAATCAAACTGACGATTTGGCCTAAGCAACATAAATAGAATAAAAATATGCAATACATGTTTCGGGAAGAATTCCCATCTTCGGAAGCCTGTGTGTATGTTTTAGTGTTCAAAAGTTTCCGTAGATAACAAATTTAGCATCAGATGTTATGTTTTGAAAACAAAAATGGAAATCAGGAAAGAAAATTTCTTTTAGGTCATAATCATGAGCCTTGACTGTATTCTGTCTGTGGAGAAATCTTTGGTGGTATGGTTGGATATCCTGTTGGAAGTAGTAGCAGCATTTATGGGTATTTTATTGGTTGTGCTGTCCAGAGGGAGCATTGGTTATCATGGATACTTGTAAGCTGGATAGTAGTTTAGTATTAGACTGTGTCGGCACTTGGTTAGATGGGCATGAGGCTATCTCTGGTATTAGTCCAAATGTTTGGGTAAGGGGGTCCTTGTTGTGTATGATCGGATATCTTTTGGGAAATGTATATTCTGTGTCCTTAATGGTCATTGAGGGTGTTCTGAAAAGTTTGATGACTTTGAGTTTACCAATGAAATACCATACATAGGTTTCTATAGGTAGGGATCTGTGTGAAGTTCCCAAAGTTGAATATACATGAAGGGGAATAGGGTGTGGATATTGGGTTGTAGGGAATAAGAGTGCATGTATATTAAGGGGTGTTTCGGGGCTTAGGTAGAACTATAACGTAAAGAATTGTGGGTTGGTGAGTGTAGAGTACTTATGAGTGAGAGGATTTTGAAGATCGGTATGGTTAGGGTCATTAAGTTTAGTGTTGAGTCCGTTAGGGGAGAGGTTCAAGTTTGTTAATCCACATAACTTCATGTAAGTGTGTTTTTTCTATTTTTCAATCATTGTGAATCTCGCACCTGTGCTGAAATTGTGACCGGAGGTGCAGAAGTTTGGTTCTACTGGGAGTAGGTTTGGATGATTGCGTGATTTAATTCTGTACCTACAGTTATTAGGTCTAATGTTAAATTGCCGCTTGGACTTGCCTATGTGCTGCAATTTGTATATATTATATTCTGGGAGATAGATAATATTTATGCTTCTACGGTTAGAATTATGGTATGTGCAGAAAATCTTGTCAGTGTTAGAGCTTGTGAAGTTGTTGCTGCGCTTAAGGTGGTTGCAGCACAGACTGATTCTTTCGTTTCATGGTTAGATGAATTGAACAGTTCTAGGGATGCTGTTATGTGAGACTTTATTGTTTATCATTACTGCTAATAATGTCTTTGATATTTTGAGGTCTGCGATAGATAATGACACATGGTTCAAGGAATATTTCTTAGAGTTCTGTTTTGAGTGTAAGTATATTCTATCTATTGTTGATTATATGTAACAGAGGTGGGAGTGTGTTGAGGAAGGTGGTTATGAGTGGTATGCGGTCAGGTTTATTTTTGTTAGAAAGTGTAAGGGATTCTTCTCTGGGTATTGTAGTGGCCTATTTATTTGTATCTTTTGGTGAATATCCTCGTTTAGTGAAATGTTATTGTAGGTTATAGTGGTGTCTATTGAGTTCCCTTTCAGTGGAGCGAGTTCTCCTAATTCTGAGTGCTTGTGAAAATGGTAATTTTTTTTCAGGTGATTGGGGTAGGACGATTTAGAGCGTGTACATTTTCTGCATGTGAAGAATTTCTTTACTCGGCTTCAACTCCTGCATATATAAGAAAAAGAATATCATCTATATATCTGACAGAAGACGCAGTCTTTGTCTATCTCTGAGTATATGTGGATCTCTTTATCTCTATCTATCTATCTATCTATATATAGATAGATAGATAAAGAGAGAGGGAGAGAGAGAGAGTCTAGAAGACTAAGCATTAAAAAATTTTCTCAAAAATGTTTTTGTATCTCTTCAGTCACTTATTTACTTTGTTATTATGGTACAATGAGTGATTCTTTTTCGTGTTGGGATCATCAGTTGTTTACCATATAACCATTACGGGGATTTGAAAAAACCGGTTACATTAACCTGGAACCCCAGTAGTGTTGATTAAACACCATCCCCCTGTCAGCTATGTTTTATTGTATAGCTTTTGTAGTTTGTAATCTTATGTAGAGTATTATGTGTATTGTTTATGGATATTATTTTATACTACACATCATTAAATTTTCTGGAACAGGACTTACTTACGTAGGCTACCCCAAAATGTACTTAACGTTTAGGGATCAGTAAGTATAACAATGGACGCGACTCATTGTTTGTGTCACTTCTATTGAGTGTTTACCGAAGTGAATATTGAATCCGTTGTGTCAGTTTTAATTTCAGACTGCATGCAAATCATCTTATGATATCATCTTTAAGAATACTAATTACACTGATGTCTACAAAATTACAGATATATAGATAATGTATGTGTTTGGATACATGTTGCGTTATATATATATATATATATATAGAGAGAGAGAGAGAGGGGGGGAGAAAGAGTGGTGCTATATTATGTTTGTCTAGCCAGAACTCTACCATTCGAGTATTCCAGGCGTTTGATAGTAATTCTGATATTCAGTTTTTGTTCAGCATTTCTATATCATGAGCTCTTCCAGTAAGAAGCAGACAAAAATATTTTAGTCTGAATTCGAATATTACTTGCAACCGTGATACAGGTTGCTACTCAAAATCTAGTGAATCGGAACAGTGCGTGCATATGATTTGGAAATTTTGCTTGGAATCTTGGAAAAACTGATGAGATCGCTTTATACATACCGAATGTGATTAATTCAAATGAGTCAGTGGAAAGTACGTGTGATTTATTCTTTAAAATTGTTTTTCATTGCCAATTTTTGAGTTGGAGCTTACAATGAGAGCTCGAACTCTATAGTCAAATTCATCGAAATTAGATTTCCTCTTCTATTCAGCAGTGAATGGCCTGTGGAATATACAGCGTGAATAATTAAATATTTTATCACTTACGAAGATGGAAGATTCATTTCCCTTTAAAAACAAAACAAAGATACAAATTTTCCCCTAGAAATAACAGCCGAATATTTATCAGCGACATCGTATGATATGCAAAGCAGACATGATTTAAATGTTTAATTAAGTGCTACACATAAGAACATGAAGATCAAAATCGAAGACGCCGAACTGGACAAAATAGACCATTACATCTGACTAGGACAACAAGCCTCCACGGAACTCTCAACAGAAGGAGAAATCAAACGAAAAATCACTCTAGGATGGCAAGCCTTTGTCAGAGCAAGCCCAACTTTCAAAAACAAGAAGATCCCACTAATCCTAAAAAGAAGGATATACAACCAATGCATCCTACCGATAGTCACTTATGAAGCTGGAACATGGAACCTAACCAAGAGACAGTCCTATAAATAGAGAACCATGCAACATGCACATGAAAGAACTATGCTCAACCTCACATGGTGAGATCACCAGACAGTACAACACATCGAAGAAAAAACAGGAGTCCGATACATCATAAAATCCATTAAAAAGTCTCAAATGACAATGCACTGGCCATGTTGCAAGAATGACAGACAACTGATGGACATCACGACTCACAACATGGATCCCCAAAAATCACATTTGCAACTGATGCCGGCAGATTACTAGATGGAGAGACCAACTAGACAAATTCAAAAAGTACTGACTCTGCAACGCCCATGATAGGGAATTGTGGTGAATCCTGGGGAAGGTGTGAGTCCAACAACGGACGTTAAAAGACTGATGATGATGACGATGATTGTCGTCTCAGCACAGATCGCAGCAAGGGTAAGTGTATCTTATGGCTTGATACCATTGCTGAACTATCTACTAACACGTACCAGTCGGGCAAGAATTCAGCTTTAACCTAACCTGTTTCTGTAGGTACAGCTCTTAATCACGTGATCAACATTACGGAACAAGTTTTTCACGGCCCGACAGTGCCTATGCCAAATCTGTAACCTTAATAATTGCATACATCATCAAAAGAAAATATATATGAGTGTGTGTGTGTGTGTGTGTGTGTGTGTGTGTGTGTTATCAGGAAAAAGATATATGATTCATAATCATATATATATATATACATATATATAGTAGCTGAGATAGTTGTAGTTATGGCTAATCCGAGACGTGCTGATTTCGGACATGTCTTTGTTTCTGATAGTTTCAACATCTTACGTTAGTACTTTATCGCATATATATATATAAATGTGTATGTATATGTATGTATGTATGTATGTATACGTATATATGTATATATATATATATATATGAGTATGCATATGCATGTGCGTATATATATATATATATATATATATAGAGAGAGAGAGAGAGAGAGAGAGAGAGAGTACGTGTGTGTATGTGTAAATGTGTGTGTTTCAACAGAAAAAAAGCAACTATAAGAAAACCTAGATGCATCCAAGCTCAAAACATTGACATCTCTTGTATTATGTTATTGGTATGGATCGTGATCTCTAAAACGTCTACAAGATGCGAGTTGTCTGATGTGCAGGATGCTAGACAGATAATCGTTTGGTACGCATCAGACTGGTGTTGGCTATGAGGCGTAAAGCTAGTTTCGGCAGGTGTCTCTCTTTCAAAAACGCCAAATGTCTCTTGTCTGAAAGATTGGAAAGTTCAAAAAGAGATTAAAACTGCAATGAATGATATCTTTATTGCAAATGGTTGACACGCTTTCAAAAAATCGGTTTATGGTGATGGCAGTCAGATTGCAGGGTTTCTGCAAGAGAGTCACCAAGATTTGTTTGATCAGAATTATATGGAGATCGTGGAATTATTCCTGGGGAAATGAAGACTACTTTCAACTATTCTGTGGGATAGGCTATCTGCCGAAGAAAGGAACAGACTAAATATTGTGTTGAAGAAAACACAAATTTGTGTGCAGCAAAGATTCTGTGAAATGAAAGATAAGTGGTGGAGTAAAAATGCTGATGAGATACAAACAGTATCAGACTCCAATACTACAAAGCTGCTTTATAATCTTGTTAGAGATTTATATGGACCGTCTTTTTTACAAGTCACACCTCCAGGGATGGAGTGAAAATTGTCCGAGGCGCAGTTAGCGTCCTGAAAGGGTGACAAGGAGTACTTTTATGAGCTTCTAAATTGCTCTTCAAATGTTGATTAGGAATTTATGAATACTATCTGAATAGCTTAGTGAACGATAGTCTTGCTGATCCTCGTCTTTTGGAGAATTAGAAGCTAGTTTTATGGAATTAAATCGTGGAAAATCACCTTGGGTGGATGGTATCAATGCCAAATTGTTGAAGTATAGTGGAGTAAAGATCGTACGGTATCTTGATTATTTGTTCTTGATTGTTTGGTCTCATGTATCTGTTCTAGGAGACTGGTTAGATGCTGTCATGGTTGTACTAAACAAAGGCAATGGTAAATAGTGGAAATTATAGAGATATAGCTCAACTGTTTGTAGTGGATAAACTGTTATGTAGAATATTGTTACATTGTTTGCTCTGTCACATTGCTAATGGTATTCTTCCTGAATTACAATCTGTACTGGTCGTGAAACAACTGATATGATCTTGTAGGCAAGACGATAGCAGGAAAAGTGTATCGAACAGGTATGGACTATTGACTTACCAAGGACTTTGATTATGCGGACAGAATTGTGTTATGAGATATAACACTGAGGATCTCATTCAGCATCTCTTGGTGGAATCACTAAAGCTTGCTCTACTCTGAGATTCACTGTCAGTCTCAAGAAAAGAAACGTCATCATTTGCCAAAAATGAGGTACAAAGATTGTTTGAATATCTCAATCAAAGCTGCGAAAATTCAAATTAATTACTGGGAGACTCAGACGAGCGACCGTTATTCTTGGCGGAAACTAATCCGTCGGGTGCATTCAAAGAATCTTGCATTAAAAATGAAATGTCGATGAAAAATACCTGGAAAGGATATGACTTTGAACATCTCACTCACAAAGGTGACCATCAAAAACTAACTTGTCATTTCTGTGGGAGAATCTGCCTTAACAAAGCTGGAAAAAAACGCCATCTACGAAGTCACGAAAACAGACAACAGGTGTAATAGCAAATAGTTACAGATCACAACGCCTGTCATGTTCGTAGGAAGGAATGCCAGTCAGCAGAAGGCTGAAAAGGCATGTTGGACTGCAGAGAAATTGTACCACGGGGCCAGTACCGAGCATTCTCTTGGGTGCCAATTTTTCGCCTGATATTTCAAATCCCTGGCTGGATTAAAGAACCAAACCTTTTCTTGGCATAATTCTCCAGAGCGACATCATGTGGTGGCCATGAAGGTGGAGCCATCACATATATATATATATATATATATATGGGGGGTGTTGTGTGTGTGATATATATATATATATATGTATATATATATATATATATATGGGGGGGTGTTGTGTGTGTGTGCCGGCATCGCTCAAAATTTCTATTAACAAACGTAACTCAATAACCCACTTATAGATATACAAAAAATAACCACCATAGCTATCTTATTCACATAACCGCCTCAAAAAACAACCCAATCACCGTAATTATCTTAGACAGGTGTAAACAGACCAAACCCAAAATAATCAAATATAATGATATAATAAAATACTCTCAGAGAGGAAACATACTATAAAAAATGATAGATCAACTACGAGCTAATAATAAAATGCCTCACCATACACTCCTAATTTATAATTGATAACTATCAACAAGCATAGCATCCCCATTAAATGAAACAAAATCACCACTAGAAATGATTAGTCACTAAATAAAAACTTATAAAAATAAAAGGGAGATCCTACTACCAAGAAAAATAGATCCCCTTAAAAAAATGTCCTAAAGAGGAGTCTAAAATTAACTGAAACATTCGCCCGAAGGAGCCCAAACAGGATAGAAACATAAACGTGTTAGTGTAGCAAATCCTTACTCCATTTCATTTTACGCTCTACTCTAAATCAACTTCATGTTTAATGTTGAATGTATCGAGCACGATATGAAATACACCCATCATACATCGGTTATTGAATTATATTATATTATGTTGCATTCATGATTTGTATTAAGTGTACATATTTGTATATATATATATATATATATATATATATATATATATATGTGTGTGTGTGTGTGTGTGTGTGTGTGTGTGTGTGTGTACAAGGATTATAGAATATAATGAAAACCCCTGCTGATTTCACTTGTTGTACTTGAAAGCTCAGCATCTGAGACCGTAGAATTTCAAATGATCATAGGACTACAGATCTAAAAGTGACTATAGAATTTAATCAGCGAGTAATGTCTTTTTTCGAATATGATTGTTTGTCAAGAGCTTCATGAAGTTGGATGCTACGGAAGAGCTGTAATTGCTTCTGGGACGTCGTAAAAATTGGTGTAATGATCATAAGAATTGGACAATTGACTAATGAAAGAATGTGATATATTCGGACGTATCTTACTTTACATTATTTCCATATTCTGGTCGATTTAACGTCTAGAGGCAGCCTAAAGATACTTACGTATTTGTGGTTTTGATTGGAGCAGCAACTAAGGGACTGATTCTCTCCACCACCATAACAGTCGCGTTGAAAGAAATGGATAGAGCAGATATAGACCAAAGAATAAACGAGATGAGAATTTGGAGTGAAAACAGTTTTTTTGACTTTTGCATTACCGGCGGCTGTTAAGTTCAATGTTAAGAGCAATGAAGCAGCTACCTTATCTGTCGCAGGTTCGATTCCGACCGCAGTCTCATTTTCTTTAATTGTTTATTCTATTCACGTTGTCTTGGCCAAGTTATACAGTAACCGTGTAATGACGGGAAATCATTTCAAATGACAGTTTTTATATAATATTACGCAATTTGTAATCATTCTGTCAGATCATATATATCCATTCCTAATATATGTGTGCGTGTGTGCGTGTGTGTGTGCGTCTGTGAAGGTTTTGGCACGATACAAAATTGGATGGATACGATCCAAAGGGATTTGACTTTTTCTAACAGAGCTTATGACTAATTCAGCGCTAGCAAGACATACCGTTGTTGAGGTGAAACAATGCCATGAATGAGGCACAGTCGTAGGTGTGAAGGAATTGTTAAGTCGTTAATTAATATGAATGCAGACATTTTCACCATGTTTTTATACAATCATAGATCTCTTGTATAGATGTAATATTTTAGGCTGCATAGAATTTATAAACAGAACAATGTAGCAGATATGAGAAAATAATGCATTCAGGAGACGTGAAAGCAAGACAGAATTTATACCTACAGTCTAGAGCCATTGACCGAACAGTTAACGACATGGAGAATCGAATTGGCGCATCAAGTTCAAACTCTGGCCAGGGCGGTGTGTGTTCACTTTACATTAATGTCCTTTGGAAAGATATGACTCCACTTCTTTCCGGGCTATGGGTAAATAGCAGGGCAGATGTAGCACTTTAGCCCTGTAAGGCAATCAATTTTGGGCGTTGGGTTAGCAAACAATGGATCATCCTAGAAATGGAGACGAGGTCTTTACATTATTTGTCGAACCATACAGAGAGCAACTTTGTTTTATATGGTCACTGGGACTATTAAGGCGATGGCGTTTGCTGCTATCTGACGTAGCCGATTTGGTGTGATTGTTTTTTTTAGGCGTCAAACTAAGCCCGTTTTGCAGTTGGCGTTGAGGCGTTAGGAAAAATGTTCATTGATTTATAATCATTTAAAGGTGAAACTTGAAAAAAATGAAAACTGTAAATTTAACTTTATTGAGAAAGTGTAAATAAGATTTGAAGTTTGAAAAAATTAGACGACTTTTTTTATTTACATTTGCACTCATATTTTAGTTGGTTTGGAGTAAATTTAACAGTAAACTGAACGTTCAAAAATTGCCTTCGATTTGATTAAAAATAAAAACTAATTTACCTGTGGCTTTCATTCACATTCAATCGACTTTTTATTTTACTTAAAAACGAAATAGATACAAATTTTGAGCAATTTTACGTTGGAAAACGTTCAGTTATTATCAATGATAGTTCTATTATGAATAAGATGTCTCTACCTTGGAATCATATTTATTAGACTTAATTTAACTTTTGAAATAGATAAATTTGTTGGTTTTCAAACTCATTCGGCGATGAAGGAGTTATCAAGAAATTGTAGTTATTTCAGTTTTTATAATAAATTTAAAAGTTGAATGAATACTAGTAAAATTTGAAAGAAATTTAAGGTTTATTTTATTAAAATAAAATTTATTTGAATACAGTTAAAAGTCTAATAGATACAATACAGTTAAAAGTCTAGATAGATATGAATAATAAATAACCGAATACGTCTGTTAATGAAACAGTGAAACAGTTTATATTTTCAAAAAGTAAATTCGATACATTTTTCTCAAAAACAATTTTTGTCACATCGAAAAAGTAATATTATGCTTCTAAGATTTTATCCATAGTTATACGTAAATTATCTTGCAAGCAGATTTGTCACGCATTATTGGCTTGGGATGCCACTCAAGATATTCCTGAACACTTAACTATGTATATAAAGTCACATTCCGCCTACACTTGCTGGCATCATTACTTTAAACGTCTACTAAAACCTAAACATAAGCACGCGTTATGATCCAGCATTCTTACACATAAGTGACATTTCAGATAAACATTTTTCATGGTGGCTTAGAGCATTGTTATTTTGTCAAGAAGCAGGTTGCTGGCAGAGTTTCAACATCAATGAATACGTTTAAAAAAAAAACACGTCTCAAATGACTATTTCTCATCCTTGTGCGTAAAAAAAAACATGCTTTTTAGAATTTTCTATCAGTAATGAATACAAAAAATATCTTTTACGTCTACTTATGGATATAAATATTTGTTGAACTTAACCTACTTCGGCATGTGATTACACGCATGGAACACTCGCTGAATGAACGAACCTGTTCGATAAATTCTCTAGCTGACCCTTGCAGGTGATCCTGTTCGGCTGTCTGAGGCTTAATTGATAACTGCACGGAAGAAAAGAATCGACGAACTGAGTTTAAATTCTGGCTGAAGTTGATTGCGATTACTTCGCCAATAATAACCTTGAGAAAGGCATAAATCCACTCCCGATGCTCAGCTATGGGTAAAATAGTAAGGCCCTTCAGCCCTGTAGAGCACTCCATCTAAGAGAAGGCATTGGGACTACTGAGTTTTGGACCACTTTTTTATGATAGATGCTACATTCCATCTGTATTTTTATTATATTGATTCTATAATGCCTGAGATTGACGAACTGTATATCTATTACGTGATATGTCTTAACACCCTGTGGTTAGATAGAAAAATGTTCTGGTCAGATTTTTCAACTAATGCTAGGTTAACTAAATGAAGAAAGCTAGAAAGTCGGCCTACACATGAATTTCAGCAAGACGAAGATCATGTGCCGCAATCACGTTGGAAATAAAAACACGAAGATCAAAATCGAAGACGCCGAACTGGAAAAAGTAGATCATTACATCTGACTAGGACAACAAATCTCCGTGAGACCCTCAAAAGAACATAAAATCAAACGAAAAATCACTCTAAGATGACAAGCCTTCGGCAGAGCAAGCTCAACCCTCAAAAACAAGAAGATCCCACTGATCCTAAAAAGAAGGGTATACAACCAGTGCATTCTCCCAATTGTCACTTATGAAGCTGGAACATGGAACCTAACCAAGAGACAGTCCTACAAATAGAGAACCATGCAAAATACACATGAAAGAACTATGCTCAACCTCACATGGTGAGATCACAAGACAGCACAACACATCGAAGAAAAATCAGGAGTCCGATACATCATAGAATCCATTAAAAAATCTCAAATGATAATGCGCTGGCCATGTTGCAAGAATGACTGACAACTGATGAACATCACGACTCACAACATGGACCCTCAAAGACCACATACGCAACCGAGGCCAGCAGAGTATTAAATGGAGAGACAAATTCAGAGAGCATTGGCTCTGCGACGCACACGATAGAGAAGTTTTGCGAATCCTGAAGAAAGTGTGAGTCCAACAACGGACGTTAAAAGACTGATGATGATGATGATGATGATGATGATGATGATGATGATGATGATGAAGTGGGGCAGGGGGGGTCGCCCGATAGGATTTGCCCATACGTCAGCAATCCGGTGAGGGAGTTCGGTGAACAAGTTGCGCTAGCGTATATAAACGTACCCCGACGGCACGGCTATATACGGAGTTTTAACCACGTCCCTGCTGGAAAAATGTCATTTTAGGAAAAAGAGGGAAGGAAGTGGAAATCCCTAATCGAGTGGGGAGGCGAAGTGGGTCGAGGCGAAGACCAGGGTATGGGATGACACTTCCCCAAACACATTAGAGTGTGGGATGTACATAAGGCTGAGAAGTTGGAAAATAAGTATTACCGTTCATAATAAAATCAAGAAATGATTAATGGCCCGAAAATTGTTAATTCCCCAAAATGAGTGATGGGAAAAAAGTACGAGTCCAAGTTTCGAAAAGTGGGTAGAATATTATAATTTTAGGGATTAAAAAATGACCAAGGGAAAAGCAATTCATGAAAAGTCTAATACCAGAATGGTTGGATGATTAATTGCATCTGTTTATTTTCCCAATATAATCGAGGCTTTTCATAACTGCGATCAACCACGACTGCATCTGCCTGGGAGTCAAACAACACTTGATGACGCATAGGAAGGTTCTTAATTTCTTTTGCATTGATAATTAATAAAATAATATCCCTGGATATTTGAAAGCATATCTTATTGATTGTGCAATTTATAATTGTCTTACACAAATTCAATGTCAAAATCTGATTATTATATTACTTTAGACGAATTGGGTTTAGGCATGATGAAAGTTTAGACCAGTGATCTTTAAATTTCAACTCTTCGGGGAAACATTTCAATAATTAAATTTCAGGGTACCCCTTCAAAATACAACTTTCCCTTCTACGTATATATATTCACATATGTATGTAATTATTGATTTTTGGTCTTGTGTATGGACTCATCTGAATAGGTATAAACCCAAACAAAAATTACATACTTGAATGAAACGAAGCTTACTGAGGAAAAACAGACACATAAATGATTACTGTTTGAAAAGCATCCATGTAACGTAAATAACCAACATGTGTTTAATTAAAAGGACAAAATGTTGTTGATTTTTTCTCATATGAAAAGTACTGTTCGAGTAATCAATAAAATGAAGTGATCTGTAAAGACTACGAAGGAAACTTTTATAGTATGTTATGTATAAGTAATAAGTATATTGCGAAATGTAGATTTTTTTGCAGAACCTCTGGGAAGGTTGCGTGGAACCTCGGACAAAGTGAACGGTCACATTCAGTTTTAAACAATCAGAAAACAATTCATTTGTAAACAAAGAAACTTTTTTTTAAAGTCAAGTTTATAAACTGTAAAAAACGAGTCAATGTTAATTTTCCGTTGGAATTATAAAGATATCATTCTTCCTTCCATCAACTAAGCTCAAAATAGAAATAGCGGTGAACCAGTTTTTCAAAACTATTTGGAAGAAAAGGGGATCGCTTGATGTGCAGATAAATGTTGTGCCTCTTCATTTCGACTAAGATAACAAATGAAGAACTGCCAACGCTTCCAAAATAGAACACACGGCATCAGACTGATCTTATCATCCATATGTAATTGTCAATCCACAATAAATAAAATCAAGACGAGGGAGAGAAAGCAAAAGGGACTCTATGCTTGTGTTTTATGAACTCATCTCTTTCGTCAGCGACTAAATTTTTGACCTTGGACAAGCTACATTTGAGAACTAGGGTACCTATCGTGGAGCGATTGTTATCTGATTAATCTCATTGCTTGAGTTTGAGTGAGTTTGATCCTTAGTGGGTGTCCAACTAGGCTAAGTTTTATAAATATCTTCATCTAAAAACCAATGCAACCCGTCGCTGATTTAAGCATTTACTTCCTCTTTATTATTAAACGAAGGGTTCCAGGTGTTGTTCTTAAGTCAGAATAAAGCTGCATATCTAGTTTGATTCATCTCTCGTGCAAACTCATAACAAATACTAGTGAATCAATTTTATTAACCTTTCTGAGAAAATTATTCTGAAAACAATCCCTCATTTATAATGATCTTCCCATCTCTTTTGGAAGTTGAAAAGCAAAACATGACACATTTGTCAACAATGCATTGTATTTTGTTATGTATCAATTACCACAGAAATCCTTCATGTTATTGCATTACCATTACGCAGTAATATTCGAATCACAAGTCCTTGAAAGACAAAATTCCAATTCAAGAATAGACTTGACCGATGTCACTCGACTAATATAAAGAAAACTGATTTATAACAAACGGTAAGAGAAATAAAGGCATTTGCAAAAAATAATCCAGCGAAAAAGAGTAATAAAGATAAATCTATTTTAATTCAATCTTTTTATTGGTAAGAGAGAGAATGAATGTGCTTAATTATTATCAGTCAATGGTTTCCGGGATATCTCTGACTCCTCATATATCAATGGTAAGAAAGTGAATGAATGTGCTTACACACTAGTTAACATTTATTTATCAGATAATACAGATAATGCATGAATAATGAGTGAAGCTGGGTCGACATCATTATTTCATGACCAAAAGTCATCCAGGCAAAATATACAGAAGATGGAGATTTATTGATCGTTTGAAAATTCGAGAACAGATTATGAATTTATTGAATACTGCTTAGACGTTATGCAATGGTTGAATTGTTAATTTTTGTAGCCATTTAATGCAAGTCGTCTGCTTCCATTATGGAATAGGAGTCTTGTTGTCGTTTTGTTGTCAGTTTACCCCGGTACAATACAGGTCGATTTAAATAGCAGCCTATCTTTGGAATGAATACAGATATATCCATGTATGTGTGTGTGTATGTATGATAAAACAAGTGTGTGTATACTCTTATAAAGGTCGGGTCAGGTCAATGGAGGCAGTCTGGATGGGAAGAGGTCAGAACATACTTGACCTGCATTGCTTATAACAGGTTCCACAGAAATCATGTCTTGGAAAACCAGATAACCTTTTTAATGATTCTCCCCCTTCAAATGAACGCTAGTTTCATATTTCCACGCCTTTGACTTTGGGATATGAAAATTATTTGGGTTAGAGACTAAGATCCTTTGTTTTTGATCGGATAACCAAAGTGATTACGGTCGGGATTAATCCAATAAAAAAGAAAAAATTGGTTAGTCGGGCAATTGCAGGTTTTCATTCAGTCGGAGCGGACCTGCTTATGCGCGTGTCCCCAACCAAAGATGTTTTGACTGCAACTACCGAAATGAGGAGATCCGGAGAGGAACTAATCGAACTAAAGAACAAACGGTGTCACCATATAACTCTCAAAGAGGTACAAACATCATTCAAGTTTATCCTCCCACTTCACAGTCAACAGAGGAAGAAATAAACGACGACTTGAATTGATAGAGGCCGACGTATGCTTCAGCCAAAGAGCAAACAAATCATCAGTAAACTCTCAGAAGAGTAAATTCTTAGGGAAAAAAGCCGAAATCTCACCGCCGACAACAACAAGAGGAAAGATTGAAGCAACTGAATTACACAAAACCATCCAAAAGAAACGAAGAAAAGATAAAAGAAGATACGCAAAGGCAGTCATCGAAAACATTCTCGAAAAAAGTAACGTGGATAATTTTGTGTGTTTCAAGAAAATGGAGATATAACAACGGATGGGACTAAATACCGAACGTGTCCCAAGAATTCTACAAAAACCTCTATTCCTCCAAACAAGGGACACAACACAACAAATTGGATATACAAGTTACGAGTAACCTATTGGAAGATTTCCTGGAAGTTACTTCAAGGGAGGCGAAACAAACAAAAACTAACTAAAAAGACCCTGGACCATATAACGTCACCATCAACCTACCCCAAAAAGCTGGCAAAGTCATTACCTGTAAACTAGCCATCCCATCCAACTTATGTCTAAGACAGAGTGAAGTCCCAGAAAATTGAAACGCTGCAATCATAATGCTATTACTTAAGAAAGGGAACCTGAAAGATCTGAACAACAAGCTAATAAGCCTACTCAACTACATCTACAAACTTTTCATCAAAGTTGTCACCAACCGAATCACCAAAACACAAGATGAAAACAAACTACGAGAACAAGCTGGTTTCAGAAAAGGCTATTCAACCATTGAACACTTCATTCAGAAAACAACAGAATATAAAATGCCACTCGCTGTAGCATTTGTCGACTGTAAGAAGTCCTTCTACTCAGTGGAAATCCCCAAGGTCATCGATGCTATCATACAAGGCGTAGACCCTGCATATGTCAAGCATATATACCGACACAGCAGTTCATTTATTAGGCCACATAAAGACGCTGAGCCCTTTCAGCTCTAAAGGGGGATAAGACAAGGTGATACCAGCTCACCCAAACTCTTCACAGTCTGCCACGAGATGATCTTTCGAAACCTAGACTGGGAAAATAAAGAAATCTGAATAGACGGCAAATACCTGAGTAACCTCAAATTTGCAGACGGTGTCGTTTTTGTTTTGTTTTGTTTTTTGTGTGTTTTTTTTTCGTTTGTTTGTTTGTTATTTTTTTGTTTTGCAGGAAACCTTCACGATCTCCAAGTAATGCTAAATGAACTGAACGAGGAGAGCGAAAAAGTTGGTCTTCACATAGACTTCAATTGAACAAATGTCATTTACATCAAACGAGACAACAATCAAAATCGAAAATGCAGAGCTGGAAAAAGTAGACCTCTACATCAATCTATGACAACGAAATCCTCGAAAGGAGAAGAAATCAAGCTGAGGATCACTCTCGGGTGGTAAGCTTTTGGTAAAGTAAACTCAACCTTAAAGAACAAGAAAATCTCATTAGTCTTAAAAAGATGGGTATAATTCAATACATACTCTCGATAGTCGCCTATGGAGCTGAAACATGAGACCTAAGCAAAAGATTGACCCTCAAACTGAGAACCATGCAACATTAACGGGAGAGATCACAAAACAGCACAGTATATCAGAGAAAAAATAGGAGTCAGGGATATCAAAGTTTCCATGGGAAAATTCAAATGGCAAAGGCTAGGTCCTGCTGCAAGAATGTCAGACAACCGATGGACATCACGACTAACAACATGGATTCAACAAATCATATGGCCGGCATTTTGTCCGACAAAATATAAGATGGTATGACAAACTAGTCAAGTTTAGAAAGTATTGACTCTGCAACGCCCATGATAAAAAGGTCTAGCGAATCTTGGGAAAGGTCTATGACCAACAACGGACGCTAAAAGGATGATGGTGATGATGATGGTGATGATGATGATGGATTGAACGTAACTGAATGGAGAAAAGAAGTATTAGAACTGACTGCTAGACTCTCTGCGGTAGTGGCTAAGGCTGAGCAACTAGATGGTAACATTCGTCCAAGACAAGCAAGGTCGCATTTCAACAACAGTCATCTTGCATATGTTGGGTCTAGCGTCATTCGTCCTGATAATGATTTACAGTGCACACCTTGTGAAAAAATGAAAAGAGGAACGTCTT
This sequence comes from Thysanoteuthis rhombus, assembly GCA_963457665.1. Classification (NCBI taxonomy): domain Eukaryota; kingdom Metazoa; phylum Mollusca; class Cephalopoda; order Oegopsida; family Thysanoteuthidae; genus Thysanoteuthis; species Thysanoteuthis major. The sequence goes on along the minus strand of OY735212.1, from coordinate 48,058,886 downwards.
CGCAACCCTGTCGATGTCTTTACAAGTTACTCGGGATTCATGTGAAGGCTTGAGATTAAGTTATTCTCTTTCGATAACATGCCGACCCGATTGCAATTTATTCACAAGTGCACGTGAATGCAATCATCTCATTTCGAGTACAGGAAGCTCAGTATTTGCGGAACCGTTATGTACTGCAGATCAAATACCACTAGTATACGCATTTCTTCTCGTCTTCCCTATTCTCTCCTTCGAACTTTCGTTCCCAACTCGAATCTTTGAGATTCTATTCACTCCATCGTTTTCGTCGTAAATCATTTGGATTTGGCAACCATTTCTCTTGAGTTGCAAATGCAAAGATGCAGCTGCCATACAACAAAGATCTCTTGGGGCGTTCTCGTCCCACGGACGTGCTCGGAGAGGACATTATTCAGACACAAATTTATCGAAGGTTAAAATCAAATTAAGATCATATAAAAGATTTTGTTTTGTTCTTATAATTTTGATATTTCATTTATCAATTTTGTGGGTATAGAGAATGCCGCATCACTGAACTCAGATGCGTCTGTTCCTTTCCAGACTCTCTGAATAGATAATTGGCAAAATGTATTCTATTATCGTACGCTGAGACAGATAGTTGTGCTTTGGCGAAATAATTTTATTTGCAAACTACCAAATTATGAAAGCAAAATCGCATTCAGGCTTTTCACTGAGAAAATCAGTATGACCCTACCCCCTTCAAACAAAAATGCTCAAAAGATAAACTTGACCTCCGTTATCCAACCCCATATTGATCAGAACTTGAGGAGGAGTTGAAAAGATGGTGAATATGAGGAATTCAAGAAAATGCGTTCTTCTTAATATTCCTTACTGAAATAAGGCGGGAATGAGTGTCTTATATGCCATCAAATACAGCAATCATCAAGGCCACAACGACAAGTATTATAAATGTCAGCATATCAAACAGACAGACACATTTTGAATTCAAAGATAGTACACCACGCATCGGCAACTAAAAAAGAATAATTCCCATTATGTCTGATGTGTAACCTTTACAGCATAAACATTCTCCTGTGTTGTGCTTATGTATGTTGTACCTGTCAGTGTATGCTTGGGCGTTTATGAAGAGGAGGTAATAAACATATATTTCCTTTCTCTTTTTCTGATCTTTTCCAATATAGCGTTTTTCTGTAATCTAAAACTGCCTAATCTTGCTTTCTCTACCTAGATGGAATGTCATGCCTTCGAAATAAGAGATTTTTATGAGGACTTGCTCACCGAAAATTGCGTCTCTGAAATTTCGTCTTTTTTTTCCGTCATTTGAAAGCTGAGTTGTTGTTTATAATCGTTGGTATCAACCATTTTTAAACAACAAAACTGGCCATAAACAAGAAAGATCCTTAGATTTTGTTTCAAACTGGATTTTCCCCTCTCCTTAGTTAACGCATATCAAATATTTCCTACTCGATACTGATAGTTACTTATTGAGTCAGGGACACAATCAAGAGAGCAGGTGTGACGGCTAACGTCGCTGATTATATCAAAGCAGGCTCAGATGGTTCCGTCATATCACCAGACTTCCAGCTAACAGCGTCGTTCATCAGGCATAAAAAAGTTATTTACGAAACCCAAGACAAAGGAAACCCCCCCCAAAAAAAATGGGGTATGATATGCATGTTGCCATAGTTATGCCTTGCTGAAATATTGACGCTGACACCAGAATGGTCTCGACTATTTAACGTGACTGACATGAGCGAAATGCTTCATCTTATGGCAGCATTTGTATTCTTTACCCATGACTGAACAAGAAGTATGGGCTGATAAGCTAACGCAGTATAGCGACAAACAGGTGAGTCACTGTTCCCCAGGGACCTGCTGTATCCACATTGTGACAATATTGACCGTCACATCCCACCCTGGGGCTCTCCGTACCGAACCTGGCATCACAACGAACTAGTAAAGAGTTACTATTGCTCCCTCTGTTTTCACTCCTGTCGAGATTGTAACCAACTCGGCTCAATACAACGTTGACAGCACAGGACACCATGGCTGCAGTCCTTGTATCAGCCAGTTCAAGCATCCTTCCTTCTTTAAATATTTGCTTCAGAGAATAATTATCTTTCAGATCTGACCCTTGCGGGAAAACTGTCTTGCAAAATCTGTACCGAAATTTCTCCGTTGAAATCGTGAAACTCAATCGTTGCAAGCCAACGAACATAGCCTTATATTGTAGAAATTTGAGTTTTTCCCAAAACTCTGAATAGCTTGCCTGAAGTTTAAAATTTCATTTGAAATGTTTTTTCTTCGACGTCAGTTATCCAGTCAATGAATTTTTTGCTCTTTCGTATTGAGCAGGGATCCACACCATCAGCGGCGTGTACAATCCCAATTCTTTTCTCTTCGTCAGTAAAACTGTCAAAAATGTCAAATACTTCTTCGCCAAGAATGAAGTAGTATCGCTTTTCTCTTCTTGTCGTTTGTCACGTACATTGCACATAATAGATTCTCAAATTGTTCGAGCCACTTCCGCCATCTAAGACCAGTCGACTGTTTATTGAGAACGGAAAACGGCGAAAAAAAAGTCGATATAGTTGCCATTTCGCATCAAACAGGATCCTTGTTGCCCATGTAGTGTCTTTCAATTCGTGACGAACAACCAAATAAAACGTCTTCTGCTTACATTCAAAGGAAGAATTTAGGAAAACACGAAATCAAGTTTTCTTTACCTTTTTTTCGCACATGTCCGTTATACATCCACTGCGTCACGTACACTCATTCATCAAAAACAACAATAACGCTAAATTATAATGCGTTGCTTATTTGTAATGGATCTTTTGGGAGCACTTGACGTTCCAGTCCTAAGATTCTTTATAATGGATTAACGAGATTCATTGATGGATGGAAGAATCACTTCTCCATTTCAGCAGTCAAAAATCACTTGAAGGAGCAAATCATATTTTTTTCTATCGTTGAGTAGAAGATTCTGGGTGTCTGTGTTTGTACAACATCCTCAAAATGGGAATTATACTTGTATAAACAAGACTGAATAAATAATGAATTACTAAAGTCATTAGAACAATGGAATAGAACTTCAAATTTTTTTAAATATATAAGTTATCAACTATTTTCAACCAGCCTATTCATGTAAGCTATGAGATTATGGGAGGGATTTATTAAACAAATACGTCAAATATTTGTTTTCCGATTTCCTTTGAACCATACATACATAACCAAGGTTTCAGTTATTCTTATTACTGTTACTGACTTTACTACTATTACACTAATCTCTAGTTTAAATGTTTCTTGTAGTAGAGAAGAAACAAAAAAATTGATTAATAGAGACCATTATGCGATCGATGTCCCTTGGTAGTATGCTGTGTTGGGGATGATCAATGGAAAAATTGGGAAAAAGGATGACCAAGAATAATTTATTTCTAGCGCCTTTGTTGGGCAGTGATCACTAAAAAAAGGTCTCATTTTTCATAAAACAGTTGGACACTAACTAAAGGATTAATTTAGCATAAACCGTCATTGCAAATTGAACCTCCCAGTGGAAAACCTACAAGAATCCAGCATGGTAACTCCCCTGGGTCATTAGATAGTGAGATTTTGAACATGATAGCAACCTACATGATCATTTTATATGCGTAGCCCCCGCTATCCGAAAATAGAACATTCCTGTAAAACATTTTGTGAGTTGAATGGTATAAAGCAAAGAAGCAAATGATATTTATTCGCATAGAAAAAATTTAAGCGTTTTCAGACCCGAACGAAAATAATGATGGTATGTTAGGCTGAGTTAGCAAAAGTTGTGGTAGTGGAAGGCTGGGGTTTAAGAAAGAGGGGAAAAGGGTATGCGTTATTTCTATAATAGCTCACTGCAAAACAAACGCTAAACGTTATTTTCGCTTTTTTTGTAAACGTGAAAAAGTGGCGTAAAGCGAGCTTTCGAAAAGCAGAGATACTTGTTTATTTCTATCATTCTCAAGAGGTCAGGTGTACCTTTCATCCTTCAATAATGATTTTACTACAAAGCATTAAAATTGTCAACAGTTTTCTTTAGCCATCCAGATGTCCTACACTTTCTCATAACTTAAATAAAAATATATTTATCTATTTATTTACCACTTGAAATTGTTTCTCCGGTAATTTCCATTTATCAAATATTTCAGGTTATTCGGAAAGTAATGTTACATTTTTGGAAACGGAATAAAAACCTGTCTAAATCTGTCAAGAGCATAATTAACGTCTGACTACAATTTAAGAAATATGTGTGTGTGTGTGTGTGTGTGTGTATGTGTATGTGTGCACACACGCCTTGATTACTCAACGACTAGCCATTGTAGAATGTAGACATTTACCAGATATATTAGTCAGCATACAAGGCAGTGCAGTATCGAGTTTAAAGTTTTCTGGATAAGCAATTCTTGAGAAATCTAATAAAGACTAAATGAAGAATTACAGGTCATAGATATTTATTCAAGGTTCCTGAAATTTTCTCTTGGCTTCCATTCTTTAGAATTATATAAATTTAGTTATAAAACATCCAAACTAGCAACACAGAAGGAAAGTAATCGAAATGCTTCAAGGCCATAGTTTCGCACGGTGGGCGAAAATTATTTCGCATGCCAATTATGGCAGACTACTCCACGCACCATAAAGTCTGACCCCTTCCAAAAATGCACATTTGGAACGGGTACAAAAGCCTATGACGGAACTTGAGATTTTGAACAAAAAAACCAATGTCAGCATCTAAACCAAAACATCATCCAATTAGATCTTGGTGTTTAGTGATTAGAATATGATAGTTTTTGTCTTTTACCAACTCTTAAAATAAGACAAAACTCTCAAATAGATCTTTATTGTCTAGAATGGATAGAGAGTGAATGTTAATGCAAAAATGCCCAGATTTCGTCCACAGAAAGTATACCATTCTTCAGATTAAGAATGCCAGCCCACACTTATTATCTCAGAAGATTAAATCATTAGTAGAATCTACCTCAACACTGCAATAGATTGGGTTTAGTATCTTTAAGTGTTCATTTATTTAGATCACTGGAATGCTTTGTTAGGGGCAAAATCCTTAAAAGTCGAGGGAAATCAATCCAGCATCCCATTTTCTTTCAACGAGCAATAAAAGAATTAGTATTACAGTCCACTTTCAGATTTCTGCTAAAGTCTATAATGGTCAGTAAATGCAGTAGTTTTCTTCCCTCAACAATGGAATTCTTGTCACGGAAGAATTATTTTTGATAGATGTTAATTACAACCATTGAACTGTTGATAAAAAACAAGCGAACAACAAACATTTCCCAAATTACCGACTTTTATCAGAACTGGGAAGGTGATCGAGAGTTGAAGAAAACAGTCGTTGCGAAAAAGGCTGTGTTCTCGCAAACTCACTGAAAAGTGTTCTCGAACATGATGCCAGATAACTTGATTTCGTTAGAGTTTCTTGATGTTTGAAGTCCATTGTAGCTTTTCTTATAGAACTGAAAAGTGTTCTCTTGAAGTTCCTGAAAAGGGATGTGGCTATGAAGTATTTGATCAGTTGATAATGTCATTTCTACATATTTTTACGAGAATGAATATTAACTTTTTTATTGAATGAGTATTTTTCTAAGTGAGTTAACACATTTCTTCGACAGTATAATTGCTTGGCTTAAAAAGCCAAACCGGTGAAAGAAAGGCGTTAACACGGTGCTATCTTGGGGAAAAGTGAAGTCTCGAAGAGGAAAAAGGGTTTAGGGGTCTGCTCACGTTACCCTCTTTGGGGCGTTCTAATTGGATGAATCTGAAAGGATCCGATTAATAAACAAAGTCTATGTCAGGGAGCCGACATCTTTTCTCCGTGGAGTGGGAGTGGTAATGGAGACAAAGAAATACAAATAATTTGTATGTATAAAAAAAATCCCAATAGAATATCCAAATGTCAAATAAACTAAAGTAGCGTCTAATACCTCAGATGGAAACTATTTTTAGTCATGAAAGCCGAAGTACCAACAAAACATCCGTATAAGCAACGTGTTCTTTCCTTCTTTTGTTTTCCTTTAGCCTCATATAAAGTAAAATAACATCATTGATTGGATTAGTTTAAGACACTATTGATCAAGGATGATCGCCTACTACTTACTGGCTAATTCTGTTTCCTTATTTTTTTTTTATTAATGCCGCAGTACTTGAAGAAATTTTCTTCGTCCTGTATTGCAGCTTGTTCTTGTAAATCACTTGTTTGGTTATCAATTCTCTTTCCCCCACGATCACTAAATGTTCTCCAAAATATGTTCGTACGTATTTTACATGGGTATCAAAGACTACTAGTAGTCCGCGGACCACGTTTCGAGAATCACTGTTGTAGAGGATTTTGTCAAATGATTTTTATAATAGCATTTTGTTCTGTGCAGAAGTATTGCCAATTTTCACAGAAACCTTAAATAGAAACCACTGTAAGGTAAGGACAAAAGTTTAAAAAAAGCAATACCAATTCCCACCTATCGTCTTTTCTTTTTTATATAACTCCAGTAAAGAAAAACAGATCTGGTCTGTGAGCAAATTATTATGAGCATTTATATCCCCTATTATTGTGAGACCAGCAAAGAAATAACTGGGAGCTCGAGAAAAATTTATTTATATACTCTTGGTTATACTTAGATTATCAAAACTAATGAATGAAGTATTATGGAATAAGCCTCTTATCATGATATTTTTTATCCGTTCTTAGTTTAATCCCATATTGAGGAAATCATTTTATATCATGGGAAAAGTTTACAAACAATATGCCATAAAAATTGCATTAAATGCAGTGCATCTGTGTGGTAGAAAAGAGACAAATTAATCGTGTATAAATTTGAGGCTGCATGTATTACTCTTACTAGTATTCATTTTGATGGTACTACATTCAAGGGCATATATATTATATATATATATATATATATATATATATATATATATATATATATATATATATATATAAAGTTTGAACTTTTACCTTAATATTTTTTAGATATATCCTTACTCTCTATAAATATACATTTACATGTATTAAATGAATTCAATTTTTCTCTAAATGACCTATCATTTTCGAATGTGTATTTATGACAGAATGAACTGATTTCATCAAAACCTTAATAAATATACTTTGAAATTGTAAGGGACGTAACTCGGGAGGATTATTTGAGTTACTTCCCTTATATTGTAGTTGATACGATTCAAACACTATTTATTGATTAATTTATTCATTGTCCTATTTATGTTAGTTTGCTAATTAAAAATCACTAAGTATATTTACCATAACAAACATACTGAAGCATAATGTTTTGAACTGGATCTGGGAGAACTTCCAACCGAAACATTTAGGCTAACTTTATTTGCACGCTATATTCGACCGGTCAACAACGAACTTTTAACTTACATTAGTATTAAGATTTCAACAACAAAACAATGGTCAAAATTAAAATTGAGCCATGCTAAAATTCCACCCTAGAAGACTATCAAATTATTATTTTTAACAATTTTGCATATGCCTCTAAGATAATCTCCGGAGAAGAACAAAAATTTATTCTATATAATTCTATGGTGAAAGCTGATAAGAGACTCCTAAATGATGGCAACAATAATAGATGCCTGAAGATGTGAATAAAAGACTATCCTTTCTCTGAACAATTACACATCTACATTTATTCAGTGAATTCTTTTTAAATGACCAAACCATTTCGGAAGTACATAGATAACAGAATGTAAATATTTCATCAAAACTATATTCGAATTCTCTCGAAAGTGTAGGGGACATAACTCCAAATCATTTTTTTCAGTGACTTCCCCGGATTAAGTGTACTGGAGACAGATTTACAGTTCAAGGGAAATAATTCGGAATGATATTTTAGAGTTATGTCCCTTGTATTATGAAGGCATATAGACATTTGTCTTAATTTTTCTATTCATTATCCAAATATCTATTTCATTTCACCAAGCTTTTTCAATGCACAGCCGATATTTCACAGAGCATTTTCAATGCACGGTCTGATTTGTACTATGTTACTTCATAGCTTTCGAATATGATGTTTTTAAGTTGTTACGAATCAAGTTGGTATAATATACCATGTATAAAACTTTAAGTAAATGGAAAATTACTTTGATGAATTTCAATAGGAAAAAAAACTTGGAAAATTACTCACTTCATTTTAGTACTTACAATAGATTTTTGTAGATTGTTATATATAATTCTTAATATTCATGCTACATTACTTTTCTGTAGTACGTGCACATATGAAAATTATGTCTGCTTTTTTTCTTAAATTTATTCTAATTTTTTTGATTTTTCAATACTATCTGCCAAATATCACTGTATTTATTATACATCATTTTATTTAGACTAGTGGCCTCATTTAAGTTGTTATAGATACTATGTTCTGACCATTATACTCTGACTTTCTTCAGTCATCTTGCTTATGGTAACGGAGAATTTCAAAGCAAAACCCTTATTCAATCTGTGCAAATAGATTGTTCACATTTCACCATTCATGCTAGAAGATATATCATTAGTTAATTCTTAGATTGTCATTGTGATGATACTTTTTGTCTCTTCTACTGAATCAGAGCACATGAATTTCACTGCCCAACCAAGTGACTGAACTTACAACCACCAAATAATTAGATACAATGACCCAACACTTTTATCTATTAGGTCAATGGTGGAATAATGACACTTAAACCTGATGTCTTGTTTGATTAGGAAAAAACTGACACTTAAAAAGACCAGAGGATACAATGCCCAAACATTGTGACAGCAACAATTGAGATGGTGACATTATTCCAAATAGATTAATATATAACAATGATAATTTCTTTTTTCTAATAATTTTCAAGAATTCAAATAGACTCACTATATTTCTTTTTTCACCTTCTATATTTATCTATTTCTCATCCTAATAATATCTTTATTTAAAGACTATAAAAAGCTAAGTTGTGGCTTATCAAGATATTCCTAATTTGAACAAAACTTGGATATGCCTTTCTATAAGTGAAAGTAGTCAATTCATTTGTTTTAATATAATCAAGAATACTTGACATTTTAGGAAATACAGATGCTGCATATTAGATAGGGCTATTCCAAACTTTTTAGTAGCAATCTTTTGAATAATAGTATGTTGAAACAAAGCAAAAAATCCCAACTGTAACTGAGCTTGAATCAATAAACATGTTCTTCATAGAAAAAGGCCAATAATAGATTTAGGAAAGTTTCTATTTTATCATTCACATTATTCATTTCAGACAGGGGAACTTATCAATAAGAATTCTATTTTTGATATAAAAGAAAATGCAACTTTGACATATTTTTAGATAAAATGCTAAAGTAGCATTTTACTTGTGCATGATGAAAAAGTAACCAACAAGCATTTCAAAATTTTAAATCAAGATATTTGAATCTTAAGATAATAAAAGACCTCACAGTAAATGGCTTAGGGTATTTCAAGGACTACTCACCTAAAGCCCATAACTATCCATATTGTCCTTCAGTAGATGAACCCTGATCATAATAAGTGTGTAATATTTGTAGCATTTGTTTTTTCTCTATTTAAGATAAATATTAGTCTTATATATGGCATCTGATTTGACATAAAACTGCATATTCAAATAGGTCCATAGATTTTATTTAAACATTTTGAATTACATTTGATACCTAAATTCTTCCCATTTAAGTGGTCAAGAAATTGTGAATTGATATTTGAAATGAAAATCCAGTCAGCAGCCTACTCTATACAAATTCACAAATATTGGTATGTGTAGATTTATTCTGTGAAACTTAATATAACTATAAAATGAAAATCAAATTTTGAGTTTCATATTCTATTTTGTCAGGCTCAAAATTATCTAGCATCAGAAAAGTTTTTAAATACTTGTAAATAACTTGATTCAACAATGATATAAATCTGAGCAACATTTTTATTAGTTAATAATCATTTGTGTTCATCTGGAGGGACTCCATTACAGGTATACACCAAGTGGAACTGAAAAGACATTTTACAACACAATGGGTTGAAGTGAGAGGACTGCTGCCTTACAAGGTGTGAAATAGAACAGAAAACTAAAAATGTTGCCTTGCAAAAGCGGCTAGTAATCTGAAAATGGAAGTAAAACCACAAAATATTTCATTGGTATGCAGTTAAATACAAATTTATCTTTATAAGTCATTACAGTTGCAGATGGTGGTCAATGTTCCCTTTAATTTTTAGTAGTAGTCTGTGTGGACAAAAATCTTATGTAATTTTCCTGTCACAAAAGTATGTGCGCACTTTTGAATTTGACATAACTTATTGAAAAAAAAAAATAAAATAAAATTTAAAAAATATATACTATCAACAGAATTAGAAGTTTTTTGTGTGCATATTATTTTCCTTTATGTGCTGGTTGCACAGCTTAGAAGGAACCATGGTGACAGTACGTATATTTTCATAATGAAAGCAAAGATTAATTCCGAATTGTTAAATCAAAATATTTATCAAAGACATTATTTCGATTTTCAAGTCAAGTCACAAATGACTTACCTGGAAAGATTCAAATGTGTGATTTATACAATTAAAGGAAACTGGATAAACCCAATTTTTGATGTCTTATATGAATATAATTTTCAAGGTGAGAAAAAAAAAAAAGAGGAAGAAGAAAGCTAAATACAAACATCTTGCAATAGATTCATCTGAATTTTTCAAAAAGTTTGCATGAAAATAAAAAAATTAAAAATTAAAAAAAACATTTGTATCAATATTTTCAGACTTCATATTTTGTCTGGATAAATAAATAATTGTCAAACTTTTTTGAAATATCTATTGAGAAATCAAACTCGTACAGATGCTGAATCTAGCATTTAGATGGAATTCAGAACTTAAGCAAAAAAAAACTCAATATTTTTGAAAACATTTACAATCATAGAAAGTTTTGACAAAATACATGCTTATGTTTATGTCAGTTTTTTCTATGAACATTCAATAAAGAAGTTGTCATATACAATTGGCAGAGAGCCTTACAAAAAAAAAGTTTGAACTTTTGTTAATTATGGCGAGGAAGGAAAACCATTTGGAAAAAGTACAGAAAATTCAAATTTAGGAGAACAAATCATTTTCTGTATATCTAATTATCACAGTATCTTTTATTCATTTCTTTGATTATAAACCTAATTCAAATCCTTGAAATTTAAAAACAAATGTAAAAAAAAAAGAAAAAAAATTGTAAAATACTATCAAGACACTAATATTCAATGGGAAAGAATATATTTTCAATCTGATTACTGGAGCCTTTCAAAAGTTCCAATGTCAAGTTGAATGTTGTCTCTTCCTGTATTATGTCATGAATATTACATACTTCATTATAGTCTACTTACAAATTCTCTTTTGAAGAGAAATAGTATTGAACCCAAGATTTTGTCATTTTAGGTCAATGATCTAGGAAAAATATACAACCTTAAAAAGAAAAAAAAGAAAAAACATTACCTTAAAATAAAGATTACATAAGGATCTTTTTAAAAATGAATTTTTTGAATTAGGAGAAATTCATTATGTCTTTTTTAATCTTGAGATTGGATTCAGTGCTTAATCCCAAAAGCCATATCAATTTTCGAGAGAGAGGGAAAAGGAAAGAGAGAGAAAGAGAGGGAGAGAGAAAGAGAGAAAGAGCTCTAATTTTTTTTAAATTACTATGTTTTCAGGATGATCCACTAAATCCAGTCTTAACCTCCCCTCTGCTTACAAGAAATTCTAGAAGGTCTGAAATATAAAAACGTCCAAAAATATGTTTATAATATATTTCACATCAAATGACTTGAACTTCATCTAACTTAATCTCTACAAAATTTCCACTGATATGTTTTTAAGACATCAATCCAAAAATAACTCTTGTATGTTAGAATTTGAATACCTAAAAAGGTCTTCAATAACCAAAATAATTAAGGTCAAAGATAAAATCACAGTCTGGCTTTAAAACTGCCATAGCCAAATGTTTAACTGTTTTTACAACCGGAAGCAAATTATGTGCAATTTATTTCAAAGAGTGATATGAAAATACAATTTGAAAAAGGAAAAAAGTGAAATAGAAAAACACAATAAAGAAAATGAGTTATTTCCCTTTTTTATTTACACCAAAGTTGTGATTTATATTTCTTGATTTTTTTTCTTGAAGCATAAAAAAAAATAAAAAAAAGGGTAATGCATGCTCATTCTAGCACCAATACAATAGAGTGCATATATAAATGCAGTATTCATTTTTACACAGTGAATGCCATGGTCTATTTACCTATAACTACTTTCTATAAGCAGAAAATGTATTTTTTTTTATTGAAGAAAAACAAAGGAAAATATATATATATGTATAGAGATCATTTAAGTTGGTGAACATATGATTTGGATAATGAATAAAATCCTAAAACAGTATAAAGGTTTTGGCATATAATTCTACCTAAATAATTATATAATTTTTAATTCAAAAACTTTTTTTTCAGTTTGAATATTTGATTCAAAATGTGGAATGTTATAATTAAAACTAATTATATCATGAACTTCTCAAAATGCATACATACATTAAATAAAGCTTGAATAATTAGCATGCTAACAATTAAAGATCTAAGGGCTAATTTAAAAGAAAAGAAAAGTAAAAGAAATTTAAAATCTAATTAAGAAATAGAGAGAATTACTTTCTCTAAATGGTCAAACTTTTTTTAAGAATAATCTTAAAAACAGTTAATTAATAGTTGATATCTGATTTCTAAAAATCAATATGGAAGAGAGCAATTCTTGCATTTATCCAATCATGGAGATGCCAGAAGATATTACAAAATACTACAGGCATGTTGGGGGTCAAAAAAAAAGAAAAAAAGAAAAAAAGAAAAAAAAAAGACAATTCAATGACTGTCATAAAAGAAGATAGCACCAAAATTTAATCAACTCAGGTCAAAATAAGTTTGTTTTTTGTCTTGTTTTTATGATTTCAATTTTACTGGACATGATCTGAAAAAATTCTGCCATCTTAAGCCACTTCTGAACATGGGGAAAAAAAACACAGATGTCCCTGAAGACATTCTGCCTGTCTGGCATATTTGAACAATGTATCCGTGAAGCAGCTGAATAATTCATTTTGTGGCTTTTGAAGAATTTTAAGAATTCTTTCCAGATGAAGATTCCAAGGCCTAAATGGAGGACACATCTTGGAAAATACAGACATAGGACAACCCTAAACTTAAATGTTTTAGGGATGATTTTTACAAGCTAAGTGCAAAAAAAAAAAAAAAAAGTAACCACATATTTTTTGCAGATCTATCAGGAAATTAAGACTTTCTCATGGCTTAAATCAACAAATTCTGTGATAACTTGGTTATTTTTATTATTTTTTTCCAATTCTTAGCAACAGATGTCAAAATCTTTATTCACAGTAAGCAATAATAGATTCCTAAGAAATTTAAGCATCCATATGCAATAGCTATTTGCCATGATAATCCACAAAATTTGGCACTTTTGTTAGACATGAATCACTCAAATTATCTGCAAAAGTTGATCAGACAAACTAGTAAAATTAGAAAAATGTTGTTAAACAATTCAGAAATGTTTTGTATTTTTTTCAGGAGGGAAAAAAAATCATCCTTGAGAAAGGATCTTGGAATTCAATCACTGACATAAAATTACTTTTGATAAGGTATGCTGGAGATGTATAAAAAAAGGATTTATTTTTAAAAGAAAGAATCAATAATTATCTCAAATTATCAATTTTACAAGATTCATTTTAGAATGTAAAGACTATACAAAACGAAAGTCAAGTTTGTGGTAAATTCAAATGATTAATGCTATATTAAAGATAAAATTATGAAATATTCAAATAAGTAATAGAAGTAGCCAACATACCAGCAATCAACAAAATCTAATACTTATGTTCAACATTTAGTTAAATATGAAAAGCTTTCAACAGACTGAACAAGAAATTAAGATTTTCTTTGTCAAATGTTAACTTTCTCATATGAAGATGACTATTAAGATGTTAGAATGACACTGCATAAAAACTGTTGAAAAGACATTCCTTATATAAAATTATCCAATTAGTTTTGAACAAAACAGAATAAGAAAATCATGTTAGTCGATTCACAACAAAATTCAAACTCCAACAAAACCAAGAATATTGTTAATAAGTTTGGAAAATAAAATTTAAGTGTTTAAGAAAAAAAAAAAAAGTCATTTAATAATGTTCTATCATGAATTTGACGACTATTTTCGTTCATCTTAATTTTTCATTTGCTTTTTTGTCACAACTCAACCAAGGCTGTCAACCTAGAGCAGTGAGTAAATTGCACAGATCAGATATAGAGAATTTGCTCTTGGTGAGACTCAAACTCATATTTTGTCTAGGGAAGCTTGGTAAATGCCTAGCAGCTTTTACCGTCTAAGCTTAGAGAACTTTACTGCTTGGCAGAAGATCAAATCTAACCCTTAAACCCATTCTCCATTCCTGATCTCTCCAACGCCATGTTTGTCTTTGTTTCTGTACAAGTAGTATCAGTAAAGTAGTTTATTTTTTACTAGCTTTTATTAAATGGAATAATTTTAAAAAAAGATAAAAATAAAAAGATAAATATTGTTCTGTTTAATAGAAAAATTAATAGAAAAAATAATAATACGATTCAGTTTTATGTAGAACTCAAGAATTGTAATCAATCTAAAGAATCAGAATTAGAGCATATGATAAATATTTCATAGCTTTAGAATACCAGAACTGGGACGGATCCTGGAAATAATATACATATATTTTTTTTTATTTAATGCCCATTTGTAGTCAAGTGTTCAGTTAATTAAAATCGAAAGGATCATTTAACCTAAAAGTCAAATCATTGTCTGAAGAGAGAATCTATCCCTCTTC